>CM062807.1:125854254-126303603 GCA_031772625.1 Pinus tabuliformis
TTGATTAGTTTGATAAAAATTTGAAAAGGACAAGAACATTATAAAGGCAATAAACAGAGATATGGTTAGATATTTTTACCTATGACACCCTACTGCTCACGAGCCGACAGCACCAAATCTGGGTCACCCCAGAAATCCATCCTGGCATACAGACACTTGGCATAAACCATCTGCTAACGGTTGAACCACTCAAAGAAAGCATTAGATAATGAAACCTGTGATTGACCAGGGTGTCCAGCCATAAGGTCAACCCATCTCTGCATCTGTGGCTCAATCGGTGGTGGTAGGCCAAGTAAAATGTATTGTGGCTACATCAGTGGGATCTTCTCCAAGGCGAAAGCGGTCAGAATAGAACCATATCCAAAGTTCTTGGATCTTCCATTTTTCACCTTGGTAAGTTGTTCTTTTATCACTGGAAGTACTGCATCACACCAGTTTAATACCTTGGGTTCGAGGCATTCCAAGGCATACTACATATAGGACTTATTGGCCAAGTGAATGGCCACGCTACCAACCAATCTAGTAAAGGTGAATAAAATAGTCCTCAAGGACTAATAAGTGACGTCTCGGATACTGATCTTTCCGTCGCTGCTCGGCTGAGATCCTTCTCTACAGTATCGACGAATATAATCCCTCAAGGATTTTCCCCCGTGGGCGGAACCTAATAGTGAGAGAGGGGCACCACGCCTCGATAAACCAGTCAAGAAGTAGATGTCCTCAACAGTCAAGGGAATGGATTTACCTCTAATCTAGAATACTTAGTTGGTAGGATCCCATGCATCCAGGAAATATTGCAACAAGTTGGTTTGTTTCCTCATGCTAGATATTCGGAAGAACTTGAGCAAGCCACAGTTCCACAATGCAGTTACCATACCTGGATCATGTAAGGAAACCATGTCCTCTTCTTCATGCTCACGTTCACGCCATCGATGTATACTAGGTGCGATGGGGACAGAACGAGATGTTCAAACCCCAGAGGATCAGAAAAGCAGGAACACATTCTCAGAATTCAAAAAGGAAAGAAATGCAATTGAAGAGCTCAAGTTTAGATCCTACCTGGTCCAGACGGCACCGAAAATCATCCACAGAATCTCCCGGAATCAGCTGATGAAAATCAAGGGGGAAAACACCTCCAGAGCTCCAACAATCACAAATCCAAATGAAATGGTAAAATGAGGGGTAAAAAACTACTTTTAAGTTACTTTTCACGTAATTTAAGTAGGGTATTAGTTTTTAACTCATTTTTCAGGCATGTATTCTCATTTCTAATCAGTTTGATGGAGCAATTGAACAGGTAGTACGACCGCCAAAAGAACATAGTGTTAACGTGAATTGAATATCAATGACCATTATCACGAGCAGTTTTACGTGAAGTTCAAGCTCATTAAAAACTAAACCTAGCAATGAGCATATGTTCCACCAGAGTTTAAGCTCATTAAAAAGTGAACCCATCTCCGGTAAATAACCATTGTGATCGTATTATTATCAGCCTTTGAGCCTTGGTCGTGTTCTTACCATCACCTCCACTCTTTTTTAGTCGATCATACGCCTCCATTTGATTGTTTACCCCTTTTGAGGAACAACTGTGATGAGTGATCCTATTAGCCACCTTCTTTACGCTGCCGTAATTGAAAAAGTTCCAAACATTACTTGGAACCAGCTACTATCTGAAAACATCACTCGTTCCTCAAAAGATGAGTCCCCTTTAAGCTCTTTTCATCTGACTCGTAAAATATGAAAAGATTGCTGAGCAATTAGCCTCTCCAACTCGTTAAAGTGATTGGAAGTGCCATCCCTCCTCTAGATTTTAATCTTTTTGGACCTGAGGGATTATTACACAAAAAGATCGAGCATTTGTCTTGTTCGGCTCGTTAAAACTATCGAAAAGTCATCCCTTTCACATTTTTCTATACTTTTTTGGACTTAAGGGACTATATTACGAAAAGTAATATTGGAGTTTCCTTTCCGTCTCTTTTCAGACTCTCTAAAATGAAAAGAACCGAGTTTATCCTTGTTGTTTTAACTTGTTAAAAACAATAGCGACATAAACTTGTCCATGCAGACAAGAGTGAGTTTCACTATCGTAGGCTCATTAAAACATAGCGATGGGTTTGCCCGAAGGGCAAATTATAGAACAAGCATATGTTATCCTCCTCAAGCTTGACAAAAATTAAAGAGGTATGGTTAGAAATGACTGGGAAAATTGGGAAGTAAACATGAAAGTAACTTTATGGTAGCAGGTGGCTCTTGAACATGACACTTTCACTCCATCACCATGATTGAGTCGAGTTGGGTTATTCTGTTCAATGGTCATATCACCATTGGTCCACCGTACCATCCACTTTTGGGGTTAACGCTACCAATCCATTTCAGTGTCGCCAATACGTTCAAGATAAGTCGCTCAGAGAATCACCAACATAGCTCGTGTCTCATCCACTGCAATACCTTCACGCTTCATTCTTTCATGACCGCCAACCTAAACCTTGTATCCTCAGATTGTTTTCACCTCCACAAAATCATTTGCTTCATTCTGTGTCGTAGATGTGGGATTCATTAATGTCCTCCTACGATGGGTCACTTCTTGTTGACTTCAGCTCATTATCTAAGAAGTCAACCTAGGAACAACCCTTTCAGTACTTTGAAGCTTGCATGCCTCAATAGAAGTTTCTCACTTCCGACGATAGGTTTACATTAATAGCCTTCGACCGAAAGATTTTTCATGGTGTTCAACATTGAATCATGTATTCACACCATGTGAATTGTACTGCAATACCTTGAGGGTCATCATAATCATCAGTGATTCCTCTCACGCCTATTAACACCTTACATCATTGGCTAGTAATCAGGCGATGTCTTTCCATGTTCGACATCAGAACATCTTTTCACATGGACCGACTTGTACTTTGGGAAAAGATTGAATGATTTTGAAGACCCCGGATCTAGTTTCATCCATCCGGGCTGCAATATATTCAGGAAAATAAAGACATCAAATGTACATCATTGCTTCACAGATAATCATCCAAGCCAAAGGATGATGGCTCTACCAGAATCATCAGTTTGCTACACAGACGGTTGTCTGTCCTATGTACATGAAAATGAATTTATAAAGCTGAGCATGGGAATGCCTGCCTTAGCTAGATCATGAAAATATTATGAAGATAATGTACTCTGTTATATCTTATTATAGGTCACCTTCCAGTTCAAAAACCTCGGATCCTCATGATAAAGCATTTCACCCGACATCAAAAAGATTTACAGCCTCATGCTTTAGGGGGCAACTGTTATAGACATATTTGGGCATTGCAACCCCAATCACATATGTCCATAAACCAAGGGATTCTAAGTCCCTATAAGTGTTGTTTCATACCCTAAAGGAGCAAGGTCAGCTGATTTCATCATCTCCCAAAAGTTCTCCATGAAAAACTACTCAGAACTGGTCAAAACTGGACCATGCAGACTGCTCAGTGCTAAGCGTGTGATGCATCTCACCTGCCACGTGCAAAAAGTGTGATGCATACTAGAAGACCCTTTTGTAGGGTGCGATGAGCAAGAGCAGACAAATGGCAGAAGCAGTTTGCTAGGTGGAGACCCTGAGAATCTCCTAGAAGCTTCTCATTTGACACTTGCCTCTCTAAATTCGCCCAGGGATGAGTAAGAGATAATGAAATCTCTAAGTGGAACCAAGAACTATCAGAGAGATGACACTAATCAAAATCCCAAAAGCTGACTCACACCCCTACAAACATCTATATATGGATCCCTCATCCTAGAGATCCAAAGGCTGGAATTTTGTAATTTGCAAGGAAGTGTTGTTGGTTTCTCTTTGAAGACATTGTTGGGTGATCTTTCTTTGTATGAGGTGAAGAGCGCTTTCATGCTAGGAGGATGGCACTGGGTCAAACCAATGGGTTGTAATCCTCTCTTCTACTACTTCTATCAATAAATCTATTTGAGTTTTCCTCCATATTCCTATATATCTTTGAATCTTGTATTGATATATGCATTTGTATGGTTAATATACATCTGATCCTATATTGTTTATGGTTATAGATCTGTATGCTTTGATGGTATTATGCTGATTTGACTCTACAGGTTCTCTTTGAAGTGGGACAAGTAAGGAAGGAGTGGCAAAATTATGTCAAAGTAGAAAGGGAACAAGCAAGGAGTCAAGCGAAATACTGAGGTTGGTACTCCCTACTTCTTTCTCATCTATCTCTCATAAAGGAAAACACAAGTGACTTTAGTTTGTTTGTTTCTAAGATAGCTACCCATCTTAGTGGGACTAGTAGCTCTGAATAGACACTAGTTTTCCCGATAACAATAAGGGAGGTCATCTAAGTAATTATAAGGGTATTTTTCAGCTCATGAACATTATTTCTCCATCATTTTTCAAGAAATCATTTGAAGGGACAAATCATTTTCCACACATAGGGCCGATTTTTCTTCAAATGATGGTTTTGTGCAAATGGAGATGAATTTCACAAAAGTGAAAGAGGTTTTTGTTAATAATACACCAAGGAAGAAACAAATCCTTCCGTTTTTACACAAGTATCATATATTGGGAGAAATGCAACTTTCATGGATGATAGAGGGAATTACTCCCCTAGGGCTTTTTGGGTTGAAACCCTAGCAGACTGAAAGTTATCTATTCAAAGAAGCATGCATTCATACAGCCATTATGCTACTATAAGAAAATTCTACGATAAGGGTACGTACCTTTGGTCCTACATTTGAGAAGGCCTTTAGGGTCCAAACCCTTCTTGGAGTTCCCTTCTTCTCTTTTGTCCTGCAAAACAACCAATTCAAAGAACACAGTAGTATATGGACAAAAAATTATAAAGAAACCATCTTCATGTTACAAAGAAAGGTAGTTAGTTATGAAATCCAAACAACCTTTTATATATTAATTCTAAACATGAATATCATTAACATAAAGAAGATTCATTTCGGGAACCAAGACATGTGTTTCTTTTATTATAGACAAATAAAGTACATAAAAAGGAATATTTTCACTTGAGTCACCTTCAGCAGGCTCCAAGCAAAGCTTCCTTCCGGATCCGTTCCAGCCTCAAGCCTCTAACAAACTCCTTCCATGACTCTCTCCATGATGTCATAAATGGTGGTTGGACATCAACACACAAGGAAACAAAGGTTTCCTGTACAAAATGGGGGAAGTGCAGAAGGCACAAGGGACTTCAGACCTGGTCAAGGGAAAAATCTCAGCATAACCTTTCTCTCTCTTCTCTCTTCCTTTAGGCCTTCCCTTTGAGGTCTTTTTATACCATCTCCAAAGTAGTTTTTTAGTTATGAGTTGGTTGGGAACAGTTGGGCCACGGCACTAACAGGTGATCAGCAGGTAAAACCCGCGATCTCCGCCCGAAAATAAGGAGTGTTATATTTTTTTAAGTGTTTTAATACATACACGCGGGTTGGCTATACACATACCCGCGTATACACGCGTTTAACTCAGGGCAATGTCGCGTATAAGGGATAAAACACTGTTTTTTAAATTTTAGGACCAGGTCTGGAAGGAGGGGTTGCCCTAGGCCATGAATACAGCATCACAAACCATGAGAGTGAGATTTGGAGCTATAACAGATGCCCCCTAATATATGAGGTCATAAGGGGTACATGATGGCCGAAATATATTATGCGAGTACATGGAAAGGAAGTCTGTCAAAAACCGAGGAGGACTTCACCAGAATTCAGCCTGCCAAGCCACCAAAAGAGATCAGAAAGAAACACTGTCTAAGGCGGGCATAACCATGCTCAGAAAAAGTAAAGCATGTCCGCATATCAAGTACAAGCGGATCCACTAAGTATACAAGTATAAATGACTGAAAGATACATAATGGATCATCTGATCATAATGAACAAGTACATGTCTGAATATCACATATAAGACTGTCAATGATGTTGAAAGATGCAACAGATCACTGATATCAAAGACTGATCCCAAAAGGTACCAACTGAACATGATGGAATAGGATGGTACTACACTGCAAACTCATGTGCCAGCATATAGAATGTCGCCATGACTGACTGCAACATATAAAGTGGAGTGGTATCAACTAGCAGCAACAGGAGCAACTATCAAGTGAACCAATGAATGCTGATACAACCTGAGGTCTTCACCGACTGCCGTGGTACATTTTTACACCATGGGAATAAATGATCTGAAGTCGACCATGTGAGAAATCGTTTGATTACCGGTCATTGATGTATACCGTTAACAAACGCGAGACTACTCACCGATAATGATAATGAGCGTCAAGGTACCCAGTACAATCTAACAAGTGTGAATAGATGAGCTGGAGTCGAACACCTGTAAGAATCTATCGATCAGGAGACAATGATGGTTTCCCACTGTCGATAGCGAAGGATCTGCCACTAATGACTGCAAACCCCAAGGTACTGCCAAATGGACTCTAGATCTTTGCCCCAAAGCAATGAGTCGGAGTCGATAGGGAAAGATCCGCTAGAAGGAAGGCATTAAGGCATCCTTCATCAATCTAGCGCGAGTGTAACCCGTAGGCCAATAATGTGGAAGGAATCGGACGAAAAAGATGTAGTAACCCAACTGAAGTACGTTTCTGGCGTACACAAGATGTGGCTAGTGCACGGCAGAAACCCTCTGAACCAACCAATAATGAAAGCTGACACAGAGGCGAGGTATCCACCAATAGGGTCAAATGGAAACCAAGGTACTGCACGAATCCCAATGTGTGATAATGTAAGCTGATGTCGAACACAAGGGAAACCACTCAGTCAAAGACCCATGATACTGATCGATGCTGAGCACAAGGTAACCTATCAATAATGAAAATAGGGCCAGGGTGCAGCTCTAGGCCTGTCCTCAAAGCAAGATGTCATCGTCGATAAGGACAAGACCCACCAGCAAGAAGTCAATGGGGACCTTCTCAAACCGGCACGAGTAAAAGACCAATATAACTGATGTGATGATAGACATGACACTGACAACCAGGGATGGCCGACTGAAAAATGAGTCAAGAGACACCGCAGAGAGGCCGACTCAGGTTAACTTCCCTTGAACAAAAGCACGACTCAATGTGACTATGTGGCAGCATATGATGACTCTGTATAAGTTCGCCATGCAGGAGGCGCGAACGAACCCTCCATATGATTGGAAAAGATAACCAATCGGTGGAGAACTGACTCAATAACAAGGTTATGGCGTACCTAAGTCAAACTAAATCCCACCCATACGGAGGAGACTTTGTTTTGAGTGCTTTGTTCAAGGGCGACACGACTGACTCTAGCTACCAACAATAAATGGAAATAATGTCCCGTTCCCGCTCTTTTTGGAATATTTAATTTTTTTGTCTTTTTCTATTAAGTCGGAAAAAGAATAAAAGAATGCTATGGTACAGTGGAAAGAACGAGTGTCGGTGAAACAGATGATCTAGTCCTGGGAAAGGAATGTTCCTATGCTCAATGCAGGGAGGTGAAAACTGGTCAGTGACACTCAAAGATATGTTCTTTCCATGGGTCAAGGTGTGTCAAGCTGCAGAAGTCAAGGGAATGCAAGGTTGATTTTGCAGATGTCATGGTCAAAAGTTGGCTTAAACACGAGTCCAAGTGAAGCCGACTCTAGGCCAAAAGGTGCAAGTGGTCAACATGCAATGCAGTAGTACAACTCAACACAAAGGAGCCTCTAGGGTATATGGCCAGAACAAAGCAAAGAAGCTAAGAGGAATGAGTCTTCAACGCATAAGTCATGGCGGGACTACAGAGGACTCCCGAGTCTACTCAAAATGGAGCAGCATGGGCAAGAAATGTCAGTGAGGTGCTAACTAGGATGCCCATGTAAAGGATGGCTCTACCATCGTGTCATGATTTAAAGAATCGGCGAGTGAAGATGGCTTACGAACCATAACACGATGGGATCGACCCTATGGCAAATGTATAGGTCAAATGGAGGCTAGTATGCATAATGCAACGGAAAAATGGTGTCCCTAACCTATATGCCAGTGAGAACACGATACCTGCCATGATGGGTCAGCAGTCATGGAACCGTCTCGAAATTGAAAAACGTCCAAAATGTCCTAAAAAATAGACCAATCTCGACATTCCAAGCTCCCAAGTTAAAATTCACATGAGGTCAAACAAAATAAAATTTTGAAAAAATTTTGCATTTTCAAAACTTATAAAAAGCATTTTGGACTCACCATTTTTACCATTTGAGTTTGAGAGCAAAGGATTTGGAGCAAAAGGAGCAAACTTCGTCGAAAACCTCCAGGTAACTCTTATACTTAGCTTGCAATTAATTGTGATAGGTTTTAGGATTTTTGGTTGATGTTTCACCGTTGAACTTTTGTCCAAATTTTCCTCGCAGCGTATACGCGGGTTGGTAATATCAAACTCGCGTACACGTGGGCCCTATACGCGACTGTGTGCATAGGAACCCGCGTATACGCCGTGAACCATTTTAAACGAAAACTAACGGTTTTGAATCAATTTTTTCTCAGGATGCCTGTCACGTGGCGTGAAAGAGAGCACGCAGCGGTAGACAATGAAGTTATGAATAGTCCAGAAGCATTAGATGCCCTACGGGGATGCGGTTTGCTTAAATTTTTCAAATTGCCAAATATGAAAGCGAACACGCGTCTGCTTGAGATGCTCATTGATTATTGGGATGTCGATGAGGAAGCTTTTATGATCGATCAGATGCCGCTCAGGGTAGAAGTGGAGGATATCTATTTTATCACGGGCCTTTTCCAAAGGGGAGAGGTAGTACAGTCCTGGGGCAGGACACGAAGTGCCCTTTCGATAGAGGACTATGTACAGATATACTGCCCGGGACATCCTAAGAAGGTTGGGAGCTAGATTTCCATCACACATGTGGTGATTTTATCACTTAGGATAATCCTGTTTACCATGGCTCGGGTGAACGGATCATCCTCTCTGCATCAGGTGTCATGGCAAAACATGAGCGTGGCAGTTGACTGTCTCACTACTGTGTCCGACTGGTGTACTCCTCTTCTGGCCATCATGAAGAGCCAACTCACTTCTATCAGGAGGGGTCAGACTAAAAACTTTGGATATGGGAGCATCTTGTGTACTTTCTTTTTCGAGAAGGTTACCGCACTCCGCCCCAGCGTAGCAGTTTCCATCAGCACCCCACGCGATCCACGCATGGGTCGGTGGGCTGATCTAATGAAACGTCTGGGGGTGGGGAGGTCCCAAGGACTGCCTTCAAGGATGACTTCTTCACCTGGTGGGATCAGCAGATCATCGTCGTGGATGACTACCCCTATGCTGGGCTAGATTTCCGAGGAGATCCTGATCTAGTGTTACCACCGAATGCAGCATGGGGTGAGATTGGTAAGATTTTTTGATTTTATGAATGTTTTGGATTTTTCAAATATGATGAATTTTGAAAAATATTTTTGATGAGATTCAAATGACCGATATGATGATTATGTTCCAGACATCGGGCCGGTACGACCAGATGGATTCCCGCGGCATGGACGGCGCGGCCGAGGAGCCGAAGAGGTGGCTGCTGATATAGAACGGACTCTGAACAACGTCCAGCGACACTTGGCGAGATTGAGCTGTCGAGTACCGATGGCTGTCATAGAGGACCTTCCTGAGGATATGCAGCGTCATGTGGTTGGCATGCCACGTGACTGGGTTCGCATTTTTCGGCGTGTGGCCAATGCTATAGTGACATACTTAGACGCTCATCTTGAGCCGAGGAATTAGATATGATGGACATGATTATGGGCATTTGAGTCCCAATTTTGTATATTTTTTGGACACACATATGTACACTTGAGACGTTTTACGATATACATATACATACATATTATATATATATATATATATATATATATATATATATATATATATAATATATATATATTTATATATATACAGTTTGACTTTTTGATACTTGCTTTTATTGTGATATATGATTGATATGCCAGTCTAATGCTTGATTAGCGATAGAATCAGCTAACCAATTATGAGATCTTGGAATATGCAAATAATTAATATAAGTAAATGATCTTTGCAACAACCTCACCCTTAAATACTGGCGATATAAAGATGGATCCCGTACCCAATAAATGTTATTTAATTGAGACACTATCAATTGAGAATCAAGATATATTACCAACAAGTCGATCCCATGAGAGATTGCCTCGGATAATAAATTAATAACAGTAGTATACTCGGCCATATTGTTTGAAGCAGGACCAATGCACACGCCTCTTGATGCCATCAATTGACCAGTTGGATAATAGAGTGCCCAAGCTGCGGAAGTAGGATTCCGAGTGTGCCGACTAGCACCATCGGCGAACCCAAAATAGACCAAATCATCCATCAACACCTACCACAGCAGACCAAAAAGTGCTGATATCAGAAAACTCTTGATGATATATGTACAAATATACATAAAATACAAAGAAGCCATTGCCTGGTCAAAACTAAGCAAAGTACTTCTTGAGGTAGAGCCTGTTGCGGGGCTCCGCCAACTTGTTTCCTTCGAAATCAATTAACTCATACGATCGTTTTTTTAAAACTCATTTAATAATGAAAGGATCGTACCACATAGGCTTAAATTTGGCTGCCCCCAAGGCATCCTTATCTTGGTCATAGACCAGGACAAGGTCTCCTTCAGAAAAGACTAAAGGATAGACAGACTTATCATACTGTGTTTTAACCCTTTTCTTATGGGCCTCATTCATTGTGGCGGCATCTCGACGCTGCTCATCGAGATGTTCCAAGTGAACTAGGCACTCCTCGAGACTCGAAGTCTCCGGAAGAAGCTCAATAGCCAACTTAAGAGATGGAATTTCACATTCAACCGGAAAGATAGATTCCATCCCATAAACCAACTGAAAAGGAGTAAAACCAGTAGCCGTTTTGACGGAGGTTCGGTATGCCCAAAGAGCCAAATACAACATAATGTGCCAATTGGACCGATTTTTATCGATTGTCCATTGGAGTATCGTTTTAAGAGTTTTATTGACTGCCTCGACTTGTCCATTGGCCTGAAGATAATAAGGGGACGAATGCTCTTGGCGGAAACCTAATTTAAGATCCAATTCGAACATCAGTTGATTCTGGAAATGACTACCATGGTCAGTGACAATCTCTCTTGGGATACCGAATCTTGAGATAACCTGATTGAAAAGAAACAAAGCTGTCGTGTCACTATCGTTCTTATAAGTAGGCATGGCCTCAGCCCACTTTGTAAAGTAGTCTACAGCCACGATAATGTACTTGTGATTCGCCGTTGAAGGCGGATTACAAGTTGTAAAATCAATACCCCACTTGGTAAAGGGACCGACGGTGACAATGGGAAAAGGTGGAACTGGATGCGCGCGTATCTTTCGAGTAAAAATTTGACACGGGTGACAGTGTTTGACCGCTTCCACACAGTCTTTAAAGAGTGAAGGCCAAAAATAGCCGGCACGTAAGATGTGTTGGGCTGTAGCAAGCCCCGATAAATGACCACCACAAGCTCCACTATGGCAGTCATTGAGCACAGAATTTGCTTCCTCTAAGGTTAAACAACGCCGAAGGATGGAATCAACCCCTCAACGGTATAATGTGTCCCCAATGATAACATAGTTTTTAGCCAGGTGACGTAATCTTCGACGTTCATCCTTGGAGAAGGTAGAGGGAAACTTCGAAGTCTGGAGATAGACAATGATATCTCCATACCAAGGGTCGAGTGAAGAGATGAGGAATAAATGTTCGTCGGGAAAAATTTCCTCATAAACAGTATCCTCTCCACAAGGAAGCTCAGAAATTAGCTCCGCGAAAACCATGGATTTTTTAGACTTGGCAGACAAGAACTCGAGATCGAATTCTTGCAAAATGACTATCCATCTATTATATGTGCCCCCAATCACTCGCCTACTAAGGAAAAATTGAAATGGATTGACCTCCGCTAAGACAAAAGTTTTGTGTAGCAAGATATAATGACGGAGCCTCTGGACAGCATGGACAGCTTCCAAGGCCAACTTCTCAACCGGAGAATAGCGAAGTTCAGGGCCTATTAAGCCTCAACTCAAATAATAAATCACGTGCTTGGCGAGAGCATCGTCCTCCTGAACTAGAACCATACCAATGGTTGATTCTGCTAGGGCGAGATATAAAAGGAAGTCTCTACCATAATCCGGTGGACTCAAAAGCGGGGCAGAGACTAATGCCTTTTTCAAAGCATCAAATGACTGCTGCGCAAAGTCATCCCACATAAATGGAACTCCTTTTCATAGCAAACGCATGAACCCTTTAGTGATCTCGGCATAGTTTGCTATAAACCATCTTAAGAAATTAGCCTTCCCTTGAAGACTTTGAAGTTGTCGAATTGAGGATGGGGGAGGAAACTGAACTATTGCCTCAACCTTGAAGGGATCAACCTGAATCCCTTCATTAGACACAATGAACCCTAACAACCGACCGGACGTAACCGCGAAAACGCACTTGTTGGGATTCAACCGGATTTTATAAAAACGACATCGTTCAAAAACCAATCGAAGATGACTAGGATGATCGGTTCTCTTTCGAGAACGAGCAACGAGATCATCCAAGTATGCCTCGATGACATGTTTGATGTCGTGGAAAGCATATGACATGGCCCGCTGAAAAGTGGCTCCAGCATTTTTAAGACCAAAAGGCATCTTTCTATATGCAAAGGTGCCCCAAGGGCATATAAAAGTTGTCTTATGTTGATCTTCAGGACGGATAGAGATTTGGTTATAACTTGAAAAACCATCCATGAAGGAAAAATTTTCATTACCCACACACTCGTCGATAATCTGATCAATGAATGGTGTGGGGTAATTATCTTTCGGACAAGCCTTGTTTAGGTCCCTAAAATTGATGCATACTCGGATTGTTCCTTGCTTTTTTTCCACAGGGACTAGGTTAGAAACCCAATCAGTAAGTGGAACAAGGTATATAAAACCCGCCTTTAGCAGCTTCTCAACCTTAGCTTTGATAGTTGCAGCTTTCCTAGGGTTAACCGGCCGAAGCCTCTGACGAACTGGTTTCACATTTTCAATATGTCTTGATCTCATGTTGAACTATAGAAGGATCAATGCCAGGCATTTCTTCATAAGACCAAGCAAATACATCACGATATTCCTTGAACAAGTCGATGTAGATTTGAATTTCTTCAGGGAAACGCTCAATTCCGATGAAGATATTCTCGATGACGCTAGGGTCCCTAGAGATGTTTATAGGTATCGTTTTTGAAATTACCGACATATTACCTTCGGCACGAATGTGTGCTGGAGCCAAAGGGTTTGACACCGTACAAACATCACTAGTGAGTAGCTCGGAGAATCTAGATTCTACTTCCTGCAATGGAGGAAGAAAGTATGAACGATGGTGTAAGTCTTCCCAAGGTCGATCTATACCCATCATTACTTCGAGGATTGCTTCTTCAGAAGGTAAAACCGAATCTAAGCAGTCCAAGGCAGAGGTTGAATCAAGGCTCCAAGCCAGGGCCACATGACCATCTAACTCCTCTTCAGAAAAAGGAGTAGAATGGTTGTCTGCAGAGTCTATGATAAACTGATATCTAAGCTCAGCTGCAGATATAGGGAATTCCATTCCATTTACTTGTCCTTCAACTAATGTGGTCGTAGGTGAAGGCAAGGTCCAAGGGTCTGAAAAATAACGAGTTCGAAAGAACTCTTCTCGAGGAGACTCCTTTGATGATGAAATAACATTGATTTTAGCGAAAGGAGAGGGAAGATCAAATGTGCCCATCAATGAGGAATACATCCCTACTCCTAAATTCTCAGTTGGCGGGCGAGGGTTATCCACTAAAGGGACAGTAGAGTCAGAGCTTGCTTGAGGATCGACTGGACAATAGTCCAATTGATCAACCTTAACGATTTTCCCCTCATGAGGAAAGCAAATGACATGAAACAGAGTCGAAACAACAACATCCATCTCGTATACCCAGTTCCTTCCTAATAGGAGATTATAGTCTAGGTTAGCGTCTACGACATCTACTTCAATATTGATGACCTTTCCCCCAACACATATAGGAAAGGCCGGGATAATCCCATGCGGCTTATGAGAATGACCATCAAATGCAGTCAAAATGGTGGGTGAAGGAACAGCCGAGGGTGATCCAATAGCCTTCCAGCATGACATCGACATAACGCATGTGGAAGCTCCTTCATCTATCACGGTGCGAAAAATATTTATTTTTCGGTATGTAGACTTTATTTGGAAAGCCATATGATGAGGGAGTCGCTTTTTGACATTTAACATGTCAAAAGTGAGCACTAAAGAGTTAGCTGGATCGTCTGCTCCAATTGCGGAGAGTAAAGCACTTCTCTGAGCCGGACACGACTGGAGAACCTTTAAAGCGGACATAGCGCACAGACTTTGAGCTAGATCCTCCACAATGGAGTAATTCTGGGTGGCCCTAGCATTAGGATTAATTGTCGCGCGTTTAGCGGAACCTTTCGGTATCCGTGGTATAGTCTCGACAGGGGGTCGCTCAATATGAAGGTCAGTACTTCCGGGAATAGTCTTGTCCATGGAAGTTTTGGCTTCACCATAATCACGTGACCGAGTAGCCACATGGACATTAGAACCCATCATGAAAACATTTGATGATTTTTCCCCTTCCTGGTTGCCCCCAGCGGAGGTTCCAGGGTTTGAACTCGCGCCAGCAAGAAGTTGCTGCCCTTGGGGAAACGGGTTGGTTAACACAGCTTGAGAACTAGAAGTCCCTTGCTGTCCTAACAAGCGTTGAGCGTCTTCAATCTTAGGGCAGAGATGAGTTAGATGGTCTCCACTGCACAATTTGCATGGAAACTTAACTTTCTTTCTTGACTCATTTCTACCACCACCAGCGTTGTTGCCGGATTTATTTGCATCGGGCTTCCCATCCTGGTTCTTTTTCTTACCTCGTCCTTTCTTTTTCCCATTGGAATTTTGATTTCCTTTAGGGTTATCAGATTGGATGGCATTTATTGAAGAAGTTTGGGAAGCGGGGGGATTAGACGATGTGACTTGGTTGTTAGAAGCAGCTTGCAAGGACAATTGCTGCAATTGATTCAACAAGTTCATTGTAGTTGTGTCTACCAACCCAATGATACCATCTGCATGCGGACCTGGCTTCGACTTAGCTACGTCAACCATAGATCCAGGAGCATCTGGCAAGTATTTCTGTAGGATCCAAGACTGAGAGTAGATCAATTCTAATTGCTGGGCCCTAAAAATAGCTTGCTCCTCAGAATAGACTCCAGACATGGAGACATCCTTGGAGATCTCGGGTTGTAAAGACTTCAAAAACCACTCGAGACGGTACTCCAGAGGGATTTCGGCTTTAATGAGCCTCTTTCTCCATCTCCATTCCTGAATATGGTCAGAAATGTGGGTTGCCTTATCCTGACGAAAGGTGGTCAGAAGTTCAGTTCCAGCATCATAGCGAACAGGCAACTGAAGATGATTTAAGAAGATATTGGCTAAGTCAGCGAACGATGTAAAGCTGCCCCCTGAAACTCTATATACCATTTGGCCGCATTACTAGTCAAGGTGCACTGAAAGAGTCTCAACCTAATCGAGTCATCGATAAGGGAGTTAGATGAGCACCACAAATGGAATGTGGTTACATGGTCGCCTGGGTCTTCACCACTCTTCCCTTCGAATTTTGGAATGTCCGAAGGGAGTTTGGTTGGGACTGAAGGCCAGGCCGGATTGTACTTGATTGGGTCATTTGTTAACTTAGTGAGATCTGGCAAGTTCAACGTTGCCAGAAACGGAAGCCTAGGTGGACCTTGGGGGTTCCACTCGGACTGGGCAGAACTTCCAAAGCTCTAAAAAGATTGTCCTGGAATTTGAGAGGCACCAGGTTGCCCAAAGTAACCAGTAGAACCGGCTGAACCAAAAGGCAAGCCTTGTGATCCAGCAAAATTTGGAGTTTGACCAACTCCGGCTGTATAGCCTCCATAACCAGCAAAGTTTCCTCCTAAATGATTGTAAGGAGTTGATAACCCCTGATACGGATTCCAAGCCGAAGCTAGAGGAGGAATAGTTTGAAACGAGCTAACCGTGGAGTACGACCTATTCCCTTGTTGGCCGATAAACGGATTCCCAATTCCCGCGCTACTAACCCCAGGGTTATTCCAACCTTGGAATGGATTGCTGCTTTGTCCTACAGAAGAAAAAGGCATGGATCCTACCGTCGGGTTGGAATGTGGTATATGACCACTTCCGAAAGGAAAACCCTGGAATGAAGCCGATCCGCCCATCATGGATGTAGCGGCACTAAACGAAACCGATGGAATACCCTGTGAGTGGGTGCCAAATGGGAAGAATCCAGTACCAAACGCATTGGTTTGGGCATTTCCACTCATGGACGGAATGGAGGTAGACCCAACTAAAGATGTGCTAGCAAAAGATCCAAACAAGGAAGCAGAGGAGACGGAAATGGTTCCTCCCCCTTGCACCGATGTTGGGGTTTGCATAGTCGTAGCACTTGTAGAAGCCATGCTTCCAGTAGTGGTCATCGATGGTAAGCGCATAGCATAACCTGGACTTGACGGTCTATGCGTCGGAGTCCCAAAGTATTGCAATACATCTGGATGACTAGATGGTAGAGGAGAATTTGGAGCTGCTAACGACTCTGAAAGTTCTTCTACCTCTATGTTATTCTCCGCTTGAAAGAGAACTCAAGAAAGGACTGGAGTGTCCCTCTCTTGTTCAGAATTTCCAGGCCTTGCTTGGCCGCTAATGCCCCCGAGAGGAGGATCAATCCCTGATGCGTCAATCGGCGTGGGACGGAACCCATCGGTAGTATTGCCTCTGCGCCTTCTAGGAGAAGGCTCTAAACTTGGTGGTGAAAGACCACGAAGTCTTCGAGACCGTCTTGGAGACCGGTCAACCACTTTGAATTTTTTGTTATGATCTAATTAAAGACTCAAAAAATTGAAAGCTAGGCCAACTAGGAGCACAGAGCACACACTATAAAGTCCCTAAAGATACAGCCAGTCAAACAACTTCCAAGTATTTCCGCTCCGGGTGATTAAGACCGGACACCAAAATACGAGAAAGTGAATTAAGGGGCCTTCCGAAGATATTCTGGGATGATGAGGGCCCAGTCCTATCAGCGAAGGTATCAGAGGAAGTTACGCTGACCTCCTAACAATAGCCTGTGCCGGTGCAAGCCCCCAAGCTTCGCAAGGGTGCCCTCCAGTAGTACTGTCGAGAGTGATGCAACATCAACCTCAGGTGCCACGGGATTCCCCTCCGCAACCACCTGTGTAGTTCCCTAGGAGTAGCAACTATGGATACCAACTCGTTGCAGAAGCCAGGCGGAACAGTCGTGAGGTAAGTTCGGACAAGTAGGAGAGGGGGTATCTCTCTTCCCTTTCTTCACAGACCCTCGTGCTTAACTCCCAGATCCGGAGCTTTCCTGGTCTTCCTAACTCTATTGGATTTTCTCTCGTTATTCAGACTCCTATGTTTGACGTTTATATGGCCTTGGAGAGTTAACTCTCCACTCGCCTAATCCAAGGCCCTAAAATCCTAATCTTGTTGGTGTAACTGACTAAAACAAAAAGTTCTAGTGAATTTTAGTTAGCGCTTGATTTTATTAGGCTGTTCTTTAAGTCACAAGGTAACGAAAGTGAAACTAGTGGTGTTTTTTGACGCAAAAGAAATTAATAAAAACTTAACTATATGCACATGCACTTTTTCATTTATCGATGAAGAGCAATTTCTATAGGGTTTAGAGGTACTTCTAATAAAACAAAATTTTCTTTTCTTTTCGTTAATTCATACTTCACACTCACAAAAGCTAACAAAGCTATATATGCCTAAAAAGGGGATGCAAATCTATCCTAATGCAACAACTATATGTGGATGCAAGATTTAAAACTACTCTAAAAACAAAAATGAAAGTTGCTTGCTTATCAATCTTTATCTTGCCACTTACAATGTCTAGATGGAATATGAGATGCTACCACTCATTTCGTCTAAACACTAAAAACAAGTTCTAAGACAAACATAAAGCACTTTCACTTCACTAAAAGGAAACCAAATGAAAAGCAAGTTCAAGAAAGCAAAACTAGGATTTTCAAAAGATTTTCTTCAAAGCAACAAGCAAAAAAAAGTCTTTTCAAAAATGCTCTCAACAACACTGAAACTTGTGATTGAAGAATAGGCAATTTAAACACTTTTGCGAATCAACACCACTCAATGGATGAAAAATCAACAAAAATAAATTTGCTTGAAATCGCTCTTAACAATCAAAAGTAACAATGAAAGCTTTGGCAATGAAAACCAAAACATCCAAAAAGACAAATTCCAAGATAGTGTCAATCAACAACTTTCATGAAACAAAGAAGTGGATGGTCACAAAAATCGGTTTTGTCAAGCAAACAAAAAGTCACCAAAAGCAAGATTAACACAAAGATTGAATTCAATCTCCCTACCCTGATGAAACAGAGCAGCCAAGATTCCTAGCAAGAAATCTTGCGTGCTTTAGCCAAAAACGATGACGCTTGCAATCAACAAAAACAAGACCAATACTCCTTATAATCAGAGAGAATTCAGGACGAGATGCTCGCTCTAAAACAAATAAATGATACTGGAAAATGACTGTTTCAGACTGACTCAAACCACCAGACAAACCTTCAGAGACTAAAAAGATTTACAAATCTTGAAAATTGCAATGTATACGCGTTTGTACTGAAGTACAGATTGCGTGTATATGCGACTGTGTTTGAGGAAACCTGCATATACACGAGTTTACTCAAAGAAACAAGCGTATATACGCCTCTATATCTAAGAAAAACAACGTATATGAAGAGCTTCAAGAAAAATAAAAAAAACAAACTGAAGAAACTGGCAAAGCTTAAAGTTCAAGAACAGACCAGACAGTAACATCAAGCAGACAAGGCAGCTGAGCCCTGATTGGCTTGAAAAACACCCAAACTAGGAACAACAAGAGTGTTGTCCCCAGTGGAGTCGCCAATTCTGATAGAGAGAATTACTCCCCTAGGGATTTTTGGGTTGAAACCCTAGCAGACTGAAAGTTATCTATTCAAAGAAACATGCATTCATACAGCCATTATGTTATTATAAGCAAATTCTACGATAAGGGTACGTACCTTTGGTCCTACGTTTGAGAAGGCCTTTAGGGTCCAAACCCTTCTTGGAGTTCCCTTCTTCTCTTTTGTCCTGTAAAACAACCAATCCAAAGAACACAGTAGTATATGGACAAAAACTTATAAAGAAACCATCTTCATGTTACAAAGAAAGGTAGTTAGTTATGAAATCCAAACAACCTTTTATATATGAATTCTAAACATGAATATCATTAACATAAAGAAGATTCATTTTGGGAACCAAGACATGTGTTTCTTTTATTATAGACAAATAAAGTACATAAAAAGGAATATTTTCACCTGAGTCAGCTTCAGCAGGCTCCAAGCAAAGCTTCCTTCCGGATCCGTTCCAGCCTCAGGCCTCTAACAAACTCCTTCCATGACTCTCTCCATGATGTCATAAATGGTGGTTGGACATCAACACACAAGGAAACAAAGGTTTCCTGTACAAAATGGGGGAAGTGCAGAAGGCACAAGGGACTTCAGACCTGGTCAAGGGAAAAATCTCAGCATAACCTTTCTCTCTCTTCTCTCTTCCTTTAGGCCTTCCCTTTGAGGTCTTTTTATACCATCTCCAAAGTAGTTTTTTAGTTAGGAGTTGGTTGGGAACAGTTGGGCCATGGGCACTAACAGGTGATCAGCAGGTAAAACCCGCGATCTCCGCCCGAAAATAAGGAGTGTTATATTTTTTTAAGTGTTTTAATACATACACGCGGGTTGGCTATACACATACCCGCGTATACACGCGTTTAACTCAGGGCAATGTCGCATATAAGGGATAAAACACTTTTTTTAAAATTTTAGGACCAGGTCTGGAAGGAGGGGTTGCCCTAGGCCATGAATACAACATCACAAACCATGAGAGTGAGATTTGGAGCTATAACAATGGAGACCTATATCAGAAAATCAAAAAATTTCAAGTTAAAGTTTCTATTTTAGTCATTTTTTTGGCATGGATTACGAGCAAATGAAAATTATTTTTCAGAAAATGAGAGAATTTTTTTTTACAAACATCCGTATCTACGAACACCTCTCTCAATTTTCGAAAAATCCTTATGGTTAGAGAGATATCACTTCATCTTTGAGCTATATTTTCGAAGAAAACCCCAGAATTTTGACCTTGCCATAAGCAGAGTGCCTTGGCTCTATGCTTTCATATCAGAGCTCCAAATGCTAAAAAAATTATATCCCTCGATAGATATTGACCTAAGGATCTCATATATATACTTTTTGAAGCATGTCAACAAACTGGTTAGGAGAAAAAGCAAAAAAAGAGGTGAAAAAGTCACTTTCTGCCACTATTCTGAAGCAGACACTATGCTTATAGAGCCACTACAGGAGAATTAATTTTTGAAGACTTGATGATGTAATTATTGAATTAATTAGCAAGATAGGTTTTCTTGTGCTTAATTAAGCCTCATAAAGGTTGGAAAACTCAAATCAAAGTTTAAAGAAGAGTTTGTGTTTAACCTTCTTACTCTCTCTTGTTGGTTGAGAGATTCTTGGGAACTGTTACACCACTTAGGGATTTGACCCCTAAAGGTGGGCAAATGGTTGTTTTGAGTCTATCTGTATGATTTCTCAATCAGTGAAAAGGGTTGGACTTTTGTGGAGAGACTTGTACCTTATGTTTTCATACAGCTAATTAAGGAGCAGTTGCAACTATTTTTCAGCAATACTTGTCTAGTGAGTCTGTGGTGTTATTTTCCTTTCATATCAGCTTCTTAACGATGAACTCATCTCCCTTTACATGCTTTGTTTTTCTTCTGATGGTTTTCCTTACAGTAATATAGGCAAAATTCTTAGATTCAATGAAGTCATCCTAATACATGCTCATTATGATTTCTTAAACTCTCATACCTATACTACATTGACTAAATCTTAATTTCACCCCAACACATTGTTATCTAGCTCCTCTTAATGCCTATTAATGTACACTTGATACCTTGAACTAATTGCCTGCTCTCATCCTTAGTCTAGCAAACCTAAAAACCCTAAATTTTCAAATACTCAAACAAGACTTATACATCTAGCCTAAATCCATTTCTTTTATTCGTTGACAAATATTAAGAGAGATCCCTCTCTGGTTCAGTAGGGCTAGCTACTGAACTGAAATTGGTTCAAGGTTACCTCTTTTGATTTCCTCCTCAGCCTAGGACATTGTAGGTGATAACATTTTCGGCGCCATTGTCGGGGAAACGAGTGACATATTTTCCTTGGGAAAGAACGACAAAGATCTGATCTGATTCCTAATGGTGAACAATGGTTAGACACAGAAAGGTTGAGCATCTTTCACTTGGTGATTGCAAATAGTTCAGATTAATTTAAAGACTCCATTGGTGAAGAATCCAAAGTTTATGAATTTTTTTTATTACCTTGCAACTCCATTGTCGAAGGAATCCAGATTACAAAACATTTATGCCAAATCCAATCAACTAGATTTGAAGATTCCATTGGATGATCAACCTTCTCAGCGAGAATATAGAAGGATCATACGCAATAGTTAGGCCATAAAAATGGAATTACATTCAATATGTAATTTAATTTCTTGTAAAATACTTCTTCTACATTCTTGAAACTGTCTTGGAAGTTTTCCAGAGATAGTTGTGTGAAAAAGATGATCAAAGTCCTGTATTAGATTCTGTGTATATGAAGAGTGTAAGTATCGAATTTCCATTTGATGTTGATCAAGATCAGGACCTCTTACCTAAAACTTGTGCATATCCTTTTAGAGTTTATGAGCCTAAAGAAAATAAAATTGCTCCTACAACTAGTGTACATAGTCTTACACCTTCTACATTCCCTGATAGATATATGCCTATAATTTTAACTCCAATATTCCATCCTTTCCCTGAAAATCATTACCTATATCTGCCAAGGTTTGATGATGAATGTAACATCAATGTTCAGAGACATATGCAGAATTTTGATACTTTCCTCGGCTTTTCTAAAGTTGATGAAGAGGATGTCAGTATTCAATTGTTTTCTCTTTCTTTTGAAGGCAAAGTCAAGAGTTGGTTCAAAAACATGCCTGTCATGAGCATCTCAGATTTCTCATAGTTCGTCAAAGTTTTCCTCGACAAGTGGTTCGTCAAAGAGAACCCTTTCTTGATTCTAGAAGAGTAAAACCAGTTGAAAAGATAGCTAGGGGAGACAGTACAATAGTTTTTGCTAGATTTAACGAAGTCTATTGTTCGATGCCTGCTAATATAATACCTCCTCCGGGCTCAGCTCTCTTGCATTATCTGAAACCCTTTGATCCGAAAATGGAGTTTCAGCTGAGAGAAAGGAACCTTGTAACACTTGAAAAGGTATTTTAGTCATATGTCCAAACTTGTTCTAAAGTATTGAACAGTCTTGCAATTGAGTTTTCTCCATCATCTCACCTTGTATCTAATAGGGGAGGAAATGATGGTCATATACAAGCTTCAAATCCACATCAAGAGAATCTAAGCCACAACCTACCATACCAGATTCAAAGTTGTAGCTAGAGACAAAGGTGCCCTTGAGCATGCCTTCAGTCGGTGACGCCTCTTCAAATAATTGGTGACACTTTCTCTAACACAAGACATCAGATTCTTGTTAGTTTTGGAAGATTTCCATGAATTGCATTAATAATTTCAGAGTTGGTGGTAATCCTTAAACCATCACATGTTGAAACCTCCCTTTTCAGGTTGAGGTTCTCCCTTTTATGCGGGGTGGGCTTCCCTTTCATGGTTGAAGGTTTCTCTCTCCAAAACACTAGTAGCACTTCCTCTAGTAGAAGACTTCAACTTCTTTCCAGACCTAGAAGAGTTCTACGAACTGCACTAAGCATTACAGTGTTGGTGGTCATCCTCAAACCACCTCCCTTGATACCAACAATTCAGAGAGCACATTCACCTAATCCTCTAAGGGTTGGTGTGGAAACTGAATAGCCAAAGGGAGTCCAAGGGACCACTTCGAATATGATACCAAGGGTCACTCCTATGTATTATAAATATGTATCATTGTGAATAATAAAAGCAATCTAATGTTTATCTTTCATATTGCCTCTTCCATGTATGTGTTTAACAGAGCCAATGTTTTTACATCCTATAACTAGTGATCAAATGGGCTCTTATCATGTCTTGTTAGGGTCCCACAGTCAATTTTTTGTCATTCCATTAGGTCATCATGAAAAAAATTGGTCACTGGATGTAGTCTCAGGTTTGTCTCCAATACTTTTAAGGAATTTTTATTCCTTGTTGGCTCATATCACCTTTGTGCTGAGTGTACTTTAGTCATGAGTTGTCTTCATCATCATATTCATTTTTATCATGATTTCATTCAGCCAAGGTTCCCCTTAGGTTTTATGGTTTCCAAGGTCTCCATTAGGTTTTAGGGTTCCCCAAACATCTTTCATAAGATTTCATCATCAACTTCAGGTTGCATTACATCAAATCCAAGTAAGTAGCCATGTGTTTACCATGTTTGTCTCTCAGTTTTTCTTGCAAAACCCATTTCCCTCTCCTAGGGTTTTCAGGGAATTTTTCTTGGTTTCATGAACTCGATGGTAACACTACCAAAAAAACTTGTGTATTGATGCTAATACACCTTCCCCTATCCTTATTATACCTTCCTAAACACGTATTATCACTCCTATCCCTAGAAATCACCATTTTCCCACAAACCCTAGCCTATTGCTACATTTTTACACTTTTTTAGGCTAGGTCTGTGTTTCGCCCTTTTGGACCCCTTACCCTCACTCAATCCTTAAAATTTAAATTTCCCCTACTTCCTAACATCCCTCCCTACCTCCAAAAGTATTCCTAAGAATTTGAGGCCCCATATCCCCTCTATTTCCCTTCATTCTTATAAATAGCCCAAATCTCTTCTTTTACCTACACTAAACCCTAATTTTCTTTCCCATTGAGCTAGGGTTTGCTATGGGATCAAAGACAGTTGAGTAGAAGAGGCATAAGAGAGGTCACATAAGAAATTATGAGGTCATTTCAACTCATAAAAATCATTTCTCCTTCATTTTTCAAGAAATCATTCCAAGGGATAAATCATTTGCCACACATAAAGCCAATTTTTCTTCAAAGGATGGTTTTGAGCAAATGGAGATGAATTTCACAAAAGTGAAAGAGGTTTTTGTTAATAATACTCCAGGTAAGAAACACCTCCTTAGTGGTTTACATAGGTGTCGTATATGGGGAGATATGAAACTTTCATGGAGACCTATGTTAGAAAATCAAGCATTTTCAAGTTAAAGTTTCAGTTTTAGTCATTATTTTGTGGCACGGATTACGAGATAATGAAAATTAATTTCTAGAAATTAGAGAGGATTCTTTTCAAAACATCCTTATCTACAAAAACCTCTCTCATTTTTCCAAAAATCCTTATGGTTGGAGAGATGTCACTTCATCTTTGAGCCCTACTTTTGCAAAAAAACCCTGAATTTTGACCTTGCCATAAGCGCAGAGTCTTGGCGCTACGCTTTCATCTTAGAGTTCCAAATGCTAAAAAAATTATACCCCTAGATAGATATTTCCATAAGGATCTTATATATACACTTTTTGAAGCATATCAACAAATTGGTTAGGAGAAAAATCTAAAAATGTGGTGAAAAAGTCACCTTCTGCCAAAATTCTGAAGCAGGCGCTGCGTTTATAGAGTCACCTCGAGAAAATCAATGTTTTAAGGTCTTCCCATGGTCCATTTCTAAAAATTAAAGTTGTTCAAGAAACTAAACAAAAACTTCTAGTTTACCGTTCTCTTACTTCTCAAAGTTGACTTCTAGAAGGCTTCTAAAATCTGCTTGCAAGATGGCGCTAGGCTTATAACCAAATACACTAAGCTTATATTTGTAGGTGTCTTTTTCACTTTTTTTTCTCTAGATATTGGTTTTATGATGGAATTTTGATATTTTAAAGAATTGATGATGTAATGATTGAATTAAGTAGCATGATATGTTGTTTTTGTGCCTAATTAAGCCTCATAAAGGTGGCAAAACTCAAATCAAAGTCTAAAAGAGAGTTTGTGTTAAACCTTCTTAATCTCTCTTGTTGGTTGAGAGATTCTTGGGAAATATTCCACCATTTAGGGATTCGACCCCTGAAGGTGGGGAAATGGTTGTTTTGAGTCCATATGTATGATTTCTCATTCAGTGAGAAGGGTTGGACTTTTGTGGAGAGACTTCTACGATATGTTTTCATACAACTAATCAAGGAGCAGTTGCAACTATTTTTCAAGAATACTTGTTCAGCGAGTCTATGGTGTTATTTTCCTTTCATATCAGTTTTTTATTGATGAAATCATCTCTCTTTACATGCTTTTCTCTCTTCTTATTGTTTTCCTTACAATCATATAGGCAGAATTCTTAGATTCAAAGCTCTATTTATGTGGAAAATCATGCTTGTGTTTCTCTTCTTCCAAGATTAATGAATTCATGCTAATGCATGCTCATTATGATTTCTTAAACTCTCAGACCTATACTACATTGACTAAATCTTATGTTCACCACAACACATTGCTATCTAGCTCCTCTCTATGCTTGTTACTACACACTTGATACCTTGACCTAATTGCCTACTCTCATCCTTAGTACAACAAACTTAATAACCCTAAATTTTCAAATACTCAAACAAGACTTATACATCTAGAATAAAATCATTTTCTTTTCAGTTATTCATTGGCAAAACATTAGAGAGATCCTTCTCTGGTTCAGTAGTGATAGCTACTGAACTGAAAGTGGTTCGAGGTTACCACTTTTTATTTCTTCCTCAGCCTAGGACATTGTAGGGAATAACATTTTTGGCATTGTTGACAGAGAAACGAGTGAAATATCTTCCCTGGGAAAGAACGACAAAGATCAAATCTAATTGTTGATGATGAACAATGATTAGAAACATAAAGTTTGTGCATATTTCACCTGGCGACTCCACATAGTTCAGATTGATTTAAAGACTCCACTGATGAAGACTCCAAAGGTTTTTAGATTTTTTTATTACTTGGTGACTCCGTTCTCAAAGGAATCTAGATTACAAAACATTTATGCCGAATCTAATCAACTAGATTTGAAGATTCCATTGGATGATCAACCTTGCCCCCAGGAATAGGGAAGGATCACATGCAAAATTCAGGTACTCAAAATGGAATTGCATTCAAGATGTCATTTACTTTCTTGTAAAATACTTCTTCTCCTTTCCTGAAATCGTCCTGAAAGTTTTCCGAAATTTTTTATATCAAAAAGATGATCAAAGTATTGTATTTGATTCTGCCTATTTGAAGAGTGTAAATATAGAATTTCCCTTTGATGTTGATCAAGATCATGACCTCTTACCTGAAACTTGTGCATATCATTTTCGAGTTAATGAGCCTAAAGAGACTAAAACCGATTCTATAGCTAGTGTACATAGTCTTACACCTTCTACAGTCCCAGATAGATATAAGCCTCTAATTTTACCTCCTATATTCCACGATTTCCCTAAAAATCATTATCTATATCTGCCAAGGTTTGAAGGTGAATGTAACAACATCACTGCTGAGAGACATATGCAGAATCTTGAGACTTTCCTCGACCTTTTGAAGTTGATGAAAAGGATGTCATTATTAGGTTGTTTTCTCTTTCTTTGCAAGGAAAAGTCAAGAGTTGGTTCAAAAACCTGCTCGCTGCGAGCATCTCATATTTCCCGCAGTTTGTCAAAGTTTTCCTTGACAATTGGGTGGTCAAAGAGAACCCTTTCTTGATTTTAGAAGAGTGTAACCTGCTGAAAAGACAGCCAAGGTAGACAATACAATAGTTTTCTGCCAAATTTAAGCAAGTTTATAATTCGATGCCTACTAATATAAGACCTACTCATGGCTCCGCTCTCTTGCATTATCCGAAAGCCTTTGAACCATAAATGGACTTTCAACTGAGAGAAAGGAACCTTGCAACACTTGAAAAGATGCAGAATAGTGCTGTAGATGTAGAGGCTAATCTGTTGACCAGAGGAGAACATAGATGCAGAGCACTCGACATCATTAGAGGTAAAGCTCAATATTTTGGTAAGTGCAGTGGAAGAGATGATGCATAAAATCATCACAAGGAATGAGTATGATGTTCATGATGATGGCTCGCTTATTAAAGAAAAACAAGTGGGCAATCTAGAACATTTTATTTCTTATCCTAGTTGTCATAGATCTGATAATGATTGTTTTATAGATCAGCTTATAGAGGAGAGATCTATTGAATTGACGTGTATGCTTGATGATATTCTTTATATTGATGATTTTCCTAAGTTTGATCAGTATGACAATGAATATGTTCTCCAAACATAAGGAAATCTTGTAGACAAATCAGCAGCTGATTTGTAGGAGGAGGAAGTTTAGTTTCAGCAGCTCAAATACAGTGATCGGCCAATGCATATCACTTATGGTAGTGAGGAGGAAAGTGTATAAAAATTTGAAGTGAAGGATCGTTGCCTATTTGTTTTGTTTCATTTCAATTCATCAGAGACAACTTTATGCAATGAGAAATTATCATTCATTAAGTTTTGATCTTGATAATCAAGAGGGAAATGAAATCCTTGATCAAGACTCCTCAGATCTAGATTTGCATCCCTTGAATGGCATTGAATGTCAAGTTGAAAATGAAGACTTGGAAACTGAGATATATGATCAAATGATGCAGGAAAATTATTTACCATTATTCTTTGAAACATTTCAATTTTTGAAGGGAAATTTTCATAGTATATCTGCAATTAAGAATGAGCAGCTTATAGAAAATTATGAGGTCTCATTAGAACCAATATGTAATAGGTTGCAGCAGTCTTCCCAAGTTTTTCATGATCCAATAGCTGGTGTTTTAGATGATATCTGTAGTCAAAGTTTTTCTCCTTTAGTTGGCAATGAGATTCAAAACAGAGGTGATAAAAATGTGATTGGGTTGTTGGCTTCATTATCTTGTTCAACATCAGTCCCAATACAAACCTCATCTGAAAATTTGTAGTCATATCGAGAAAGTAAGGATAAAGATGAAAGTTCACATTCATGTTATGAAGACTGCCTAGAGTAGAGTAGTAATATATTAGATGGGATGGAAATCAATATGTATTCCTATAACAATCCTTTTCCAGCATTCTTGATGTCAGCTCGATGGCTCATACTTTGCAATTTCATTAAGATTCAATCTGTTTACAAGTTTTTGTGGAAGTTGTATTTCAGTGGTTCTCTCTTCTTACTCATAAGGAAGCACCTACGAAGAATTCAACTAGCAGACCAAATGATTACATGGTTGCATTGGCTGTTCCATTTCACTTGATCAGGTGATGTATGGAACAATTACAGTAGGTGTGATGTATAAGCTCAAATCTGAGCATCCTTTTCAGTAGTATCTTCCAGTAAAGTTTGTAGTTATTCTACAGTTTAGTTTGTTAGCAGGTTTGAAATATTGAGTTTGGTCTTTTGAATGATTTTTTACTGCTACCCAATGAATAAGGCTACTTGGTCTACGGTGCTCTTGACATCTCCAAGGAGCTTCCATCCACGGCTGGAGCCAATGTTAGTGACAGTCTTTACATCCTGTCACTAGTGATCAAATGGGCTCTTATCATGTCTTGTTTGGGTCCTACAGTCAAACTTTTGTCATTCCATTAGGTCATCATGCAAAAATTTGGTCACTGGATGTAGTCTCAAGTTTGTCTCCAATCCTTTTAAAGAAATTTTATTCCTTGTTGGCTCATATCACCTTTGTGCTGAGTGTACTTCAGTCGTGAGTTGTCTTCATCATCACATTCATTTTTATCATGATTTCATTTAGCCAAGGTTCCAATTAGGTTTTAGGTTTCCCAAATCATAAATTCATAATATTTCATCATCAACTTCAGGTTGCATTACATCAAATCCAAGTAAGTGGCCACGTGTTTACCATATTTGTTTCTCCGTTTTGCTTGGAAAGCTCATTTCCCTCTCCTAGGGTTTTGAGGGCATTTTTGTTGGTTTCATGACCTTCATGGTAAAAATATCATACACCTTCCCCTACCCTTAATATACCTTCCTAAACACTTCTAGTCAGTCCTATCCCTCAAAATCACCATTTTCCCACAAACCCTAGCCTATCACTACAATTTTACACTTTTCTAGGCTAGGCCTATATTTCGCCCTTTTGGACCCCTTACCCTCACTTAATCCTTGAAATTCCACTTTTCACTACTTCCTAACATCCCTCCCTATGTCCCAAAATTTTCCAAAGAATTTAGAAGCCTCACATCCCCTTTACTTCCCTTCATTCTTATAAATTGTCCAAATCACTTGTTTTGCCTACACTAAACCATAATTTTCTCTCCCATTGAGCTAGGGTTTGCTATGGTATCAAAGACATCTGAGAAGAGGAAGCATAAGGGAGGTCATATCAGCAAGTATGAGGAAATTTTACCCCATAACATCATTTCTCCATCATTTTCCATGGAATCATTCCAAGGGACAAATCATTTGCCACACATAGGGCCAATTTTTCTTCAAAGGATGGTTCTGAGTAAATGGAGATGAATTTCACAAAATTGAAAAAGGTTTTTGTTAATAATACACCAGGGAAGAAAAAATCATTCAATTTTTACACAGGTATCATAGATTGGGAGATATGAAACTTTCATGGAGACATATTTTAGAAAATAAAAAGAATTCAAGTTAAAGTTTTTGTTTTAGTCATTATTTTGTGGCACAGATTACAAGAAAATGAATATTAATTTCTAGAAAATAACAGAGGTTTTTTTTCAAAACATTCTTATATACAAAACCCTCTCTTACTTTTCCAAAATGCATTATGGTTAAAGGGATATCACTTCATCTTTTAGGGCCTATTTTAGCATAAAAACCCAAAATTTTGACAGTGACATAAGCATAGAGCTCTGGCGCTACACTTTCCTCTCAGAGCTCCAAATGCTCAAAAATTTATATCACTGGATATATATTGCCCTAAGGATCTCAAATATCCACTTTTTGATGCATGTCAACAAAATGGTTAGGAGAAAAATCCAATAAGGAGGTGAAAAAGTCACTTTCTGCCACTATGATGAAGTAGGCTCTATTCTTATAGAGTCACCTCGGGAGAATCAAATTTTGAAAACCTTCCCATGGTCCATTTCAAAAAATTCATTTGTTCGGGAAACTAGATAGAAAATTCTAGTGGACCATTCTCTTAATTTTGAAATTTTACTTCTAGAAGGCTTCTGAAATCTTCTTGCAAAATAGCGCTATCTTTTTCACTTTTGTTTCGCCAGATCTTGGTTTTGTGATGTAATTTTTATATTTTAAAAACTTGATGATGTAATTATTGAATTAATTAGCATGATAGGTTGCTTTTGTGCTTAATTAATCCTCATAAAGGTGGCAAAACTCAAATCAAAGTCTAAAAGAAGAGTTTGTGTTTAACCTTCTTACTCTCTCATGTTGGTTGAGATATTCTTGGGAACTGTTCAACCACTTAGGGATTCAACCTTTGAAGGGGGGAAATGGTTGTTTTGAGTCTATATGTATGATTTCTCATTCAATGAGAAGGGTTGGACTTTTGTGGAGAGACTTGTATGTTATGTTTTCATACAACTAATTAAGGAGCAGTTGAAGCTATTTTTTAGGAATACTTGTTTAGTGAGTCTTTGGTGTTATTTTCCTTTCATATCAGTTTCTTTTTTATGAAATCATCTCTCTTTACATGCTTTTCTTTCTTCTTATGGTTTTCCTTACAGTCATGTAGGAAAAATGCTTAGATTCAAAGCTATGTTTATGTGGAAAAATATGCTTTTGTTTCTCTTCTTCTAAGATTAATGAATTGATGCTAATACATGCTCATTATAATTTCTAAAACTCTCAGACCTATACTAAATTGACAAAATCTTAAGTTCACCACAATAAATTGTTATCTAGCTCCTCTTTATGCATGTTACTACACACTTGATACATTGATCTAATTACCCGCTCTCATCCTTAGTCCAACAAACCTAAGAACCCTAAATTTTCAAATACTCAAACAAGACTTATACTAGCCTAAAATCCATTTCTTTTCAGTTATTCATTGACAAATCCTTATATATATCCCTCTTTGGTTCAGTAGGGCTAGCTACTAAACTGAAAGTGGTTCGAGGTTACCTCTTTCGATTTCCTCCTTGGCCTAGGACATTGTAGGGGATAATATGTTTGGCGGCATTGCCAGAGAAACGAGTGATATATCTTCCCTACGAAAGAATGACAAAGATCATATCTGATTGTTGATGGTGAACATTGATCAAACATAGAAAGGATGTGCATCTTTCTCCTGGCTGAAAAAGATGATCTAAGTCCTGTATTACCTCCTATATTCCATGCTTCCCTGAAAATCATTACCTATATTTGCCAAGGTTTGATGGTGAATGTAACAACATCATTACTGAGAGACATATGGAAAATTTTGAGACTTTCCTCGACCCTTTTTAAGTTTATGAAGAGGATGTCAGTATTAGGTTGTTTGCTCTTTCTTTGCAAGGAAAAGTCAAGAGTTGGTTGAAAAACCTTCCTGCTGTGAGCATCTTAGGTTTCCCACAATTCGTCAAAGTTTTCCTCGAAAATTGGGTGGTCAAAGAGAACCATTTCTTGATTCTAGAAGAGTATAACCAGCTGAAAAGACAACCAGGGGAGACAGAACAAAATTTTTCTGCTAGATTTAACCAAGTCTATAGTTCGATGCCTGCTAATATAAGACCTCCTCCTGGCTCAACTCTCTTGCATTATCCAAAATCCTTTGATCTGGAAATGGAGTTTCAGCTGAGAGAAACGAACCTTGCAACACTTGAAAAGATGCAAAATAGTGCAGTAGATGTAGAGGCTAATTTGTTGATAAGAAGGGCAGAGTTAAAGGAGGAAGAGAGGGAGAACATAGACGCAGAGCACTTGACATAATTAGAGGTAAAGGTTGACATTTTGGTAAGTGCAGTGGAATATATGATGCAAAAAATCATCTTAAGGAATGAGTATGATGTTCAGGACCATGGCTCGCTGATGGAAGAAAAACAAGAGGGTGATCCAAAACATTTTCTTTCTTACGCCAGTTGTCATAGATCTGATAATGATTATTTTATAGATCAACTTGCAAAGGAGAGATCTGTTGATCTGACATGTATGCTTGATGATATTCTTTATATTGATGATTTTCCTAAGTTTGATCTGTATGACGATAATTGTCTTCTCCAAATAGAAGCAAATATTGCAGACCAATCAACAACTGATTTGTGGGAGGAGGAAGTTCAGGTTCAGTAGCTCAAATATAGTAATCAGCCAATGCATATAAGCTATGGTAGTGAGGAGGAAAGTGTAGAAAATTTGGAAGTAAGTGAAGGATCCTTGCCTATTTGTTTTGCTTCATTTCAGTTCATCAGAGACAACTTTTATGTAATCAGAAATCAACATTCATTAAGTTTTGATCTTGACAATCAAGAGGGCAATGAAATCCTTGATCAAGACTCCTCAGAACTAGATTTGCAGCCCCTGAATGCCATTGAATGTCAGGTTGCAGATGAAGACTTGGAAACTGAGATATATGATCAAATGATGCAAGAAAATTATTTACCATTATGCTTTGAAACATTTCAGTTTTTGAAGGGAAATTTTCATAGTATATCTGCAATTAAGAATGAGGAGCTTATAGAAAATTATGAGGTCTCATTAGAACCAATATGTAATTGTTTGCAGTAGTCTTCCCAAGTTTTTCATGATCCAATAGCTAGTGTTTTAGATGATATATGTAGTCAAATTTTTTCTCCATTAGCTGGCAATGAGCTTCAAAAAAGAGGTGATAAAAATGTGATTGGGTAGCTAGCTTCATTGTCTTGTTCAATAGGAGTCTCAGTACAAAGATCATCCAAAAATTTGCAGTCATATTAGGAAAGTAAGGATAAAGATGAAAGTTCACATTCATGTTATGAAGACTACCTAGAGCAAAGCAATAATATCTTAGATAGGCTAGAAATAAATATGTATTCCTACGAAGATCCTTTTGCAACATTCTTGAGGTTAGTTGGTGGGCTCATTCTTTAAGATTCAATCTATTTACAAGTTTTCGTGGGAGTTGTCTTTTAGTATTTTTCTCTTATTGCTCATAAAAAAGCACTTGTGGAGAGTTCAACTAGCAGAAAAAATGATTACATAGTTGCATTCGTTGTTCCATTTCACTTGATCAGTTAATGTATGGATCGGTGAGAGTAGGTGTGATGAATAAGCTCAATTCTAAGCATCTTTTTCAGTAGTATCTTCTAGTAAACTTTGTATTTAGTCTATAGTTCAGTTTGTCATTCGGTTTGTATTATTGGATTTTGTATTTTGAATGGTTTTCGACTCCATGCTCAATGGATAAGGCTACTTGCTCTACGGTGTTCTTAACACCTCCAAGGAGCTGAAATCCCAGCTGGAGCTAATGTTGGTGACAATCTTTGCATCTTGTCACCACTAATCCAATGAGAACTTATCATGTCTTGTTAGGGTCCCACATTCTAATTTTTGTCATTCCATTAGGTCATCATGCAAAAATTTGGTCAATGGATGTAGTCTCAGGTTTATCTCCAATCCTTTTAAAGAATTTTTATTCCTTGCTGGCTCATATCATCTTTGTGCTGAGTGTACTTCAGTCATGAGTTGTCTTCATCATCATATTCATTTTTATCATGATTTCATTCAGCTAAGGTTCCCATTAAGTTTTAGGGTTTCCAAGGTCTCCATTACGTTTTAAGGTTACCAAATCATCATTTCATAAGCTTCCATCATCAACTTCAGGTTGAATTATATAAATCCAAGTAAGTGGCCATGTGTTTACCATATTTGTCTCTCAGTTTTGCTTGGAAAGCTCATTTGCCTCTCTTAGGGTTTGAGGGAATTTTTGTTGGTTTCATGATCTCCATGGTAAAAATATCAACAAAACTTGTATCCTGATTCTCATAAACCTTCCCCTATCCTTTATATACCTTCCTAAACACTTCTAATCACTCCTATCGCTCAAAATCACCATTTTCCTACAAACCCTAGCCTATTGCTACAATTTTACACTTTTCTAGGCTAGGCCCGTATTTCGCCCTTTTGGACCTCTTTCCCTCACTCAAAACTTAAAATTCCACTTTCCCTTACTTCCTAACATCCCTCCATATCTCCAAAAATTTTCCTAAGAATTAAGAAGCCCCCTATCCCCTTTATTTACCTTCATTCTTATAAATTGCTCAAATCCCTTGTTTTGCCTACACTAAACCATAATTTTCCCTCCCATTGAGCGCAATGGGATCAAAGACATATGAGTAGAGGAGACATAAGGGAGGTAATATCAACAAGTATGAGGCCATTTCAGCTCATAAACATAACTTCTCCATCATTTTTGAATAAATCGTTCCAAGGGACAAATCATTTGCCACACATAGGTCCAGTTTTTCTTCAAAGGATTGTTCTAAGCAAATGGAGATGAAATTCACAAAAGTGAAAGGGGGTTTTTCTTAATGATACACCAAGGAAGAAAAACCTTCTTCTGGTTTTACACAAGTGTCATATATTGGGAGATATGAAACTTTCATGGAGACTTATGTCAAAAAAAAAAAAAAAAAAAAAAAAAAAAAAAAATCAAGTTAAAGTTTCTATTTTAGACATTATTTTGTGGCACGGATTACAAGAAAATGAAAATTAATTTCCAATAAAATAAGAGAGGTTGTGTTTCACAACATCCTTATCTACAAAAAATTCTCTCAATTTTCTAAAACACCTTATGGTTAGAGAGATATCACTTCATCTTTGAGCCCTATTTTCACAGAAAAACCCAAAATTTTGACCTTGCCATAAGCGCAGCGTCTTGGGACTATGCTTTCATCTCAAAGCTCCAAATGATAAAATTTTTATATCCATGGATATATATTTCCATAAGGATCTCAGATATCCACTTTTTGAAGCATGTCAACAAACTGGTTAGGATAAAATGCCAAAAAAGAGGTGAAAATGTCACTTTCTGCCACTAATATGAAGCAAGCGCTGAGCTTATAGAGTCACCTCAGGAGAATAAATTTTTGAAGGCCTTCCCATCGTGCATTTCCAAAAATTCAAGCTGTTCTAGAAAACTATACAGAAAATTTTAGTTTACTGTTCTCTTACATTTCAAGTTTGACTTCCAAAAGGCTTCCAAAATCTGCTAGCAAGATGGTGCTACACTTATAGCCAGATGCGTTACGCTTATACCTGTAGCTGTCTTTCTCACTCCATTTTTGCCGTATCTTGATTTTATGATGTAATTTTGATATTTTAATGACTTTATGATGTAATTATTGAATTAATTAGCATGATAGGTTGTTTTTTGCTTAATTAAGCCTCATAAATGTGGAAAAGATCAAATGAAATTCTAAAAGAAGAGTTTGTGTTTAACCTTCTTACTCTCTCTTGTTGGTTGAGAGATTCTTGGGAATTGTTCCACCACTTACGGATTTGACCTCTGAAGGTGGGGAAATGGTTGTTTTGAGTATATAAATATGATTTCTCATTCAGTGAGAAGGGTTGGACTTTTGTGGAGAGACTTGTATGTTATGTTTTCATACATCTAATCAAGGAGCAGTTGCAACGATTTTCAAAAATACTTGTTCAGTGAGTCAGTGGTGTTATTTTCCTTTCATATCAGTTTCTTATTGATGAAATCTTCTCTCTTTAGATGCTTTTATTTCTTCTTATGGTTTTCCTGACAGTAATATAGGAAAAATTCTTAGATTCAAAGATCTGTTTATGTGGAAAATCATGCTTGTGTTTCTCTTCTTCTAGGATTAATGAATTCGTGCTAATACATGCTCATTATGATTTCTTAAACTCTCAGACCTATACTACATTGACTAAATCTTAAGTTCACACCAACACATTGTTATCTAGCTCTTATTTATGTCTGTTACTACACACTTGATACCTTGACCTAGTTGCCTACTCTCATCCTTAATCCAGCAAACTTAAAAACCCTAAATTTTCAAATACTCACACAAGACTTATACATCTAATCTAAAATCCACTTATTTTCAGTTATTCATTGACAAATCCTTAGAGAGATCCCCTTCTAGTTCAGTAGGGCTAGCTACTAAACTAAAATTGGTTCGAGGTTACCTCTTTCGATTTCCTCATGAGCCTAGAATATTGTAGGGGATAACATTTTTGGCATCGTTGCCGAGGAAATGAGTCATGTATCTTCCGTGGGAAAGAACAACAAAGACTAGATCTTATTGTTGATGGTGAATAGTGATTAGACACAGAAAGGTTGCTCATCTTTCACTTGGCGACTCCACATAGTTCAGATTGATATAAAGACTCCACTGGTGAAGAATCCAAAGGTTCTGAATTTTTTTTTATTACCTGGCGACTCCGTTTCCAAAAAGATCCAGATTACAGAACATTTATGCCGAATCCAATCAACTAGATTTGAATATTCTAGTGGATGATCAACCTTGCCAGTAGGAATATGGAAGGATAATAAACAAAAGTTAGGTACTCAAAATGGAATTGTATTCAGGATGTAATTTACTTTATTGTAAAATACTTCTTCTCCTTTCGTGAAACCGTCCTGAAATTTTTCCAGAGTTTGTTGTATGAAAAAGATGATCAAAGTCCTGTATTTGATTATGCCTATTTGAAGAGTGTAAATAGTGAATTTCCCTTTGATGTTGATCAAGATCACGACCTCTTACCTGAAACTTGTGCATATCCTTTTCGAGTTGATGAGCCTAAAGAGACTAAAACTAATCCTACAACTAGTGTACATAGTCTTACACCTTCTATAGTCCTGGATAGATATAAGCCTATGATTTTACCTCCTATATTCCATGATTTCCATGAAAATCACTATCTATATCTGCCAAGGTTTGATGGTGAATGTAACAACATCACTGCTGAGAGACATATGCTGAATTTTGAGACTTTCCTCAACCTTTTTGAAGTTGATGAAGAGTCTGTCAGTATTAGGTTGTTTTCTCTTTCTTTGCAAGGAAAAGTCAAGAGTTGGCTCAACAACCTACGAGCTGTGAGCATATCATACTTGTAGTAGTTCGTCAAAGTTTTCCTCGAAAACTGAGTGGTCAAAGAGAACCCTTTCTTGATTCTAGAAGATTATAACTAGCTAAAAGGACATCCAAAGAAAACAGTACAATGATTTCGAGGTAGATTTAACCAAGTCTACTATTCGATGCTTACTAATATAAGACCTCCTCCTCGCTCAACTCTCTTGAATTATCCCAAACCCTTTGATCCATAAATGGATCTTCAGTTGAGAGAAAGGAGCATTGCAACACTTGAAAATATGCAGAATAGTGCACAAGATGTAGAAGCAAATTTCTCAATCAGAAGTGTAGAGTTGAAGGCAAAAGAAAGGGAGAACATAGATGCAGAGAACTTGACATCATTAGGGGTAAAGCTCGACATTTTGGTAAGTGCAGTGGGAGAGATGATGCAGAAAATCATCACAAAGAATAAGTATGATGTTCAGGACCATGGCTCGTTGATTGAAGAAAAAAAAGTGGGTGATCCAAAATATTTTCTTTCTTATTCCATTTTTCATAGATATGATAATGATTGTTTTATATATCAGGTTGCAGAGGAGAGATCTACTGATATGACATGTATGCTTGATGATATTCTTTATATCGATGATTTGCATAATTTTGATCAGTATGATGATGATTATGTTCTCCAAACAGAAGAAAATCTTGCAGGCCAGTCAGCAGTTGATTTGTGGGAAGAGGAACTTTAGTTTCAACAACTCGAATACAGTGATCATCCAATGCATATCAGCTATGGTAGTGAGGAGGAAAGTGCAAAAAGTTTGGATGTAAGTGAAGGATATTTTCCTATTTCTTTTGCTTCATTTCAGTTCATCAGAGACAACTTTTATGCCATTAGAAATCAACAATCATTAAGTTTTGATCTTGACAATCAAGAGGGCATTGAAATCCTTGATCATGGCTCCTCAGAAACAGATTTGCAGCCCCCTAATGCCATTGAATGTTAGGTTGTAGATGAAGACTTGGAAACTAAGATATGTGATAAAATGATGTAGGAAAATTCTTTACCATTATGCATTGAAACATTTCAGTCTTTGAAGGGAAATTTTCATAGTATTTATGCAATTAAGAATGAGGAGGTTATAGAAAATTATGAGGTCTCAATGGAATCAATATGTAATAGGTTGCAACAGTTTTCCCAAGTTTTTCATGATCGAATAGATTTTGTTTTAGATGATATCTATAGTCAAATCTTTTCTCCATTTGCTGGAAATAAGCTATAAAGCAGAGGTGATAAAAATGTGATTAGGCAACTGGCTTCATTGTCTTGTTCAGCAAGAGTCTCGGTACAAAGATCATCTGAAAATTTGCAGTCATATCAGGAAAGTAAGGATAAAGATCAAAGTTCACATTCATGTTATGATGACTGCCTAGAGTAGAGTAGTAATATATTAGATGGTATGGAAATCAATATGTATTCCTATGAAGATCCTTTTGTAACATTCTTTAGGTCAGCCGGTGGGCTCATACTTTCCAATTTCATTAAGGTTCAATCTATTTACAAGTTTTCGTGGGATTTTCCTTTTAGTAGTTCTCTCTTCTTGCTCATAAGCAAGCACTTGCGGAGAAATCAACTAGCAGACAAAATGCTTACATGGTTGCATTAGCTGTTCCATTTCACTTGATCAAGCGATGTATGGATCAGTTAGAGTAGGTGTGATGAATAAGCTCAAATTTAAGCATCCTTTTCAGTAGTAACTTCCAGTAAAGTTTGCAATTATTCTACACTTCATTTTGTGAGTCGGTTTGCAATATTGAGTTTGGCCTTTTGAATAGTTTTTGACTCCATGCCCAATGGATAAGGCTACTTGGTCTACGGTGTTCTTAACACCTCCAAGGAGCTGCCATCCCCAACTAGAGCCAACGTTAGTGTCAGCCTTTGATCAAATGGGCTCTTATCATGTCTTGTTATGGTCCCACAGTCAAATTTTTGTCATTCCATTAGGTCATCATGGAAAAATTTGGTCATTGGATGTAGTCTCAGGTTTGCCTCCAATCCTTTTAAAGAATTTCTATTCCTTGCTGGCTCATATCACCTTTGTGCTGAGTGTACTTCAGTCATGAGTTGTCTTGATCATCATATTCATTTTTATCATGATTTCAATCAGCCAAGGTTCCCATTAGGTTTTAGGGTTTCCAAGGTCTCCATTAGGTTTTAGGGTTCCCAAATCATCATTTCATAAGCTTTCATCATCAACTTCAGGTTGCATTACATCAACTCCAAGTAAGTGGCCATGTTTTTACCGTATTTTTCTCTCAGTTTTTCTTGGAAAACTCATTTCCTCTCTTAGGGTTTTGAGGGCATTTTTCTTGGTTTCATGACCTCCATGGTAAAACTAGCAACAAAACTTGTATCCTTATGCTCATACACCTTCCCCTATCCTTAATATGCCTTCTAAAACACTTTTGATAACACCTATCCCTCAAAATCACTATTTTCTAACAAACCCTAGCTTATTGCTACAATTTTACACTTTTCTAGGCTAGGCCTTTGTTTCACCATTTCCAAATCCTTCCCCTCACTAAATCCTAAAAATTTCACTTTCCCCTGCTTCCTAACTTCCCTCCCTACCTCCCAAAATATTCCTTAGAATTTAGAATCCCCCTATCCCTTTATTTCCCTTCATTCTTATAAATTGCCCAAATCCCTTGTTTTGCCTACACTAAACACTAATTTTCTCTCCCATTGAGCTACGGTTTGCTATGGGAACAAAGACATCTGAGCAGAGGCATAAGGGAGGTCATATAAGCAATTATGAGGCTATTTCAGCTCATGAACATCATTTCTCCATCATTTTTGAAGAAATCATTCCAATGGGCAAATCATTTTCCCCACATAGGGCTAGTTTTCTTCAAAGGATGGTTCTGAGAAAATGGAGATGAATTTCACAAAAGTGAAGGAGGTTTTGTTAACAATATACCAAGGAAGAAAAGCATCCTTCAAGTTTTACATAGGTATCATATATTGGGAGAAACGCAACTTTCATTAAGACCTATGTCAGAAATTCAAAAACTTTAAAGGTAAAGTTTCTGTTTTAGTCATTATTTGGTGGCATGGATTACAAGAAAATGAAAATTAATTTCCACAAAATGAAAGGGGTTTTTCAAAACATTCTTATATACAATCACCTCTCTAAGTTTTCCAAAACTCCTTCATCTAAGAACTCCAAATGCTAAAAAAATTATATCCTTGGATAGATATTGACCTAAGGATCACATATATCCACCTTTTTATGCATGTCAACAAACTGTTTAGGAGAAAAAGCAAAAAAAGAGGTGAAAACGTCACTTTCTACCACTATTCTGAAACACGTGTTGCACTTATAGAGCGACCGCGGGAGAATCAATTTTTGAAAGCCTTTCCTTGGTCCATTTTGAACAATTCAAGTTTTTCAAGAACGTAGAAAGAAACTTCTAGTTGACCGTTCTCTTACTTTTCAAATTTGACTTCTAGAAGGCTTCGAAAATCTGTTTGCAAGATGGCGCTATGCTTATAGAAAAATGCACTATGATTATAGTCAAATGCGCTACGCTTATACCTCTAGCTATATTTTTCACTTCATTTTCGCCAACAATCCGTTTTATGATGTAATTATAGAATTAATTAGCATGATAGGTTGTTTTTTTGCTTAACTAAGCCTCATAAAGGTGGCAAAACAAAAAATCAAAGTTTAAAGAAGAGTTTGTGTTTAACCTTCTTACTCTCTCTTGTTGGTTGAGAGATTTTTATGAATTGTTACACCACTTAGGGATTCAACCCTTGAAGGTGGGGAAACCATTGTTTTAAGTCTATATGTATGATTTCTCATTGAGTGAGAAGGGTTGGATTTTTTTGGAGAGACTTGTACCTTATGTTTTCATATAGCTAATTAAGGAGCAGTTGTAGGTATTTTTCAGAAATACTTGTTCAGTGAGTCTGTGGTGTTATTTTATTTTCATATCAGTTTCTTATTTATGAAATCGTCTCCCTTTACATGCTTTTATTTCTTTTTATCATTTTTCTTATGGTCATGTAGGCAGAATTCTTAGATTCAAAGTTTTGTTTATGTGGAAAATCATGCTTTTGTTTCTCTTCTTCTAAGATTAATGAATTCATGCTAATACATTCTCATTATGATTTCTTAAACTCTCATACCTATACTACATTGTCTAAATCATAAGTTCACCCCAACACATTATTATCTAGCTCCTCTTTATGCCTATTATTGCACACCTTATACCTTAACCTCATTGCCTACTCTCATCCTTAATCCAACAAACCTAAAAACCCTAAATTTTCAAATACACAAACAAGACTTATACATCTAGCCTAAAATCCATTTCTTTTCAGTTATTCATTGACATATATTAAGAGATATCCTTCTCTAGTTTAGTAGGGCTAGCTACTCAACTAAAAGTGGTTCAAGGTTACCTCTTTTGATTTCCTCCTCAGCCTTGGACACTGTACGAGATAACATTTTTGGCATCATTTTCGAGGAAACGAGTGATATATCTTCCCTCAGAAAGGACAACAAAGATCATATTTGATTGTTGATGGTGAACAATGATCAGACACAGAAAGGTTGTGCATCTTTCACCTGGCGACTCCAAATAGTTCAGATTGATTTAAAGACTGCACTAGTGAAGAATCCAAAGGTTCTGAGTTTTTTTTTTTATTTCTTGTCAAATCTATTGTCGAAGAAATCTAGATTACAGAACATTTATGCTGAATCCAATCAACTAGATTTGAATATTCCACTAGATGATCAACCTTGCCAGTAGGAATATAGAAGAATCATACGCAAAATCCAGGTACTCAAAATGGAATTGCATTCAAGATGTAATTTACTTTCTTGTAAAATATTTCTTCTCTTTTCTTGAAACCGTCCTGCAAGGTTTTCAGAGCTTATTGTATGAAAAAGATGATCAAAGTCCTGTATTTGATTATACGTATTTGAAGAGTGTAAATAGCAAATTTCTCTTTGATATTGATCAAGATCACAACCTCTTACCTAAAACTTGTGCATATCCTTTTCGAGTTGATGAGCCTAAAGAGACTAAAACTGATCCTACAACTAGTGTACATAGTCTTACACCTTCTACATCCCCGAATAGATATAAGCCTATAATTTTACCTCCTATATACCATTCTTTCCCTGAAAATCATTACCTATATCTGCCAAGGTTTGATGGTGAATGTAATGAGATCATTGTTGAGAGAAATATGCAGAATTTTGAGACTTTCCTCGACCTTTCTTAAGTTGACGAAGAGGATGTCAGTATTCAGTTGTTTCCTCTTTCTTTTCAAGGAAAATTCAAGAGTTGGTTCAAAAACCTTCCTGCTGCGAGCATCTCAGATTTCCCGCAGTTCGTCAAAGTTTTCCTCAACAAGTGGGTAGTCAAAGAGAACCCTTTCTTGATTCTATAAGAGTAAAACCAGATGAAAAGATAGCCATGGGAGATAGTACAACAATTTTCTGCCAGATTTAACCAAGTCTATTGTTTGATGCCTACTAATATAGGACCTCCTCCTGGCTCAGCTCTCTTGCATTATTCGAAACCCTTTGATTTGAAAATGGAGTTTCAGCTGAGAGAAGGGAACATGGCGACACTTGAAGAGATGTAGAATAGTGTAGTAGATGTAGAGGCTAATCTGTTGATAAGAAGGGAAGAGTTGAAGGCAGAAGAGAGAGGGAACATAGATGTAGAGCACTCGACATCTTTAGAGGTAAAGCTCGACATTTTGGTAAGTGGAGTGGAAGTGATGATGCAGAAAATCATCACAAGGAATGAGTATGATGTTCAGGATGATAGCTCATTGATTGAAGAAAAACAAGTGGGCAATCCAAAAGATTTTCTTTCTTATCCCAGTTGTCATAAATCTGATAATGATTGTTTTATAGATCATCTTACTAAGGAGAGATCTTTTGATCTGACATGTATGCTTGATTATATTATTTATATTGATAATTTTCCTAAGTTTTATTAGTATGACGATGATTCTATTCTCCAAACAGAAGAAAATATTGCATACTAATCAATAGCTGATTTGTGGGAGGAGGAAGTTTAGTTTAGCAGCTTGAATATAGTGATCATTTGATGCATATTAGCTATGGTAGTGAGGAGGAAAGTGCATAAAATTTGGAAGTAAGTGAAGGATCTTTGCCTATTTGTTTTGCTTCATTTCATTTCATCAGAGACAACTTTTATGCAATGAGAAATCAATAGTCATTGAGTTTTGATCTTGACAATCAAGAGAGAAATGAAATCATTGATCAAGACTCCTCAGAACTAGATTTTCAGCCCCCGAATGCCATTGAATGTCAGGTTGCATTTGAAGACTTGGATACTGAGATATATGATCAAATAATGCGGGAAAATTCTTTACCATTATGCTTTGAAACATTTCAGTTTTTGAAGGGAAATTTTCATAGTATATCTGCAATTAAGAAAGAGCAAATTATAGAAAATTATGAGGTCTCATTAGAACCAATATGTAATGGGTTGCAACAATCTTCCAAACTTTTTTATTATCCAATAGCTAGTCTTTTAGATGATATCTGTAGTCAAAGTTTTTCTCCATTAGCTGGCAATGAGCTTCAAAACGGAGGTGATAAAAATGTGATTGGGCAGTTGGCTTCATTGTCTTGTTTAACAGGAGTCTCAGTACAAATCTCATCTGAAAATTTACAGTCATATCAAGAAAGTAAGGATAATGATGAAAGTTCACATTCAGGTTATGAAGACTGCCTAGAGCAAAGTAGTAATATATTAGATGCGCTAGAAATAAATATGTATTCCTATGAAGATCCTTTTGTAACATTCTTTAGGTCAGCTGGTGGGCTCATACTTTGCAATTTCATTCATGTTCAATCTGTTTACATGTTTTTGTGGGATTTTCCTTTCAATAGTTCTCTCTTCTTGCTCATAAGCAAGCACCTGCGGAGAATTTAACTAGCAGACAAAATGCTTAGATGGTTGCATTGGCTATTCCATTTCACTTGATCAGGTGATGTATGGATCAGTTAGAGTAGGTGTGATGAATATGTTGAAGAAAGTGTAACTAGGTTCGGTCTTGATAATGATATGATCTTTGTATTTGATATAATAAAAGGAAATAAATTATTTTTTGTAATATTGCTACATGGGTTTCATCAGCGAAAAGTGTCTCTAGGTAAAATACTTCTTCTTGATGTCTTTAGGATTTATTTCTCTGTCAAAGTATCATGTCATGAGTCCATGTAAATGTGTACAAGTCTTCAACAAGTGTAGGAGCCCTCCAAGTCAAACATCAATGCCTCAAGAACAACCACAAGAAGTCTGCAAACGAATCAATAAGGAGATGATCAGGTCGACTACAGAGAAATATGAATTAAATACTTAAATACAAGTTATGTTGGCATTGGTATAAAGAGACATCAGTTCATGAAGTTATGTCAGCTCACATATGAACCCTCACCACTATATACACCCACGAAGGGTCATCTCAAAAGAACAGAACTTCCCACTTCTATATCTATGAAATTTCAGGTAATGAAGCAACAGTAAGAATCCATTGTAGCTGCAATTTTGAGGAGATGAAGCCACAGTCATAAGGTAGCCGCAGTGAGATAGAGACATAGGCATAGAAGAGAAGCCACAGTCAAGGCTCCAGATGAGGCAGGGAGCCGCAAAATGGTTTGACTACACCTTGTTTTGGGCTTTAGGTGCAGTCATGATTGCGAATACATGGTAGGATCTCATTTGGTTGATTATCCTCAGTTCAACAATGTGTCCATAACCCTAGTAAGCTGCAGTGATACTATGATTAGTCTCGGATCCATAACAACAAAGGAGCATGACAAATTTGGCATGATTAGAGTCTTGACTTATCGCGGTATAGTTAAGTTATATGTATAGGATCTTAATTTATTAGATATTGCAATGATCCCAGATCTCTATCTCGACATAATTATTCTTTGTAGTCATCACAATGTTAAGATCTTGTTAAGGCAACATGCTTGGAGGAAAAATGATCACGGTAATTATAGATCATGATCATATATCAGTGATCTCATTGACTCGGAGGATCTCAATGCAGTAATTTATCCTGGTGATACTATTATAGAGGCATCTAAGTTGCATCAGTGATGAAGATCATGGTGTTGTAGCAGTAATGAAGATCATAGTGTTGTAGCAGTGATGAAGGGCATGGTGTTGCAGCAGTGATGAAGATCACAATGGTTATGACCTCTGTGGTGCAGTGAAGAGAATGATCTCAGCAATGACACGAAGAGGATTGATGGCTTTGTCTTGGAGAGGCAGATTGTATCAAGGGTCATGGTCTTGGTACTTGTCAATGAAATCTCTATAAGAGGAAAATTACGTGTGGGTTTTTCCTCTCCAAGAGGGAGAGGTTTTGGCCTTGGCAGAAAACCAAATCATTTGTGTTCTTGTTTCTTTTATTTTGATAGTAGTTTGATGAAGTTAACATACACATGCTAATAATGAATTAAACATCAAGCTAAGATAAATTATTTAAATACTTCACAAATTGTTATCATGTAACGAAGAATCATATTAAATTTGCTTGCCCTAGATTATTCAACAAAATAAGCTCAATTCTGGACATCTTTTTCAGTAGTATCTTCGAGTAAAGTTTGCAGTTAGTTTATAGTTCAATTTGTTAGTCGGTTTGCAATATTGAGTTTTGTCTTTTGAATGGTTTCTGATTCCATGCGCAATGGATAAGACTAGTTGGTCTATGGTGTTCTTGATACCTCCAAGGAGCTGCCATCCCCAGTTGGATACCTAATCCTCTAAGGGTTGGTGTGGAAACTGAACAACCAAAGGGAGTCCAAGGGACCACTTGGAATATCAAAACCAAGGGTCACTCCTATGTAGTATAAATATATATCATTGTGAATAATAAAAGCAATCCAATGTTTACCTTTCATATTGCATTTTCCATGTATGTGTTTAACATGGTATAAGAGTGGGAAATATCCTGCCTTGCTCATATTTGAGCCACTTTTTTTATGGACTTTCTATGCAGGTCAATTCATCCTTCCATTCTGCATTTCGTAAATGTTTTCTTAGCTAAATTCTAGCTATAATCTCTGCTCACATTTGCACGTAGTAATTCTCTTCCTTCAGTGTTAGTCCTTCTTGCATTACATTTATTTACCTCTCAGTTTTTGTGCCTACTAGAATAGTATGTCTGTGGTCATTTCTTTGTTAGTGTGTCAGGCCTGAACCCTCCTCAACACTGTCCTTAGTAGTTTCTCTATTGGTGGAATGAGCACGGTAGTTTCATATGTGTTTTATACCACTCTGTTGACACTCCCTGGTCATTACGTTAATGCTCTCCAGTTACATTCCCTGGTTATTCACCCCGCTTCGGCTTTTGTTAAATCATATTATGCTCCTTGGCACCAGGATTTAACTATTAATTTTATTATGCCGAACTGCCTATAAGGCACTGAGAACACGATTATAGGCACATTCCATGAATGATTTCTCTAATTCGACAACATGCTTAATGCATGGATTCTCAAGTGCCTCAGGTGAAAGGTGTTCCAGCTCTGTGTGAAATTTTGAAATTCTATTTTGCACCAGCAGACATAGTAAATTGAGCCCAAGGATCGGATATTCCTGAGCAGATGGTTGAATAAGATCTCTTATAACTATGTAATATCACTTCAGCTACAAGAAGTCCCTCACAAAGGCATCTTAATCATCAGTTTTTACACTTAGAACAACAACATGCTCAAAAATATCCCTTGCTAGTGTTAGTTCATGAATCGCTGCAGGTGATTCACAGTACAAGGGTGGGAGGCTTGGAATCCTGTCAACATAACCTTCAATTGAGAGAGTAAAGTTGAAAATGTTAACAGATCATTTCTAGTAGAAGTGGCTTCGAAGCAATCAAATATTTGAGATACATCCAAGTGCATGCCTTCGATGGCTTTCCTTTCCTTGAAACAATGATAATCCACTATTTCAACACCTTCAAACCCTACAACTAGTTACGAAGAATACTTTCGCTGAAAGAAAAAGCCAAACGGAAAAAAAGAATAAGAAAGAGGTTTAGGAGGAAAATAGTTACAAAAAGGTTAGCTTTGAGCCTTGTGATGTTGAATCCTTAGTTGAGATATCTTCTAGTCTTCGTTGTTCCGACAATTTTCTAGAAGCAGAGGAGTGGAAGAGTATTCCGAGCAGGGGTTGCGTAGAGAGCTGGAGAAATAAACCCACGACTCTGAGCATCTATCGAAGGCAATAACACTAAAGGTGGGCATCTTTTATAAATAAAAATAATAAAAAAAGCTTCAAGCCTTCAACCATTCTTCAAGGCCTTAAGAGGATCAATAGCAAAGGATTATTTTTAAGTAAGGAAAATTGAAGAGTTCCCACAAATTATCGAGGAAGGATTAAGTCAAGAAATCGATTAATACTTTTCTGATGTGAGGTATAGGCTGGTTATATTTGTAGTGAGTAATGTTGGTCGCTCTATTTAATTTTATATGTTGGTTGTGAGTGAACTGTTATGCATATGTAGTGGATTACAGTCATTGTTTCTTGTTGGTTGGAGGATTAACTCTTTATGTTTAAGTCATGGTACATGAATTAAATAGAGCTATTTCACACTGGTTAGTTGGAGCACATTTACAGAGGATGGGATGGTAAAAAATCAGTAAGTACACTCTTTCCGACATTAAAATTTGTCTACAAAATGCACAAGAAAACATGGAAGTTTTGCAGTTGGAGTCCCAGTTCCAGTGAGATGAACTTCAACATATTTTATTTGAGGTGTTACATTCTGGGATTTGTCATTCTAAATTGTTTTCTGCTCAAAACAATCCTCTGTTCAAGGTTAAAACAAGCACCCATCAACAACCAGCAAGTGATAAAATCAGTAAGGTTGAGGAAGATTCACATTCAGTGCCTAATGGAACAACATATTTGCATGCAAAAGAATAAATTCAACCTGCACTTCCCAAGTCGGTCATCGGACCTTGGGAAGAGCTTGTCCATAACAAGCATAGAAAAGGTCTTGGATATGGTAAGGAGGTTTTCTTTCATACTCTAGATTACTCAAAGCCCATCCAGTTTCAGAGTGCTGGATTTCTTCATGACAATTCACCTTCAGTTGTTCCAAATTATTCTCCTCTTCCATAGCAACAACAATAGATTATGAAATGCCAACACTGTGGTTGAGTTGGACATATGAAATATCATTGTTTTGATCTTTTTCCATGTAAGCATTGTCATAAAACCAGTCATTCTTTAAACAGATGCTTCAAAAACAAGCCTCTTGCAAAAAAAAGATTCATCTTGGATGGATCGCTTCTTGGCAATGGGCATCGACAACCAAGAATATATTTCAGTCATATGTCTGAACTTGTTCTAGAGTATTGAACAATCTTGCAGTTGGGGTTTCTCCATCATGTCATGTTGTATCTAACAAGGGGGAAATGATGTTGATCTACAAGCTTCAAAGCCACCTCAAGATTGCATGAGCCACACCCAGCCATACGAGATTCAAAGTTGTAGCCAGAGACAAATATGCCCTTGAGCATGCCTTCAGTTAGTGATGCATCTTCAAAGAATTGGCAACACTTCCTCTAGCAGAAGACTTCAAATTCTTGTCTGTTTTGGAATATTTCTAGGAATTTCATTAATAATTCTAGAGTTGGTGGTAATACTTAAAACATAACAGGTTGAGACCTCCCTTTTTAGGTTGATGTTATCCCTTTTATGTGGGGTGAGACCTCCCTATCATGGTTGAAGGTTTCTCTCTCCAAAAAATCAGTAGCACTTCCTCTCGTAGAAGACTTCAACTTCTTTCCAGACCTGGAAGAGTTCTAGGAACTACACTAAGCATTCCAGTATTAGTGGTCATACTTAAACCACCTCCCTTGATACCAACATTTCAAAGAGCACATTCAGCCTAGTGTTGCCATGCATTTTGCACATTTTGTATTACAACTCTCTTCCTGGACTCATAAATAACAATTTGGATTTAGGGGGGAATGTTGGACACCTAATCCTCTAAGGGATGGTGTGGAAGTTGAATAGCCAAAGGGAGTCCAAGGGAGCACATCAAATATGAAACCAAGGGTCACTCCTATGTATTATAAATATGTATCATTTTGAATAAGAAAAGTAATCTAATGTTTACCTTTCATATTGACCCCGCCATGTATGTGTTTAACAGAGCCAATGTTAGTGTCAGTCTTTGCATCCTATCACGAGTGATCAAATGGGCTCTTATCATGTCTTGTTAGGGTCCCACAGTCGAATTTTTTTCATTCCATTAGGTCATCATGCAAAAATTTGGTAACTAGATGTAGTCTCAGGTTTGTATCGAATCCTTTTAAAGAATTTTTATTACTTGCTAGCTCATTTCACCTTTTTGTTGAGTGTACTACAATCATGATTTGTCTTTATCATCATATTCATTTTTATCATGATTTCATGTAGCCAAGGTTCCCATTAGGTTTTAGGGTTTCTAAGGTCCCCATTAGGTTTTAGGATTCCCAAATCATCATTTCATAAGATTTCATCATCAACTTCAGGTTGCATTACATAAAATCCAAGTAAGTGGCTGTGTGTTTACCATATCTGTCTCTCAGTTTTGCTTGGAAAACACATTTCCCTCTCCTAGTGTTTTGAGGGCATCTTTCTTGGTTTCATGACCTCCATGGTAACAATACCAGCAAAACTTGCATATTTATGCTCATACACCTTCCCCTATCCTCACTATACCTTCTGAAACACTTATGATCACTTCTATCCCTCAAAATCACCATTTTCCCACAAACCCTAGCCTATTGCTACAATTTTACACTTCTCTAGATTAGGCCTATGTGTCACCCTTTTGGACCCCTTCCCCTCACTCGATACTTGAAATTTAACTTTCCCCTACTTCCTAACATCTCGTCCTACCTCCCAAAATTTTCCTAAGAATTTATAAACACCCTATCCCCTTTATTTCCCTTCATTCATATAAATTGCCCAAATCCCTTCTTTTGCCTACACTAACCCCTAATTTTCTTTCCCATTGAGCTAGGGTTTGCTATGGGATCAGAAACATCTAAGAAAAGGTGGCATAAGAGAGGTCATATCAGCAATTATGAGGCCATTTTAGCTCATAAACATCATTTTTCAAGAAATCATTCCAAGGGACAAATATTTTGCCACGCATAGGGCTAATTTTTCTTCAAAGGATGGTTTTGAGAAAATGGAGATGAATTTAAAAAAAGTAAAAGAGGTTTCTGTTAATAATACAAGAAGTAACAAAAACCTCCTTCAAGGTTTACACAGGTATCATATATTGGGAGATATGAAACTTTCATGGAGACCTATGTTAGAAAATCAAACATTTTCAAGTAAAATTTTATGTTTTAGTCTTTATTTTGTGGCATGGATTACGAGATAATGAAAATTAATTTCTAGAAAATTAGAGAGGATGTTTTTCAAAACATCCTTATCTACACAACCCACTCTTCCAAAAATCCTTATGGTTAGAGAAATATCACTCGATCTTTGAGCCCTACTTTCACAGAAAAACCCCAAATTTTGACCCTACCATAAGCTCAAAGCCTTGGTGCTACACGTTCATCTCAGAGCTCCAAATTCTAAAATATTTATACCCCTAGATAGATATTTCCCTAAGGATCTCGGATATACACTTTTTGAAGCATGTCAACAAACTGGTTGGGAAAAAAGCAAAAAATGAGCAGAAAAAGTCACCTTTTGCCACTATTCTGAAGCACGCACTACGTTTATGGAGTCACCTCGGGCGAATAAATTTTTTAAGGCCTTCGCATAGTCCATTTCTAAAACTTCAAGTTGTTAGGGAAACTAGACAAAAAACTCTAGTTGATCGTTCTCTTATGTTGTTGGGAAAAGTATCCAATACAGAATGACCCTATCCCACTCTAAGGGCGATAGTTCCTTAGCAACAATCAAAGCAAAGCTATCTGAGATTACTTCTTTATGAGATGTAAAAGAGGGGAGAAAGAGATCCACTAACCGATGTCTTTCACTAATGATTGATCCAATCTTCTCTCTTTGCTGCTTGCCCTCAGTTCCTTGCTCTTTCACTGGCCCAGCTACACCAAGATCCTGCAAAATGGCAAGAGAGGGAAACTACAAGAAGCATACATTCATAATTGATTCAAGGATTAGAATAAATCAAATACACAAGTATAACAATACAATTGAGACACATGCATATAGAAGAACCTCAAATGCTTTATTAATGGAAGAAGTAAGGTTCAGGAAGTGATACAACCATAAGAGGCCCAATCCAGCATCACCTTCCCAGCAGAAAGAAATCTCCTCTTCACCTCCTTCAAAGCAAATCACCCAATAGTTCTAAACTCAAACCAACAGCAATTCTTTACATTCACCAGATTCCAGCCTCCCTAGACCTCATGAGAGAGATCTATATATAGGAGTTTTGGAGAAAGGATGAGTCAGCTTGAGGCTGGCATGAAGCTGACTAGTTTCCTTTCTCACTTCAGTTATTCTTCAGTTCTTGAGTCCACTTGGAGGTTCTTGCTTCCACTTGGAGATCTAGAACCTCTTACTCATCACCAGTCGAATTCCCTGATCCAAGTGTCATTTTGGAAGCTTCCTGGGCATTGACACCTTGAGGAATGACTGTGCCACATGTCCAAACTTGCCCAGCACAGGTAGCCTTCTTTACAGTTGACATTCAACGCAGGTAGACAGTGGAGCAGTTGACATTCAGTGCGGATTCTCAGTGGAGCAGTTGACATGATCCAGAATTGCCTTATTTTTGAGTGTTTTCAGGTGGAGAACTTTTATTCAGTGCTGTGGTTTGCTGACCTTGTTCCTCTAGGGGTAGGAACAACATGTTTAGGGACTTTGGATCCCTTAGATTATGGACATTTCATGCTTCATGCTGTAAGGCACAAAAATGTCTATAACAGTTGCCCCCTAAAGTATGAGGTCGTTTATCGGGTGAAATGCTTTATCAGGAGGATCCGAAGTTCATTCAATCGCTGAGAGGTGACCTGTAATAAGATACAATACAATACATTATTTTTCATACTGCTTTCATGATCTAGCTGAGGCGGGCATTCCCATGCTCAGCTTTATAAATTCATTTTTCTGTACATAGAACAGACAATCGTCTGATGGTAGACTGATAATTCTCTGCTGAAATTATCATCCTTTGAGTAGGATGATCATCTACTGCACATGTCAATGTCTTTATTTCCTGAATATATATCGCAGCCTGGATGGATGAAACTAGATCCAGGGTCTTCAAACTCGTACGATCTTCACTCTAAGTACAAGTCGATCCATGTGAGAATTTCTTGGAGTCGAACATGGAAAGACATCGCTTGATTACCAGTCAATGATGTAAACTATTAACAAGCGCGAGAGGAATCACCGATAATGATGATGACCCTCAAGGTACGGCAGTACAATCCACGTGGTGTGAATAAATGACTTGGCATCGAACACCATGCAGAATCTTTCGGTCGAAGGTCATTGATGTATACCTGTCGCCGGAAGTGAGAAACTTGCCATTGAGGCATGCAAGCTTCAAAGTACTGAGGGGGTTGTTCCTAGATCAACTTCTTGGATAATGAGCTGAAGTCGACAAGAAGCGATCCGTCAAAGGAGGGCCTTAATGAATCCCACATCAGTGACACGGAACGGAGCTAATGATTTTAATGGAGGTGAAAACAATCTGTGACATATGATTCAGGGTGGCGGTCATGAATGGATGAAGGATAATGTATGGCAGTGGATGGCACACGGTTGACTCTTTCTGAACAACATCTCTTGAACATATAACGACACTGATGCGATGGATCGGTAGCATTACCCCAAATGTGGATGGTTTGGCGAGACCATGGTGATGAGACCGGTGAATGAAAAAACCCAACCCGATGTGGTACGGAGGAAAAGTTTCATGTTCAAGAGCGACTTGCTACCATTAAAGCTTTGAGGTTCTCCCAATTTTTCCCCAGTCATTTCTGACCAGTACCTCTTTATTTTTGTCAAGCTTGAGGAGGATAACATATGCTTGTTCTATAACCTGCCCTTCGGGCAAGCCCATCGCTATGTTTTAACGAGCCTAGCGATAGGGAAACTCGTTCTCGTCTAAAGACAAGTTTGTCTCTATTTAATCATTTTAACGAGTCTAACGACAAGGAAAACTCGGTCCTTTTCATTTTTAGAGAGTCTGAAAAGGTACATAAAGTTAACTCCAAAATTCCTTTTTCGTCATCTAATCCCTTAAGTCCGAAAAAGTGTAAAACAATACAGAAGGGATGAGTTTTCGATAACTTTAACGAGCCGAATAAAACAAGCGCTCGACCTTTTTGTGCAATAATCCCTCAGGTCCAAAAAGATTAAAATCTAGAGGAGGGATAGCTCTTCCGGTCCTTTAACGAGCTGGAAGGCCAAAACTCGGCAATCTTTTCATATTTTACGAGTCAGTTGAAAAGAGCTCAAAGAAGACTCGTCTTTTGAGGAACGAGTGATAAACAGGGATAGCAACTGATTCCAGGTACAGGTTGGAATTTTCCAATCACGGCAGTGTCACAAGGATGTCTAGGTGAAATCACTCTTCGCAGCTGTTCCTCAAAATAGGTAAACAATCATATGGAGGTGAACGATCGGCCAAATGAAAGTGGAGGTGGCAGGTGCAAACACGACCAAGGCTTTTATGGCTGATAAATTTACGATCACAGCGGTTATTTACCGGGATAGGTTCATTTTTTATTTAAAAATGAGCTTAAACTCTGGAGGAAACATTGCTCACTGCTTATATTTATTTTTTAACGAAAATGAAGACCGCGTTAAAACTGCTCAGATCTTGCGTTTATTTTTTAACGAGCATGAACTTTATGCTAAAACTGCTCGATAAGTTTGCATGCCCCCAGCATAACAACACAAATCAAGGTGAAATGCAAAGTAGAGGGCAGCTACTCTAGCTCAGTTTCTGGGCATGTTTATGATTTGAAGAGCTGATCCACAAGGACTCTGAACAGCTCTTAGTGATAGCTTTTCATCCTCCTTTCCATCCTTTAGTGTGTACTTGATTGATAGCTTTGATTTGGCCAAAAACTGTTGATTTTTGAGCAATCTGTAACCCGGAAACCAAGAGAAACGAGAGTTTTTGTCTTCATTGCAGGCACTGTGAAGGCAGTCTGCATTTCATCGCAGGTCCCGAAGGGGCTACCTGCGCTGAATGTCAAACTGACAGTGTTCTACCTGCGCTGAACCAGTGTGGCCTGTGCAACTAGGGTTCTCTGCTTTCTGTTGCCCTGTTTTCATCCTTGCTTTTGCAGCCTGTTATCAGTCAATGTACCTATCTGAAACCACCTTTCTTTGCCACTATTCCGCCTCGGTTGTATAAAGAAATTGTATTTGTTCTTTGTGTATTTCTTACATCGTTTTCAGTTTCCCATAACGAAAGTGAACTAGTCTTGATGTGGCCTCTTAGATCTAGACCTGTGATAAGTGTCGTTATGATCTGAAGAGTTAGTTTGTTTGCTGTTCATAGCTGATTGAGCTTTTTCTTTCGTCATATGGTTTGAATTTATGTATTTCTAGTGTTGAAACAAGTAAATCTTAAGGTGTCTTTTGATTTTGGACAAAATCTTGTTTGCTTTCACTTGAAATTGAATTCAAAGTTATACAACAGCTTTCTTTTTGTAGTACACCAACATTAAGAAAGAGAAAAGAAATACCTGCATTGTGCATGTGCATTTTGACAGCTTGTGTGTTGATTTAGGGAAAAGTGCATTAGTGTGTGCTCTATGATCTGTGTGAAAAGATGATGTCTTTCTTTTCCCTCAGTAGTTAAGATTTTCAAAGTTGAAAGATTGAAAATCTTGCTTATCATCTTAGACTGCATTTAGGAGTTGTACCATACATCTTGTGGTGATCCATAAAGGCAAACCGCTAAACAAGATCAACCTAAAATAAATTGAATTTACATAACAACGCTTTGAAACATAACGCAAAGACATAGAGGTCTAAGTTAGAGACGTGTTCCGGCGTCGTTAAACGTGATATCTTAGCGTTGAGTGGTTGGGTGATTCCTCCACGGTGAAGCGATAAGTATCAATACGGATTTGTGCTCCCACGTACCATCGCGTATATATTGGGAGACCCCTATAGGAACAAAGCCTTTATCCATAGGAAGTCGTGTCGGCCGCCCTACTGATCGCAATGCAGTGAACACAGCATTCACGAAGATTGACCACCCGTACCATAAAACGTATTCTGTGGTTTTGCGAAAAGTTTGGCACACCCTCTGCCTAGATCTCCAGAGCAGTTTCTTTTGGCCTTTTTCAAACTCTATAACTGAAAAAGTCCATCTGAGCATTTGTCACTTCGGGATCGTTAAAACATCGAAGGAGACTAGAGTCATCTTTAGCTTTTTCTCAACTCTTAAAAAGTGAAAAAGCAAGTTGTGTCTAAAGCGTCGTTATAAAATTTATTTTAAAACGGAACATAATCACCTCCTATTCCTGCGTTGATCTGTAGGTTGAGAACATGGAACGCACCAACCAAGGAATTCCCCATCATGGAAATCCTAGTCCTTTCTCCTCTTGGGGAGAAGTTGGTGCGCCCCACATGGCCACATTGTCGCTTCCAGGACTGACAATTGTCCTGCCAATATGGCTATTCTCAACCAATGTAGTTTAGAACACCATGGTTCCTGAACAGTCGAGTCAACAGTTAGATCAGTCTAGAGCTGCCCACCAGCCTTCTACTTCCTATAACTCTTCCTCCAATCCTTCATCTTCGCAAGGTAGAGCCGGCAAAAGCCAAGCTCCCATGGAGAAGAAGGAGAAGAAGGAGCCTAAGGCGACTGGGAGCAAGCAAAAGACATCTGACAAAAATCCACACATAGCACAGACCGGGCCTAAATCGCCATGTGTCATATGTAGAGGAGACCACTTCCATAGAGATTGTCCCTGTATTCCCCGGATACTAAGGGACTGGTCCCCTCGTTTGCACAGTTCGGGAGCATCAACCTCTGATAGCCATGTTGAATGCTTACCGTCAACCAGCGAAAGTGAAGGTTCAAGACAAAGAGGGGGAGCAAGATCCCCCTGCAGACTGTGTGAAGGCGATCACGCCATCCACTGTTGTCCCTTCTTAGACGAAGCGAAGAGAGTTTTGGAAGATCGTCCGGTTTCACCGTTGAGACTTCCTCCTGGATACAAAAAACTCGTGCCAAGTCCTTCGTTGGTTGAGAATACAGCTGGCCCGCTCAAGTGGTCAGCTGAAGCGTCAGTCATTGAAAATGAACCTACTGAATCCAGACTGGACGAAAGTCCAAAGGTCGAAACGGCAGTTGACCCGGTTCTCCCTTCAGAAGTTTCATCTTCAAATGACACCGTCACTGAAGATTCATCTTCAAATGACACCCTCACTGAAGAGAATAAGGATGACACCATCCAGATTCTTTTCATCAACACAGACTCTGACGAGCATCAGGGCAATGCGCCCATTCCTTTATCGCAGGAAGAAACATCGTCAGGGTCATATCCGGCCGTGTATTCGGTCCCACCACCAAGCAACCTGGTTGTGTCCTTTGATTGGAACCAACTAGGCAGACCCCGGTTGCCGGCCAGTATACCATTCAGAATCATAGTCCAAATATACAGAATGGTAATGGCTGGCACTATCATTGATGAAGGGGCATCTGTGAGTATCCTTTCCTTTGTTGCTTGGAAAGCACTGGGTTCCCCGGCGCTTTTGCCTGAGATAAGAAATCTCTCGGGTTTCGATAAAGGAACCAGTCGACCATTAGGGATCCTCCCCAATGTACCCATAACATTGAAAGGGAAGGCCGTTCAAATGAACGTGATGGTCGTCCAAGGACCCTTGGATTATAACCTACTCCTTAGACGAGACTATATATATTGCATGGGAGCAATAGTCTCCTCACTCTTTAGAGTAATGTGTTTTCCACATGAAGGAAGAATGGTCAAGCTCGTAGACCAACTTTCATTTCTGGGATCACGCATCGCAAATAGTCACATACCAACCCTGAATGGTCTATTCAATCAAGAAATGTCTCCACCGCCAGTCCTTCTTCCCGATGAGTGCGAGTGATTTGGAAAGATGGGACTGGAACCCAGGGGGCATGCATCCTGGTCTGCTTTGGGCAGAGAAAACCTTAGGTATAAGGTAGAATTTCCGCGAGAGAATATGACTAGTCCGTACCCCGTCCATGGTTGGAAGAGGGGTTGTTCTGGAATAGGATTCTTTTGTCAAAGTTACGTGTTTGGCACCAGTCATTCACCCTTGTCTATTTCGGTAGATATTGCCGAGGAATTGTTTTGTTTGAAAGATTAACGAGACAATCTTTGGGTAACCTGAAAGAGGTTCCTCTCCCGGTGAAACGAAAGTTTCGATGGCAGAAAAGTAGAGGTAACCTTGAGACTCTATTTTATACCTGGGGGCATGCAAACCTTTTGGAGTGCAAGCAAGGGGCGACTATTTATTTTTTAAATTTTTAGGTCCTCCCTTTAAACCTGTAGGTCTAACCCTTTAAACTCGTAGGATTAGCCGTTTCCAAACTTGCATAAAGAAAGGAGCGGAGCAAAGCTTAGTGAGATGAAGCTCCATAAAAAATAGAGATCTCACAGGGGACATTTCTTATCTTATGACTGGTAAATCGAGCAGTTTTAGCATAAAGTTCATGCTCGTTAAAAAATAAACGCAAAATCCGAGCAGTTTTAACGCGGTCTTCATGCTCGTTAAAAAATAAATATAAGCAGTGAGCAATGTTTCCTCCAGACTTTAAGCTCATTTTTAAATAAAAAATGAACCTATCCCGGTAAATAACCACTGTGATCGTAAATTTATCAGCCATAAAAGCCTTGGTCGTGTTTGCACCTGCCACCTCCACTTTCATTTGGCCGATCGTTCACCTCCATATGATTGTTTACCCATTTTGAGGAACAACTGCGAAGAGTGATTTCACCTAGCCATCCTTGTGACACTGTCGTGATTGGAAAATTCCAACCTGTACCTGGAATCAGTTGCTATCCCTGTTTATCACTCGTTCCTCAAAAGACGAGTCTTCTTTAAGCTCTTTTCAACTGACTCGTAAAATATGAAAAGTTTGCCGAGTTTTTGCCTTCCAGCTCGTTAAAAGGACCGGAAGAGCTATCCCTCCTCTAGATTTTAATCTTTTTGGACCTGAGGGATTATTGCACAAAAAGGTCGAGCGCTTGTTTTATTCGGCTCGTTAAAGTTATCGAAAACTCATCCCTTCTGTATTGTTTTACACTTTTTCGGACTTGAGGGATTAGATGACGAAAAAGGAATTTTGGAGTTAACTTTATGTACCTTTTCAGACTCTCTAAAAATGAAAAGGACCGAGTTTTCCTTGTCGTTAGACGCGTTAAAATGATTAAATAGCGACAAACTTGTCTTTAGACAAGAACGAGTTTCCCTATCGCTAGGCTCGTTAAAACATAGCGATAGGCTTGCCCGAAGGACAGGTTATAGAACAAGCATATGTTATCCTCCTCAAGCTTGACAAAAATAAAGAGGTACTGGTCAGAAATGACTGGGGAAAAATTGGGAGAACCTCAAAGCTTTAATGGTAGCAAAGTCACTCTTGAACATGACACTTTTCCTCCGTACCACATCGGGTTGGGTTGTTTCATTCACCGGTCTCATCACCATGGTCTCGCCAAACCATCCACATTTGGGGTAATGCTATCGATCCATCGCATCAGTGTCGTTATATGTTCAAGAGATGTTGTTCAGAAAGAGTCAACCGTGTCCCATCCACTGCCATACATTATCCTTCATCCATTCATGACCGCCACCCTGAATCATATGTCACAAATTGTTTTCACCTCCATTAAAATCATTAGCTCTGTTCCGTGTCACTGATGTGGGATTCATTAAGGCCCTCCTTTGACGGATCGCTTGTTGTCAACTTCAGCTCATTATCCAAGAAGTTGATCTAGGAACAACCTCCTCAGTACTTTGAAGCTTGCCCCTAGTTCAACTTGCAAGTTACTTAAAATCCCGTATGGAGTGTATGATCGTCCATCAAATGCTTTTAACGTCGTTGACGATCTCGACAAGGGTGGTGAGCCTAAATTCTTCCAGCAACTCATCGACATAATACACGTAGATGCCCCCTCATCAATAATTGTTCGATGAACAGTTTTGTTGAGGGATTTCACTTGAATAAGGAAAGCTAGTTGAGCTGGTAACTGAGGGTCATATCCTTTATGATCAAAGGCCACAAGATTGGAATCCCTTGGGCCAATCCCACCTATTGCTGATAATAAAGCTTTTTCTTGGGAGAGGTAATTTTGCGGTACCTCAAGCGTTGACATAGCGGACGGCGATTGGGCCAGGTCCTCTACTATATTATAATTCTGTGCTACTTTGGCACGAGGATTAAATGTCGATTTGTGTAGTCCTCCCTTTGGCGAATTTATCATTGGTTCAGGAATGATGGGTGGCACAACTTCGGTCAAAGTTGTTGTCGAACTACTAGGTTGTTCATTAGCCTTGTTGTTCGACAGCTTTGGATTCCTGTAATCCTTATTCCTCGTCAAAGCATCATTTTGCTGCTTTGATACAGACAACATAAGCACTTGGGATCGGGAAGAATTTTGATTAGCAACCAGTTCGGTTCTCGGGTTTGGAAACGGATCAGTCAACACAGCTGAGGTTTTCGAACTCTTAAAGAATCTTTTAAGCTCAGCTTTGTATGGACAATCTGTTGTCCCGTAGGGGGTTTACTTTTTCTCCCTTTATTTTTCTTCTTGCCCCCTGGTTGCTTCAGTTGTTTGCCCTTGTCGTCCGACACGACACTTACTTCCGAGGCAAGAAGTTCCTCATTTGCATTTTGACCGGAAATCGTACGGGCCTTTTTAGATATAGCCTTTGTCGATTTCATGTCTGTTGCGCCAATCACACCATCGCCGGCATGAGAGTCACTATTTGATTTAGGAGGAGGAGGAATTGAAAATTCCGGTCTAGGGGCATCAGGTATTTTATCATAGAGCGTGCCGGACTGAGTATATACTAAGTCTAGATATTGTGCACGAGCAATAACTTGCTCCTCTGTTACGACTCCCCCCTTGGCCACATCTTTCGTTATGGCAGGAAGTAACGACTTTATAAACCATTCAGCTAACAGCTGATCTGGAACGTAAGTCTTTACCATCCTGCGACGACAACGCCACTCATGTATATGATCAGATATATGTGTGGCCGGCGTCTGCTTGAAGTTGGTTAAGATTTCCATTCCAGTTTCATACCTTATCGGTAATTGAAAATGGGTTAAGAAAGTAGTGGCTGGGGAACTAAAATTGTCGAAAGAGGCTCTAGGTAATTCAATATACCATTTAGCCGCTGGACCTGTCAATGTCCTCTGAAAAAGGCGAAGCCTTATCGAATCATCGTTCAGGGTGTTCGACGAGCACCACAGATGAAAAGTCATCACGTGATTCGACGGGTCTTCACCTGGATTTCCATTGAATTTAGGAATGTCCGATGGAAGTTTATGCGGAATCGCTGGCCACCAAGGGGCATAAGCAATTGGATCATTCGTCAGCCGGTTTAGATCTGGTAATTCTAGAGTTGCTACAAAGGGCAACTGTTGATTCAGGTTAGGCGGAGCATACCCAGGATAAGATGGAATCGCCTGAGCAGTGGGTCTTTGTATACCAGCATAATGTATTTGATGCTGGCAACTTTGACAAGTTTGATGGGCATAACCGTTATATGGTTGCCCATTACTTGCAAAGACTTGTTGCTCGGGTCCTTGATATGATTGCTGGAATTGCGGTTGTTGAGTTTGAACCAGCTCTAGTTGTTGGACCATTTGCTGTTGTCCAATACTGGATGATTGACCAAGATGAGGAGTCATAGTACTTGTTTGAGCTTGAGTCGCTCCAGATAAGGAGGCACTAACCGGAGGTTGTGATTGAGTTGTCGAGACAAGAGGCTGTTGTATGGCAACCTGAGAAACTTGGGGTTGACATACAACATGTAGCGCTTGTACTTGCGACGCAATCAACATACCAGGTATAGTGGCAACATTCGACACAGGGTGGATTGGTTGCATTGAATATGCAACCCTTGGTTGCTGAGGCAGTATTGGTACCCATCCGCTGGATGTAATTCCAGTTTGACCTGAACTTTGTTGTAAACTCCCATATGGTTGTTCTTCGGGGGGGAACAATGAAAAAGCATACTGCCCTCCATATGGTGGAAATCCAGTGCTTAAAGGGTAGATTTGCCTTTGAAGACACATTGGATCAAGTTGTTCAGTTTCAACATAAGAAATACCAGATGATAATCCGGATGAAGAAATAGGAACTAACCATGTCGTCGAAACAGTCTCTGATTGGACTCCAGCTTGTTGTTGACAATTTGCTGGGACAGATGGTATACCAGCGAACATCGTTGGAGTAGCAGCAGGAGGCTTTGCCGCTGCTGTGTCGGATGACACAGTCCTGGATGTCGACGGTTGCTCAGACATATTTAGTCTATCCAAAAGATTTCCTAGCGATTCTACAAGAACTTTGTGATGAAGATAGACAAACTTCGAAGATCAACGCAGGAATAAAGGGTGATTGTTCCGTTTAAAATAAATTGTTAACGACGCTTTAGACACAACTTACTTTTTCAGTTTTAAAGAGTCGAGAAAAAGCTAAAGATGACTCTAGTCTCCTTCGATGTTTTAACGAGCCAGAAGTGACAAATGCTCGGATGGACTTTTTCTGTTATAGAGTCTGAAAAAGGCCAAAAGAAACTGCTCTGGAGTTCTAGGCAGAGGGTGTGCCAAACTTTTCGCAAAACCACAGAATACGTTTTACGGTACGGGTGGTCGATCTTCGTGAATGCTGTGTTCACTGCATTGCAATCAGTAGGGCGGCTGACACGGCTTCCTAGGGATAAAGGCTTTGTTCCTATAGGGGTCTCCCAATATATACGTGACGGTACGTGGGAGCACAAGTCCGTATTGATACTTATCGCTTCACCGTGGAGGAATCACCCAACCACTCAAAGCTAAGATATCACGTTTAACGACGCCGGAACACGTCTCTAGCTTAGACCTCTATGTGTTTGCGTTATGTTTCAAAGCGTTGTTATGTAAATTCAATTTATTTTAAGTTGATCTTGTTTAGCAGTTTTCCTTTATGGATCACCACGAGATGTATGGTACAACTTCCTAAATGCAGTCTAAGATGATAAGAAAGCTTTTCAATCTTTCAACTTATGAAAATCTTAACTACTGAGGGAAAAGAAAGACATCATCTTTTCACACAGATCATAGAGCACACACTAATGCACTTTTTCCTAAATCAACATGCAAACTATCAAAATGCACATGCACAATGCAGGTATTTCTTTTCTCTTTCTTAATGTTGGTGTACTACAAAAAGAAAGCTGTTGTATAACTTTGAATTCAATTTCAAGTGAAAGCAAACAAGCTTTTGTCCAAAATCAAAAGACACCTTAAGATTTACTTGTTTCAACACTAGAAATACATAAATTCAAACCATATGACGAAAGCAAAAGCTCAATCAGCTATGAACAGCAAACAAACTAACTCTTAAGATCATAACGACACTTATCACAGGTCTAGATCTAAGAGGCCACAGCAAGACTAGTTCACTTTCGTTATGGGAAACTATAAATGATGCAAGAAATACACAAAGAACAAATATAGTTTCTTTATACAACCGAGGCGGAATAGTGGTAAAGAAAGGTGGTTTCAAATAGGTACATTGACTGATAATCAGGCTGCAAAAACAGGGATGAAAACAGGGCAATAGAAAGCAGAGAACCCCAGTTGCACAAGGCCACACTGGTTCAACGCAGGTAGAACACTGTCAGTTTGACATTCAGCGCAGGTAGCCCCTTCGGGACCTGCGATGAAATGCAGACTGCCTTCACAGTGCCTGCAATGAAGAGAGAAACTCTCGTTTCTCTTGGTTTCCGGGTTACAGATTGCTCAAAAATAAACAGTTTTTGGCCAAATCAAAGCTACCAATCAAGTACACACTAAAGGATGAAAAGGAGGATGAAAAGCTATCACTAAGAGCTGTTCAGAGTCCTTGTGAATCAGCTCTTCAAATCATAAACATGCCCAGAAACCGAGCTAGAGTAGCTGCCCTCTACTTTGCATTTGAAAGATTCAAATACAGTTCGATTCGGTACTTCCTGTGTTTAGGAAATGAATAGCAAAAACACAAACAACCAACAAGATACGATCCCCAGCGGAGTCGCCAATTTGTTGTTGGGAAAAGTATCCAATACGGAATGACCCTATCCCACTCTAAGGGTGATAGTTCCTTAGCAACAATCAAAGCAAAGCTATCTGAGATTACTTCTTTATGAGATGTAAAAGAGGGGAGAAAGAGATCCACTAACCGATGTCTTTCGCTAATGATTGATCCAATCTTCTCTCTTTGCTGCTTGCCCTCAGTTCCTTGCTCTTTCACTGGCCCAGCTACACCAAGATCCTACAAAATGGCAAGAGAGGGAAACTACAAGAAGCATACACTCATAATTGATTCAAGGATTATAATAAATCAAATACACAAGTATAACAATACAATTGAGACACATGCATATAGAAGAACCTCAAATGCTTTATTAATGGAAGAAGTAAGGTTCAGGAAGTGATACAACCATAAGAGGCCCAATCCAGCATCACCTTCCCAGCAGAAAGAAATCTCCTCTTCACCTCCTTCAAAGCAAATCACCCAATAGTTCTAAACTCAAACCAACAACAATTCTTTACATTCACCAGATTCCAGCCTCCCTAGACCTCATGAGAGAGATCTATATATAGGAGTTTTGGAGAAAGGATGAGTCAGCTTGAGGCTGGCATGAAGCTGACTAGTGTCCTTTCTCACTTCAGTTATTCTTCAGTTCTTGAGTCCACTTGGAGGTTCTTGCTTCAACTTGGAGATCTAGAACCTCTTACTCATCACCAGTCGAATTCCCTGATCCAAGTGTCATTTTGGAAGCTTCCTGGGCATTGACACCTTGAGGAATGACTGTGCCACATGTCCAAACTTGCCCAGCGCAGGTAGCCTTATTTGCAGTTGACATTCAACGCAGGTAGACAGTGGAGCAGTTGACATTCAGCGCAGATGCTCAGTGGAGCAGTTGACATGATCCAAAATTGCCTTGTTTTTGAGTGTTTTCAGGTGGAGAACTTTTATTCAGTGCTGTGGTTTGCTGACCTTGTTCCTCTAGGGGTAGGAACAACATGTTTAGGGACTTTGGATCCCTTAGATTATGGACATTTCATGCTTCATGCTGTAAGGCACAAAAATGTCTATAACATCTTACTTTTCAAATTTGACTTCCAGAAGGCTTCCAAAATATGCTTGTAAAATGGCACTATGCTTATAGCCAAATGCACTATGCTTATACCTGTAGCTGTCTTTTTCACTTTTTGTTTGTTAGATCTTGGTTTTATGAAGTAATTTCGATATTTTAAAGACTTGATGATGTAATTATTGAATTAATTAGCATGGTATGATGTTTTTGTTCTTAATTAAGCCTCATAAAGTTGGCAAAATGCAAATCAAAGTCTAAAAGAAGAGTTTGTGTTTAACCTTCTTACTCTCACTTGTTGGTTGAGAGATTCTTGGGAACTATTCCACCACTTACGAATTCGACCCCTAAAGGTGGGGAAATGGTTTTTTTGAATCTATATATATGATTTCTCATTCAGTGAGAAGTGTTGGACCTTTGTGGAGAGACTTGTATGCTATGTTTTCATATAGCTAATCAAGGAGCAGTTGCAGCTATTTTTGAGCAATACTTGTTTAGTGAGCTGTGGTGTTATGTTCCTTTCATATCAATTTCTTAATGATGAAATAATCTCTCTTTACATGCTTTTATTTCTTCTTATGGTTTTCCTTACAGTCATATAGGCAGAATTCTTAGATTCAAAGCTTTGTTTATGTGGAAAATCATGCTTTTGTTTCTCTTCTTCTAATATGAATGAATTCATGCTAATACATGATCATTATGATTTATTAAACTCAGAGACCTATACTACATTGGCTAAATCTTAAGTTCACCGCAACACATTATTACTAGCTTCTCTTTATGCATATTACTGCACACTTAATACCTTGACATAATTGCCTACTCTCATCCTTAGTCTAGCAAACCTAAAAACCCTAAATTTCCGAATACTCGAACAAGACTTATACATCTAGTCTAAAATCCACTTCTTCTCAATTATTCATTGACAAATCCTTAGACAGATCCTTCTCTGGTTCAATAGGGCTAGCTCTTGAACTAAAAGTGGTTGGAGGTTACCTCTTTCGATTTCCTCCTCAGCCTAGGACATTGTAGGGGATAAAATTTTTGGCCTCATTGTCGGGGAAACAAGTGAAATATCTTCCCTGGGAAAGAATGACAAAGATCAGACCTGATTGCAAATGGTGAACAGTGATTAGACACATAACGGTTGTGCATTTTTCACTTGGCGACTTCACATAGTTCAAACTGATTTAAGGACTCCCCTGGTGAAGAATCCAAAGGTTATGTGTTTTTTTTATTACTTGGTGACTCCATTGTCAAAGGAAACTAGATTACAGAACATTTATGTTGAATCCAATCAACTAGATTTGAATACTGGATGATCAAACTTGCCAGCAGGAATATGGAAGGATCATACACAAAATTCAGGTACTCAAAATGGAATTGTATTCAAGATGTAATTTACTTTCTTGTAAAATAATTCTTCTCCTTTCCTGAAACCATCCTGAATTATTCTAGAGTTTTTTGTATGAAAAAGAAGATCAAAGTCCTGTATTTGATTATGCCTATTTGAAGAGTGTAAATACCTAATTTCCTTATGATGTTGATCAAGATCATGATCTCTTACTTGAAACTTGTGCATATTCGTTTCGAGTTGATGAAACTAAAGAGACTAAAACTGATCCTACAACTAGTGTACATAGCCTTACACCTTCTACAGTCCTATATATATATATATATAAGCCTCTGATTTTACCTCCTACATTCCATGATTTTCCTGAAACTCATTACCTGTATCTGCCAAGGTTTGATGGTGATTGTAACAGCATTACTGCTGAGAGACATATGTAGAATTTTGAGACTTTCCTCAACCTTTTTGAAGTTGATGAAGACGATGTCAGTATTAGGTTATTTTCTCTTTCATTGCAAGGCAAAGTCAAGAGTTGGTTCAAAATCCCGCATGTTGTGAGCATCTTAGATTTCCCGTAGTTCATCAAAGTTTTCCTTGACAAGTGGGTGTTCAAAGAGAACCCTTTCTTGATTCTAGAAGAGTATCACCAACTAAAAAGACAGCCAAGGGATACAGTACAATAGTTTTCTTCCAAATTTAACCAAGTCTATAGTTTGATGCCTGCTAATACAAGACCTCCTCATGGCTTAGCTCTCTTGCATTATCCAAAAGCCTTTGATCCAAAAAGGGAGTTTTAGCTAAGAGAAAGGAGCCTTGCAACACTTGAAAAGATGCGGAATAGTGCAGTAGATGTAGAGGCTAATATGTTGATCAAAAGGGCAGAGTTGAAGGAAGAAGAGAGGGAAAACATAAATGTAGAGCACTCGAAATCATTAGAGGTAAAGCTTGACATTTTGGTAAGTCCAGTGTAAGATATGATGCAGAAACTCATCACAAGGAATGACTATGATGTTCAGGACCATGGCTCGTTGATTGAAGAAAAGCAAGTGGGTGATCCAAAATATTTTCTTTCTTATCCCAGATGTCATAGATCTGATAATGATTGTTTTATAGATTAGCTTGCAGAGGAGAGATCTATTGGTCTCACATGTATGCTTGATGATATTCTTTATATTGATGATTTGCCTAAGTTTTATCAGTATTATGATGATTATGATCTCCAAACAGAAGCAAATCTTGCAAACCAATCAACAGTTGATTTGTGGGAGGAGGAAGTTTAGATTTATCAGCTCGAATACAATGATCAACCAATGCATATCACTTATGGTAGTGAGGAGGAAAGTGTACAAAACTTTGATGTAAGTGAAGGATCTTTGGCTATTTCTTTTGTTTCATTTCAATTCATCAGAGACAACTTTTATCCAATTAGAAATTAGTAGTCATTAAGTTTTGATGTTGACAATGAAGAGGGAAATGAAATCCTTGATCAAGACTTCTCAGATCTAGATTTGCAGCCCCCGTATGCCATTGAATGTCAGGTTGCAGATGAATACTTGGAAAATTAGATATTTTATCAAATGATGCAGGAAAATTATTTACCATTATGCTTTGAAACATTTCAATTTTTGAAGGGAAATTTTCATAGTATATATGCAATTAAGAATGAGCAGCTTATTAAAATTATGAGGTCTCATTGGAACCAATATGTAATAGGTGTTTTAGATGATATTTGTAGTCAAAGTTTTTCTCCTTGAGCTGGAAATGAGCTTCAAAAAAGAGGTGATAAAAATGTGATTGGGCAGCTGGCTTCATTGTTTTGTTCAGTAGGTGTCTCAGTACAAACCTCATCCAAAAATTTGTAGTCATATCAAGAAGGTAACGATAAAGATGAAAGTTCACGTTCATGTTACGAAGACTGCTTAGAGCAGAGCAATAATATACTATATGGGATGGAAATCAATATGTATTCCTAAAAAAATCTCTTGTGGCATTCTTGAGGTCAGCTAGAGGGCTCATACTTTGCAATTTCATTAAGATTCAATATGTTTACAAGTTTTCATGGGTGTTGTCTCTCAACAGTTCTCTCTTCATGCTCATAAGGAAGCACCTATGAAGAATTCAACTAGTAGATAAAATGCTTACATGGTTGCATTAACTATTCCATTTCACTTGATCAGGTGATGTATGGATCAGTTAGAGTAGGTGTGATGAATACGCTCAAATATAAGCATATTTTTCACTAGTATCTTCAAGTAAAGTTTGCAGTTAGTCTACAGTTCAGTTTGTCAATCGATTTGCAATATTGGGTTTGGTGTTTTGAATGGTTTTTGACTCCATGCACAATGGATAAGGCTACTTGGTCTACAATGTTCTTGACACATCCAAGGAGCTGCCATCCCCGGCTGGAGCCAATGTTAGTGTCAGCCTTTGCATCTTGTCACCAGTGATCAAATAGGCTCTTATCATGTCTTGTTAAGGTCCCACGGTAAATTTTTTATCATTCCATTAGGTCATCATGCAAAAATTTGGTCACTAGATGTAGTCTCAGGTTTGTCTCCAATCCTTTTAAAGAAGTTTGATTCCTTGCAGCTCATATCACCTTTGTGCTGAGTGTACTTCAGTGATGAGTTGTCTTCATCATCATATTCATTTTTATCATGATTTCATTCAGCCAAGGTTCCCATTAGGTTTTAGGGTTTCCAAGGAATCCATTAGGTTTTAGGGTTCCGAAATCATCATTTTAGAATATTTCATCATCAACTTCAGGTTGCATTACATCAAATGCAAGTAAGTGGCCATGTGTTTACCATATTTGTCTCTCAGTTTTGCTCGAAAGCTCATTTCCCTCTCCTAGGTTTTTGAGGGCATTTTTCTTCGTTTCATGACCTCCATGGTAAAACTATCAACAAAACTTGTATCCTGATTCTCATACACCTTCCGCTATCCTTAATATTCCTTACTAAGACTTCCAATCATTCCTATCCCTCAAAATCACCATTTTCCCACAAACCCTAGCATATTGCTACAATTTTACACTTTCCTAGGCTAGGCCTATGTTTTGCCCTTTTGGACCCCTTCCTCGCACTCAATCCTTGAAATTTCACTTTCCCCTACTTCCTAGCATCCCCTCCTACCTCCCAAAATTTTTCTAAGTATTTAGAAGCCCCCTATCCCCTTTATTTCCCTTCATTCTTATAAATTGCCCAAAACCCTTCTTTTTCCCACACTAAACTGTAATTTTCTCTCCCGTTGAACTAGGGTTTGCTGTGGGATCAGAGACATATGAGTAGAGGAGGAAGAAGGGAGGTCATATCAGCAAGTATGAGGCCATTTCATCTCATAAACATCATTTCTCCATCATTTTTCAAGAAATCATTCGAAGGGACAAATCATTTGCCACACATAGGGCCAATTTTTCTTCAAAGAATGGTTCTGAGCAAATGGAGATGAATTTCACAAAAGTGAAAGAGGTTTTTGTTAATAATACACCGGAAGAAAAATATCCTTCAATTTTTACACATATATCATAGATTGGGAGATATGCAACTTTCATGGATACCTATGTAAGAAAATCTACAATTTTCAAGTTAAAGTTTTTGTTTTAGTCATTGTTTTGTGCCATGGATTACGAGAAATTGAAAATTAATTTCCAAAACATTAGAGATTTTTTCTTTTCACAACATCCTTATCTCCAAAAACCTGTCTCGGTTTTCCAAAATGTCTTATTGTTAGAGAGATATAACTTCATCTTTGAGCCCTAGTTTCGCAGAAAAACCCCGAATTTTGACCGTGCCATAAGCACAGAGCCTTGGTGCTACACTTTCATCTCAAAGCTCCAAATGATAAAAAATTTATATACCTGGATACATATTGCCCTAAGGATCTCAGATATCCACCTTTTGAAGCATGTCAACAAATTGGTTAGGAGAAAAAGCCAAAAAAGAGGTGAAAATGTCACTTTCTGCCACTATTCTGAAGCAGACGCTACGCTTATAGAGTCACCTCGGGAGAATCAATTTTTGAAGGACTTCCATTGCTCTATTCAGAAAAATCATGTTTTACTGGAAACTAGACAGAAAATTCTAGTTGACCATTCTCTTAGTTTTCAAATTTGATTTCCAGAAGGCTTCCAAAATCTGCTTTCAAGCTTTCACTACGTTTATAGCCAAATGCGTTGCACTTATAGCCAAATGTGTTGCGCTTATAGCCAAATTCACCACGCTTATACCTGTAGTTGTCTTTTTCACTTAATTTTCACCAGATCTTTGTTTATGATGTAATTTTTATATTTTAAAGGCTTGGTGATGTAATTATTGAAGTAATTAGCATGATAGGTTGTTTTTCTACTTAATTAAGCCTCATAAAGGTGGAATAACTCAAATCAAAGTCTAAAAGAAGAGTTTGTGTTTAACCTTCATACGCTCTCTTGTTGGTTGAGAGATTCTTGGGAACTATTCCATCACTTAGGGATTTGACCCCTGAAGGTGAGGAAATGGTTTTTTTGAGTCTATATGTATGATTCCTCATTCAGTGAGAAGGGTTGGACTTTTGTGGAGAGACTTGTACGTTATGTTTTCATATAGCTAATCAAGGAGCAGTTACAGCTATTTTTCAGGAATACTTGTCCAGTGAGTTTGTGGTGTTATTTTCCTTTAATATCAGTTTCTTATTGATGAAATCATCTCTCTTTACATGATTTTCTTTCTTCATATGGTTTTCCTTACAGTCATATAGGTAGAATTCTTAGATCCAAAGCTGTATTTATGTGGAAAATCATGCTTATGTTTCTCTTCTTCCAAGATTAATGAATTCATGCTAATACATGCACATTATGATTTCTTAAACTCTCAGACCTATACTACATTGACTAAATCTTAAGTTCACCACAACACATTGTTATATAGCTCCTCTTTATGCCTGTTACTACACACTTGATACCTTGACCTAATTGCCCACTCTCATCCTTAGTCTAGCAAACCTAAAAGCCCTAAATTTTCAAATACTCAAACAAGACTAATACATCTAGCCTAAAAACCATTTCTTTTCAGTTTTTCATTTACAAATCCTTAGAGAGATCCCTCTCTAGTTCAGTAGGGCTAGCTACTGAACTGAAAGTCTTTTGAGGTTACCTCTTTCGATTTCCTCCTCAACCTATGACATGGTAGGGGATAACATTTTTGGCATCGTTGCCAGAAAAATGAGTGCTATATCTTCCCTGGGAAAGAATGATAAAGATCAGATCTGATTGTTGATGGTGAACAGTGATCAGACACAAAAAGGTTGTGAATCTTTCACTTGGTGACTCCACATAGTTCAAATTGATTTAAACAAACCACTGGCGAATAATCCAAAGGTTTTGAGTTTTTTTTATTACCTGGTGACTACGTTGTCAAAGGAATCTAGATTATAGAACATTCATGTTGAATCCAATCAACTAGATTTGAATATTCCACTGGATGATCAACCTTGCTAGCAGGAATATGGAAGGATCATATGCAAAAGTCAAGTACTCAAAATGGAATAGCATTCAATATGTAATTTACTTTCTTGTAAGCACTTCTTCTCCTTTCTTGAAACCGTCCTTAGAGTTTTCTAAAGTTTTTTGTATGAAAAAGGTGATCAAAGTCTTGTATTTGATTTTTCCTATTTAAAGATTGTAAATACCGAATTTCCCTTTCATGTTGATCAAGATCACGACCTCTTACCTGAAACTTGTGCATATCCTTTTTGAGTTAATGAGCCTAAAGAGACTAAAACTAATCCTACAGATAGTGTACATAGTATTACACCTTCTACAATCCCAGATAGATATAAGCCTATGATTTTACCTCCTATATTCCATGCCTTCCTAAAATAGAACCCTTTCTTGATTCTAGAAGAGTATAACCAATTGAAAAGACAGCTAGGGGAGATTGATCACTCTAGTGTATTCTCCAAGTGACCCTCAAGACTCCTCTTATACTTTTACTGTTGACATATCAACGGCTAAGATTAAGTCCCTAATCAATGGCTAAGATTAGATCTGGCTTGATCCATGTCTTTTCGACCATTCTAACATAGATTCATATTAATATACATTAATATTTTATTTTTCCTAAGTTTAGACTTAGGTACTTTATTAAAAATATTAATTATTTTAATATCTCCTTATCTCTTTAGAATCTACCCAAACCCTTTCTGGGTATTGGAGACCTCATGTGCCCCAACCTCTCCACCAAATTTCATGGCTAGAGCACATCTGATGCTACCCCAAATCAACACTCCCTCTTAACGAGGATTGTGCTCTAGCAATACTCCTTACTTAGTATTACTCTGATCATCTGGCATAGGTACCTGTGTTGATGCTAGGCCTTCCTGCCCAACATCCTCTACACTATTGTATCCTATACTGCAACCCATGGTTCTGGCGCTGGCCTGCTGCATTTGTACAACAACTCCCTCTCCATCTGTGTTGATGCTAGTCCTTTCTCCCAGCACTGCATCCGTACTGCACCTCCTCTCATCATGTTGCATCATGTTTTCCACTGTTGCACTTTAAATTAGTTATTGAGAAGTAAGTAACTAATCTCCCAATCTGTTCTCCATGTTGGGCTAGAGACACCTATTGACACTGAAGCTCCCTCTGCCACTGACAAGTGCTCCATTTTTTACCTCTGCGCTGTTGTAGCAACTTCCTGCATCTTGCACCGTTGCACACCTCTCTATGCCATCCTGCACTAGTGGAACACTCCTATGCCTCTCACACTATTGCAGCCTGCTAGCCTCACGCTATCTCGTGACTCTTGCACTGTAGCTCTCTCTACCGTCCATCCGCATCCGTCTCTACCTGACTCAGCCAGTCCTGCTACTCCTCTTTGGGGCTCCCATAGCAAGGTCTAATCCAAGAGGCTGCACACCTCAAGGATCTTGCCCCTCATCGCCTCTAGTCTGCTTGACTATAGCTTGATGTCTAACCACTTTCACTCAATTGGTGTGTGTGCACTCATGGAACAGTCATCGTCTATCAAAACTTCCTTCTCTGCCTGTGATGGCGCTCCCTTAGCCTCTGAAGGCTCTCCCTTACTCTTCTTCCTTATACACTGGGTTGCATAATGACCTAACTCCCCACAGTGGAAGCACTTGATCTTGGAGAGATCCTTCTTCTTCCACTTTTCCTGCTTTCCCTTAGATGCTAGGGCCACGTATTCCTCCTCCTGCTTGACTTTGATCCCCTTGCTGCTGCTACCTGTCTTCGATTTCTGTTTGATCTCTTCCTAGCGAAGAGCTGCCCACATCTCATCCCAATGTGGAAGTGTCCCTCTGCCCAGTATACTCTAGACAAATACTTCCTAGTCTTCTGAGACATCATTCAAGGCTATCCTTACCATCAGCTCCTAATCCTGTGTCGCACTTATGACAGTCAACTGATCTCGGATCTCATTCAGTCATTTGAGGAAGGTGTCAATCGGTTCTCCCTTCTTCATCTGATACGACCTCAACTGATTCTCAAGTAGCATTGTTCTCTACATAGAAGTATGCTTATAGAGCTTCTTGAGAGCCTCCCACATCTAAAATGTTATTTCCTTCTCAACTATGTGTGGTACTACATGATCCTTGACCCCGTCAAGGATAATTCTCTTGGCCCTTGCCATCACCTCCTCGTACTTGTCATTATCATTAGGGTCGACTGGGATAGCTATTATCTTCAAGGCGAAGTTCTTGACACGATTCTTGTCAAGTATGGATAAGATTCTGGCCTTCTAGACTACGAAGTTCGATGCTCCGTCCAATCTATCCTAATCTCTTACTCCGTGTAGTGCCATGATGCTCCTCTACTTCCCTCCTGGGAGTTCTTTGTTCAACTTCGCTAAGTCTCTACTTCTCGTCTAGAATTTCTCTTCTGGACTCCCTCCGAGTCCTAATTTCCCTCCTAGAAATCCTTATGTTGCTGTCGAGATGCCCCCTACTTTGATCATCTTGTTCAACTGCACCATTGATCTGGAATCCTCAGCTAGAAACCCTCGGTAGAAACTCCTCTAGCCTTGCTTCGTCAGGTACTGTTATGACTACATTACCTCACCAGCTCCACTCCGTAATATTCCCACAGCCTTCTAAACCCCAGCAACCTGAAGGTGAGAGCTCCTTGGCTCTGTGCAATCTGGGCACTAGCAATCCGACCTCCTCAGCCAATTGGATCAACCTTCCCAGCTACTGTGTTGCTCTACGTGAGGCTCCCTTTTCCTCCTTAGCTTGTACATTGCCTCTTCTCGGTTCACCCTTGATGACACCCTTCCCATGTTTTTGCTTTGCTAGAAACAACTACTGCCACCTCGAAACAATTTTTTTATGCTGCTATCCTCTCGGATGATTTCCTTTAGTCCTCCTAGGGTCTGCAATCACGCTTTGATAGCATGTTGAAGTTTCTAAATTTACTTAGTTAGAAACCCTCCATGCACTTTATCTGATTTATTCCTACCTACTTGTTATTTTCCTTAACGAGATCTAAATACTAAAAATAAACACTAGTGCATACTCAACATACTACACATCAACAACTAAAAGAAACATAAATAAACACACCATATGAAACCATTGTTTTTGGACTAATGTCCCTGGAAAAATCCAATGTGGGAAAACCAGTGCAGATATCTGAGGGTTTTCTTATTAAGAAATATCAAAGTAGAATATGGGCGCCGAAACTAGCCTACCCAATAGAGAATTTCCTTAGCAGTAATACCTCTCAGTTTCTGACAAATCTCTTGGCTGAAACACTGGATATTCCTTCTGGCATCTATTCAGTGCCAATCTACCCTAGAAACCCCAACATCAGCCTCTCTCTGGACTACATCCGCCCCTCTCTACCTCACGCTAGCTCTGCGTCACCCTGGATGGGTCCACCTTACCCTTGGGAGGCCCTGCATTAGCCCTCTGGCCCTTTCCGTCAGCAACACTAGCCTATCTGAGGCTCTGCGCAGTTCCAGGTTACCTCTATGTGGCCCTGCGTGAGCCCTAGCTAACTCTGCGTCACTCTCCTTGGCTACTACACTGCTCTCCCAGCACTATCTCTACCTCTTTGTCTTTCTGTACTCAAATTCCCATCAACTACATCTCTCGATCACTAATTCTATCTCTCTTAGAAAACCTCACTCTAGAGAATAGAATGACTGATCACTCTGGTGTATTCACTAAGTGACCCTCAAGCCTCCTCTTATACTTTTCCTATTGACTTATCAACAGTCGAGATTAAGTCCCTAATCAATGGTTAAGATCAGATCTGGTTTGATCCATGTCTTTTGGACCATTCTAACATAGATTCATATTAATACACATTAATATTTTTTTTCCGTAAGTTTAGACTTAGGGACTCCATTAAAAATATTAATTATTTTAATATCTCCTGATCTGTTTGGAATCTGCCAAAACTCTTTCTGGGTATTGGAGATCTCATATGCCCCAACCTCTCCACCAAATTTTGTGGCTAGAGAACATCTGATGCTACCCCAAATCAATAGTAGCATCCATCCAAGACCAAGATCAATGCCTCAAGAACAAGCACAAGAAGTCTACAAACGAGGCAATAAGGAGAAGATCATGTTGGCTACAAATAAATATGAATTAAAAACATAAATACAAGTTATGTCGGCTTGCTATAAAGACACATCGGTTCATGAGGTTATTTCGGCTCACATATGAACCCTCACCATTATATATACCCACAAAGGGTTAGCTCAAAGGAACAGAACTTCGCACTTCTATATCTCTAAAGTTTCAGGTAATGAAACTGTAGAAAGAAGTCGTTGTAGCTGTAGTCTTAAGGATATGAAGTCGTAGTCATAAGGTAGCCACAGTGAGACAGAGCCGCAGGAATAGAAGAGAAGTCGCAGTCAAGGCTTTGGATGAGACAGGGAGCTGCAAAATGGTTTGGATGCACCTTGTTTTGGGTTTTAGGTGTAGTCATGATTGCAGATACATGGTAGAATCTCAGTTCAATGATTATCCTCAATTCAAAAATGTCACCATAGCCCTGGTAAGCCGTAGTGATATTATGATCAGTCTCAGATCCATAACAATGAATGAGCATGACAAATTTGGCGTGATCACAATCTCAACTTATCGCAGTACAGTCAAGGTATATGTACAGGATCTCAATTTATTAGATATCGTAATGATCCTAGATCTCTATCTCGACAAAATTATTCTTTGTAGTCATCACAATGTTTAGATATTTTTAAGGCAACATGCTTCGAGGAACAGTGATCAAAGTAATTATATATCATGATCACATATCAGTGATCTCATTGACTCAGAGGATCTCAGTGCAGCAAGTGATCTTGGTGATACTATTGTAAAGGAATCTAAGTTGCAGCAGTGATGAAGATCATGGTGTTGTAGCAGTAATAAAGATTAGAGTGTTGCAGTAGTGATGAAGGGCATGGCATTGCAATAGTGATGAAGATCACAATGGTGATGACCTCTATGGTGCAGCGAAGAGAATGATCTCAGTAGTGACATGAAGAGGATTTATGGCTTGGTCTTGGAGAGGCAGATTGTGACAAGGGTCATGGTCTTGGTATTCTTCAATGGAATCTCGATAAGAATAATTTACGCATGGGTTTTTCCTCTCTAAGAAGGAGAGGTTTTGGCCCATGGAGAAAGCCAAATCATTTGTGTTCTTGTCTCTTTTATTTTGATAGCAATTTGATGAAGTTAAGATACACATGCTAATAATGAAGTAAACATCAAGCTAAGATAAATTGTTTAAATAGTTCACAATTTTTTATCATGTAACAAGGAATCATCTTAACTTTGCTTACCCTAGATTCTTTAACAGAATAAGCTCAATTATGAGCATCTTTTTTAGTACTCTCTTCCAATAAAGTTTGTAGTTAGTCTACAGTTCAGTTTGTTAGTCGGTTTGCAATATTGAGTTTGGTCCTTTGAATGGTTTTTGACTCCATTCCCAATGGACAAGGCTACTTGGTCTATGGTGTTCTTGACACCTCCATGGAGCTGCCATCTCCAGTTAGACACCTAATCCTCTAAGGGTTGGTGTGGAAGCTAAACAGCCAAAGAGATTCCAAGGGGCCACTTGGAATATGAAACCAAGGGTCACTCCTATGTATTATAAATACGTATCATTGTGAATAAGAAAATAAATATAATGTTTATCTTTCATATTTCCTCTACCATGTATGTGTTTAACATGGTATCAGAGTGGAAAATATCCTACCCTTCTCATATTTGAGCCACTTGTTTTATGGCCTTTCTGTGTAGGTCAGTTCTACCATCAATTCTACATTTCATAAATATTTTCTCAGCTAAATTCTAGTTGCAATTTATGCTCACATTTTCACGTAATAACACTCTTCCTTCAATGTTAGTCCTTCCTACATTTCATTTATTTACCTCTTAGTTTTTGTGCCTACTCGAATAGTATGTCGGTGGCCATTTCTTTGTTAGTGTGTCAAGCCTGAAACCTCCTCAGTGTTGTCCTCGATAGTTGCTCTGTTGGTGGAATGAGCATGGTAGTTTCATATGTGTTTTATACCACTCCAATTACACTCCCGGGTCATTACGTTAATTCTCTTTGTTTACACTCTCCGATTATTCACCACGCTCTAGTTTTTGTTAATATATATTTTTCTCCTTGGCACTGAGATTTGACTATTATTTTTATTATACCGAACAGAGTTATTAATGGCTTTTGTTTCTTCCTGTGTTGGTTTTTCTCTTGGCCATTCTTCCAGTAGACAATTGGCAAGGGTGGAAGTACTAATTGCAATGGATTATTTGGGTTTGACTCGACGACCCACATTTACGAGCATTCTATTAGATATTATTTGATGGGAAAAGAATATTCAATCAAGTTATATTTGCAGCATTTATCAAGTTATCACTGGATTTTTCCTTTGTGAACACCCTCTACCAGACTATTTGGCTTCTCCTTTCTTTTTTGATATGATATGGTGTGATGAATGATTATAAACTCAAAATATTTTGCAAATTATTGCAGATGCAAGGCTCATGAGAAAACGCGCTGGTTTGAAGATCCTCATGGACTTTGAATGCGAGCAAGACAAAGATATTCGGGCAGAGACTAAAGAAGGGAAGAGAGTAAAGATTTGATTAGCATCATGTAGCGATAAATAATCATATGCCTTCTCACTGCAACCTGTGATTTCATCTCTGATAGTTTTTGCAAGAAGGTCCATGAAATAAACATAAGTTTCCTGCGAGACTGCCTACCAAGCACTGAGAACACGATTATAGGAATTTTTCATGTACGATTGCTCTAATTGAAAACATGATTAATGCATATATTCTCAAGTGCCTCAGGTGAAAGGAGCTCCAACTTTGTGTGAAATTCTGCAATTCTATTTTGCACCAAAAGCCACAGTAAATTGAGCCCCAGGATTAGATATTCCTGAGCAGATGGTGGAATAAGATCTCTTGTATTTGTGTAATATAGCTTCAGCTGCAAGAAGTCCCTCTCAAAGGCATCTTGATCTTTATTTTTTACACTGAGAACAACAACATGCTCAAAAATATCCCTTGCTAGCGTGAGTTCATCAATCATTGCAAATGATTCACACTACACTGGAGGGAGGGTTGGAAATTCTGTCAACATAACCTTCAGTTGAGACAGTAAAGTTGAACATGTTGACAGACCATTTCTGGTATAAATAGATTTGAAGAAAATGAATACTTGAGATACAACCGAGAGTGTATCTTCCATGGCTTTCCTTTCTTTAAAACAATGATAATCTACTATTTCAACACATTCAAACCCTGCAACTAGTTACTAAGAAGACTTTCGCTGCAAGTTAAAGCCAAAGGGAAAAACTGAATAAGAAATAGGTTCAACAAGAAAATAGTTACAAAAAGGTTAGCTCTGAGCCTTGTGATGTTGAATCCTTAGTTGAGATATCTTTCCAGTCTCTGATGTTCCGAAGATTTCTTAGAGGAAGAGGAGTGGAAGAGTATTGCGAGCAGGGGTAGCATAGAGAGCTAGAGAAATAAACCCATGGCTTTGAGCATCTATCGAAGGCAATAATGCTAAAGGTGGGCATCTTTTATAAACAAAAATAATACAGAAAAATTCAAGCCTTCAACCATCCTTGAAGGCCTTGATAGGCTCAATAGTGAGGGATTATTTTTAAGTAAGGAAAATTGATGAGTTCCCACAAATTATTGACGAAGGATAAAATCAAGAAATTGATGAATACTTTTCTGATGTGAGGTATAGGCTGGTTATATCTGTAGTGGGTAATGTTGGTCACTCTATTTAATCTTATATGTTGGTTATGAAGTAACTCTTATGCTTATGTAGTGGATTACAGTCATTGTTTCTAGTTGGTTGGAGGATTAAGTCTTTGCATTTAAGTCTTGGTACGTACATTGAATAGAGATATTGCACATTGGTTATTTGGTGCACATTCACAAAGGATATTGCAGTAACATTGAATTGTGAGTGGCTTTTGCTTCTTCCTCATTGGTTAATAGTTGTGATCGGTTTCTTTAAAGTGTAAGTTTGATAATGAAGAAAATGACCAGAATTGATAATGCATTAGAGTTGTTAAATACTCTGATACATTTTGGTGTTGATGGGATCGTAAAAATCAGTAAGGACACTCTTTCTAAGATTAAATTATGTTTACAAAATGCACAAGAAAACATGTAATTTTTGCGGTTGGAGTCCCAGTTCCCGTGAGATGAAATTCAACATATTTCATTTGAGGTTTTACCTTCTGGGATTTGTCATTCTAAATTTTCTTCTTCTCAAAACAATCCTCTGTTCAAGGTTGAAACAAACACCCATCAACAACCATCAAGTGATAAAATCAGTAAGGTTGAGGAAGATTCACATTTAGTGCCTAATGCAACAACATATTTGAATGCAAAAGTAGAAATTTACCCTGCACTTCCCAAGTTGGTCATCAGACCTTGGGAAGAGCTTGTCCATAAAAAGAAAAAAATAGGTCTTGGTTTTGATGAGGAGGTTTCCTTTCATATTCCATATTACTCAAATCCCATCCGGTTTCAGAGTGTTGGATTTCTTCATGACAATTCACCTTTAGCTGTTCCAGATTTTGCTCCTCTTCCATAGCAACAACAACATGTTGTGAAATGCCAACACTGTGACCGAGTTGGCCATATGAAAGATCAATTTTTTTATATTCATCCATGTAAGCACTATCATTAAACTAGTCATTCTTCAAACAGACGCTTCAAAAACAAGCCTATTGCAAGAACAAAGATTCATCTTGGATGGATCACTTCTTGGCAATGGGCATCAACAGCCAAGAAGATATTTCAATTATATGTCCCAACTTGTTCTAGAGTATTGAACAGTCTTGTAGTTGAGTTTTCTCCATCATCTCGCCTTGTATCTGCAAAAGGGGGGAAATGATGGTCATCTACAAGCTTCAAAGCCACATGAAGAGAGCCTGAGCCACAACTTGCCATACCATATTCAAATTTGTAGCTAGAGACAAAGATGCCCTAGAGCATGCCTTAATTAGATGATGCCTCTTCAAAGAATTGGCAACACTTCCTCTAACAGAATACTTTAGCTTCTTATCAGTTTTGGAAGATTTCTAGGAATTGCATTAAGCATTTCAAAGTTGGTGGTAATCCTTAAACCATCACAGGTTGAGACCTCCCTTTTCAAGTTGAGGTTCTCCCTTTTATGCAAGGTGAGACGTCCCTTTCATGGTTGAAGGTTTCTCTCTCCAAAAAATTAGGAACACTTCCTCTAGAAGAAGACTTCAACTTCTTGCCAGATATGGAAGAGTTTTGGGAACTGCACTAAGCATTCCAGTATTGGTGGTCATCCTTAAACCACCTCCCTTGATGCCAACATTTCATAGAGCACATTCAACCTAGTGTTGCCATGCATTTTTGCACGTTTTGTATTGAACCTCTGTTCTTAGAATCATACATAACCCTTCAGATTAAGGGGGGGAATGTTGGACACCTAATCCTCTAAGGGTTGGCGTGGAAGCTGAACAACCAAAGGGATTCTAAGGGACGACTTGGAATATGAAACCAAGGGTCACTCCTATGTATTATAAATATGTATCATTGTGAATAAGAAAAGAAATCTAATGTTTATCTTTCATATTTCCTTGCAATGTGTGTGTTTAACAAAGCCAATGCTAGTGTCAGTCATTGCCTCCTATCACTAGTGATCAAATGGGCCCTTATCATGTCTTGTTAGGGTCCCATAGCCAAATTTTTGTCATTCCATTAGGTCATCATGCAAAAATTTGTCACTGGATGTAGTCTCATGTTTGTCTCCAATCCTTTTAAATAAATTTTATTCCTTGCTTCCTCATATCACCTTTGTGTTGAGTGTGCTTCAGTCATTAGTTTTCTTCATCATCATATTCATTTTTATCATGATTTCATTCAGCCAAGGTTCCCATTAGGTTTTATGGTTTTCGAGGGGTCCATCAGGTTTTAGGGTTCCCAAGTCATTATTTAATAATATTTCATCATCAACTTCAGGTTTCATTACATAAAATCCAAGTAAGTGGCCATGTGTTTACCATATTTGTTTGTCAGTTTTTCTTGGAAAGTTAATTTCCCTCTACTAGGGTTTTGAGCGCATTTTTCTTTGTTTCATGACCTCGGTGGTAAAAATATCAACAAAACTTGTATCTTGATGCTCATACACCTTCCCCTATCCTTAATATACCTTCTTAAACACTTTTGATCGCTCCTATCCCTCAAAATCACCATTTTCCCACAAACCCTAGCCTATTGCTACAATTTTACACTTTTCTAGGCTAGGCCTGTGTTTCGCCCTTTTGGACCCCTTCCCCTCACTCAATCCTTGAAATTACATTTTCCCCTACTTCCTAACATCCCTCCCTACCTCAAAAAATTTTCCTAAGAATTTAGAAGCCCCCTATTCCCTTTATTTCCCTTCATTCTTATAAATTGCCCTAATCCCTTGTTTTCCCTACACTAAACCCTAATTTTCTCTCCCATTGAGCTAGGGTTTTCTATGGGATCAAATATATCTGAGCAGAGGAGGCATAAGGGAGGTCATATCAGAAATTATGAGGCCATTTCAGCTCATAAAAATCATTTCTCGACCATTTTTCAAGAAATCATTCCATGGGACAAATCATTTGTCACACATAGGGCCAATTTTTTTTCAAAGGATGGTTTTGAGCAAATGGACATGCATTTCAGAAAAGTGAAAGAGGTTTTTGTTAATAATACACCAAGGAAAAAGCATCCTTCAGGGTTTCATATATTGGGAGATATACAACTTTCATGGATACCTATGTTAGAAAATAAAAAAAAATTCCAGTTAAAGTTTATGTTTTAGTCATTATTTTTTGGCACAAAATATGATAAAAAGAAACTTAATTTCCAGACAAATGAGATATTTTTTGTTTCACAACATCCTTATCTACAAAATCCTCTCTCCGTTTTCTAAAATGCCTTATGGTTAGAGAGATATAACTTCATCTTTGAGCCCTATTTTTGCAGAAAAACCTAGATTTTTTATAAGCGCAGTGACTTGGCTCTACGCTTTCATATTAGAGCTCCAAATGCTAAAAAATTTATATTCTTGGATAGATATTTCCCAAATGATCTCAGATATCCACTTTCTGAAGCATGTCAACAAACTGGTTAGGAGAAAAAGTCACTTTTTGCCACTATTCTGAAGCAGGCACTTCACTTATAAAGCCACTTCGATAGTATCAATTTTTGAAGGCCTTCTCATGGTCCATTTCTAAAAATTAAAGCTATTTAGGAAACTATACCAAAAATTGTAGCTGACCATTCTCTTACTTTTCAAATTTTACTTCTAAAACGTTTCCAAAATCTTCTTGCAAGATGGCACTTCTCTTATAGCCAAATGTGCTACGCTTATACCTGTAGATATCATTTTCACTTCATTTTCTCCATGTCTTCGTTTTATGATGTAATTTTGATATTTTAAAGACTTGATGATGTAATTATTGACTTTATTAGCATGATATGTTGTTTTTGTGCTTAATTAAGCCTCATGAAGGTGGAAAAACGCAAATCAAAGCCTAAAAGAAGAGTTTGTGTTTAACCTTCTTACTCTCTCTTGTTGGTTGAGAGATTCTTGGGAACTATTACACCACTTAGGGATTCGACCCTTGAAGGTGGGTAAATGGTTTTTTTGAGTCTATAATATGATTTCTATTCAGTGAGAAGGGTTGGACTTTTGTGGAGACACTTGGAGACTTTTCAGGAATACTTGTTCAGTGAGTCTGTAGTGTTATTTTCCTTTCATATTAGTTTCTTATTGATGAAATCATCTCTCTTTACATGCTTTGATTTATTCTTATGGTAGTCCTTACAGTGATATAGGCAGAATTCTTAGATTCAAAGCTATGTTTATGTGGAAAATCATGCTAATACATGCTCATGCTAATACATGCTCATTATGATTTCGTAAATTCTTAGACCTATACTACATTGACTATATCTAAAGCTCATCGCAACATAATGTTATCTAGATCCTCTTTATGCTTGTTACTGCACACTTGGTACCTTGACCTAATTGCATGTTCTCATCCTTAGTCCAAAAAGCCTAAAAACCATAAATTTTAAAATATTCAAATAAGACTTATAAATCTAGCCTAAAATCCATTTCATTTCAATTATTCATTGAAAAATCATTAGAGAGATCCCTCTCTGGTTCAGTAGGGCTAGCTATTGAACTGAAAGTGGTTTGAGGTTACCTCTTTGAATTTCCTCCTTAGCCTAGGACATTGTAGGGGATAAAAAATTTGGTGTCGTTGCCGGGGAAATGAGTGATATATCTTCCCTAGGAAAGAACAACAAAGATGAAATATCATTGCTGATGGTGAATAATGATCAGACACAAAAAGGTTGTGCATCTTTCACCTGGCAACTCTACATAGTTCAGATTGATTTACAGACTCCACTGGTGAATAATCCAAAGGTTCTGAGTTTTTTTTTATTACCTAGAAACTCTGTTGTCAAAGGAATCTAGATTACAGAACGTTTATGTCGAATCTAATCAAATAGATTTGAATCTTCCACAGGATGATCAACCTTTCCAGTAGGAATACGAAAGGATCACACGCAAAAGTCAGGTACTCAAAATGGAATTGCATTCAAGATGTAAGTTAATTTCTTGTAAAATACTTCTTCTCCTTTCCTGAAACCATCTTGAACATTTTCCAGAGTTTGTTGTATGAAAAAGATGATCATTGTACTGTATTTGATTCTGCCTATTTGAAGAGTGAAAATACTGAATTTTCCTTTGATGTTGATCAAGATCACGACCTCTTACCTAAAACTTGTGCATATCCTTTTCGAGTTGATGAGTCTAAAGAGACTAAAACTGATCCTACAACTAGTGTACATAGTCTTACACTTGCTACAGTCCCAGATAGATATAAGCCTCTAATTTTACCTCCTATATTCCATGCTTTCCCTTAAAATCATTACCTATATCTGCCAAGGTTTGATGGTGAATGTAACAAAATCACTGTTAAGAGACATATGCAGAATTTTGAGAATTTCCTCAACCTTTTTGAAGTTGATGAAGAGGATGTCAGTATTAGGTTTTTTTCTCTTTCTTTTCAAGGAAAAGTAGAGATTTGGTTCAGAAACCTACATGCTACGAGCATCTTAGATTTCCCACAGTTCGTTAAAATTTTCCTCGACAAGTGGGTGGTAAAAGAGAACCATTTCTTGATTCTAGAAGAGTATAACCAACTGAAAAGACAACAACAGGAAATACTACAATAGTTTTCTGCTAGATTTAACCAAGTCATTAGTTCGATGCCTGCTAATATAAGACCTCCTCCTGGCTCAGCTCTCTTGCATTATCTGAAAGCCTTTGATCTAGAAATGGAGTTTCAGTTGAGAGAAAGGAACCTTGCAACACTTGAAAAGATGCAAAATAGTACAGTAGACGTAGAGGATAATCTATTGATCAGAAGGGCAGAGTTGAAGGCACAAGAGAGGGAGAACATAGATCCAAATCACTCGACATCATTAGAGGTAAAGCTCGACATTTTGGTAAGTGAAGTGGAAGAGATGATGCATAAAATCATCACAAGGAATGAGTATGATGTTCAGGACCATGGCTCGTTGATTGAAGAAAAACAAGTGGGTGATCCAAAAATTTTTATTTCTTATCCCAATTGTCATAGATATGATAATGATTGTTTTATAGATCAAATAGAGGAGAGATCTGTTGATCCGACATGTATGCTTGATGATGTTCTTTATATTGATGATTTTCCTAGTTTTGATCAGTATGATGATGATTATGTTCTCCAAACATAAGAAAATATTGTAGACCAATCAGCAGCTAATTTGTGGGAGGAGGAAGTTTAGTTTCAGTAGCTTGAATACAGTGATTAGTCGATGCATATCAGCTATCGTAGTGAGGAGGAAAGTGCAGAAAATTTGGAAGTAAGCGAAGGATCTTAACCTATTTGTTTTGCTTCATTTCAGTTCATGAAAGACAACTTTTATGCAATTAGAAATCAACAGCCATTAAGTTTTGATATTAACAGTCAAGAGGGAAATGAAATCCTTGATCAAGACTCCTCAGATCTAGATTTTCAGCCCTTGAATGCCATTGAATGTTAGGTTGCAGATGAAGACTTGGAAATCGAGATATATGATCAAATGATGTAGGAAATTTCTTTACCATTATGCTATGAAACATTTCAATTTTTGAAGGGAAATTTTCATAGTATATCTGCAATTAAGAATGAGTAGCTTATAGAAAATTATGAGTTCTCATTGGAACCAATATTTAATAGGTTGCAAAAGTCTTCCCAATTTTTTCATGATCCAATAGCTGGTGTTTTAGATGACATTTGTAGTCAAAGTTTTTCTCCATTGGCTGGGAATGAGATTCAAAGCAAAGGTGATAAAAATGTGATTGGGAAACTGGCTTCATTGTCTTGTTCAGAAAGAGTCTTAGTACTAAGCACATCTGAAAATTTGCAGTGATATTAGGGAAGTAAAGATAAAGATGAAAGTTCACATTCATGTTATGAAGACAGCCTAGAGCAAAGAAGTACTGTATTAGATGGGTTGGAAATCAATATGTGTTCCTATGAAGATCCTTTTGCAACATTCTTGAGGTCAACTGGAGGGATCATACTTTGGAATTTCATTAAGATTCAATATGTTTACAAGTTTTCATGGGAGTTGCCTTTCAGTAGTTCTCTCTTCTTGCTCATAAGCAAGCACCTGTGGAGAATTCAACTAGCAGACAAAATGCTTACATGGTTGCATTGGTTGTTCCATTTCACTTGATCAGGTGATGTATGAATCAGTTAGAGTAGGTGTGATGAATAAGCTCAATTCTGAGCATCTTTTTCAGTAGTATCTTCCAGTAAAGTTTGTTGTTAGTCTACCGTTCAGTTTTTCAGTCAGTTTGCAATATTGAGTTTGGTATTTTGAATGGTTTTTTCTCCATGCCCAATGGATAAGGCTACTTAGTCTACAGTTTTCTGACACCTCCAAGGAGCTTCCATCCCCAACAGGAGCCAATGTTAGTGTCAGTCTTTGCATCCTATCACCAGTGATCAAATGGGCTCTCATAATGTCTTGTTAGGGCCCCACAGTCAAATTCTTGTCATTCCATTAGGTCATCATGAAAAAATTTGGTCACTAGATGTAGTCTTAGGTTTGTCTCCAACCCTTTTAAAGAATTTTTATTCCTTGCTGGCTCATATGTTATGAAAGCAGCTCACAAAAAGATAGAAAAGATATTTGAATGCCTTAGAATTCAACCTCTTCGAGGGGACAACCTCCTTTAGATTACACAAATGAATAATTCTTTGATGATTCAAATGACAAAACCTCCTTTCTATATATAAGAGTCTAAGGGGTCATAATATAACCAAGCCAACCCAACAATAATAATATAAAGGCACAAAAATAACAATAGAGAGATTCTATGGGGCACAGTAATAACAATATGGGGACAATAGGGGCACAACAATATTAATAAGGGATACAACTACAATATTAATGGGGGCATCACTAGTATTATAGGGACCTAACATGCCCCTCTCCTTCAAAAAAGTGTTGTCCTCAATGCTTGAGTAGTTCTGGATGCTTCTGTATAAAATTCTCATCCTCCCATGTGGAATCTTCAGCGGATAAGTTCTTCCAATTGATGAGATACTCTGAAATGGATCGCTTTCATAGTTGTCGAGTTCTTGTTTCTATGACTTCTTCCAGTTCCAACATAATATTTTCTTCCTCGTCAAGTTTTGGTAATATTGTTTGAACTGGGAGCTTGTTGCCTATAACCTTCTTTAAACATGAAACATGCAAAACTAGGTGCACTCAAGAAGCTGCAGGAAGCTCCAATTTTTTTCCCATAGTACCAATCTTTTTCAACACCTTGTATGGACCATAATACTTTGGTGACAATTTGTTATCCTTCTTAGCTTGCTTGAGGGACATTTGTTTATATGGTTGTAGTCGTATGAATACCTAATCACCTACATCAAAACTTCTTTCACTGCGATGTTGATTTGCCTGTTGTTTCATTCTATTCTGCGCCAACACGAGGTTATCCTTTAAGAGTTGGAGAACTTGTTGTTGATGCTCGATGTGATGTTCCACTGCTTGAACCTTAGAATTTTCTCTTAAATATGATGTGATGGATGGTGGCTGATATCCATAAAGTGCCATAAATGGGGCCATTTTTGTTGTAGTATGGAAGGAAGTGTTATACCACCATTCAGCCAGAGGCAACCATTTGACCCATTGTGTCTGTTTATCGGATACAAATAAACGAAGATATCCTTCCAAACATTTTTTTACTATCTCCATTTTCCCATGAGATTGCGGATGATAAGATGAGCTATGAGCTAACTGAGTACCAAGATAAGAAAATAATTATGTCCAAAAATTTCCTGTAAAAATGGGATCTATGTCACCTACAATAATCTTTGGGTTTCCATGTAGCTTTTGAATTGTTTCCATAAATGTTGTAGAAACTATATTGGCTTTAAATGGATGTGATAATGCACAAAAGCATGCATACTTGGTAAGTCTGTCAACTACCACCATGATGACACTCTTTCCTTGAGACTTGGGTAAACCTGTGATAAAATCTTTTGAAAACTCCTCCCAACGTTGGCTAGGAATGGATAAAGGTTGTAATAGACCTAGTGTCTTAGTTGCTTCAGCGTTATTTTGTTGGAATACCAAACATTCCACCACAAACTTTTGAATATCCGATTTAAGGTCATCCCAAAAAAATTCCTTCTTAACCCTGTGGTAAGTTTTTAAAAATCCTGAGTGCCCTCCTAAGGGAGAAGTGTGCAATTCTAGAAGAATCTTTTGTTTGAGTTGGGAATTCTTACAGAGGTATAAGCGATCTTTGTACCATAACGAATCATTTTTCCAGCTAAATGTATCAGATGTACTATAATCTTGTTGTAATTTTCGAATAAGTTCCCACACTTCTTCGTCATTCTTCCATTCCTCCCTTGCTTCATTTATCCAATCTGGCTGGATAATAGAAATGGCGCACAACAATGCTTCCACATCCTCATCCTTTCTTGAGGGTGCATCTGCTACAACATTCTGCTTCCCTTTTTTGTATATAATTTCAAAGTCATAACCCAACATCTTTGTGACCCATTTTTGTTGTTATTCAGAGGATAATCTTTGTTCTAAAAAGTATTTAAGGCTATCATGATCTGTTTTTACCTTGAAGTGTCTTCCCATTAGGTAGGGTCACCATTTCTTAAGTGTATGTAGTATTGCCAACATTTCCTTCTCATAAATAGATTTTTTGTAAATACTTTCCCTTGATTGGACGACTTTAGAAAGAAATGGGTCTTTCATATTGCATTAAAACAACACCAATTCCATTTCTGAAAGCATCACATTCCACAATAAAGGTTTTTGCGATGTCTGGTGTAGCTAAGACCGGTGCTTGGCACATTGCCTCTTTAAGATATTCGAAGGCCTTTGTCGCTTCTGGAGTCCATGAAAATGCATCTTTCTTCAACAATGTTGTTAGAGGTGTTGATATTTTCCCATAATTCTTAACAAACTTGCGATAATACCTTGTCAACCTGAGAAATCCTCGCAAATTATTTATGGATGTGAGGATTTCCCATTCCTTAATGGCTTTAATTTTGCTAGGATATTCCTTAACTCCTTCATGAGATACAATATGACCCAGATATTCCACCTCCTGTACTCCAAAGAAACATTTGGATCTTTTTTCATATAATTGTTTCTCCTCCAATAGTTGTAGCACTCTGTCAACATGTTCAACATGATCCTTCGAAGACTTGCTGTAGATTAGTATCTCATCAAAAAACACTAACACAAATTTTCTAAGGAAGGGTTTGAAAATGGAATTCATCAAACCTTGAAATGTAGAAGGTGCATTAGTAAGGCCAAAAGGCATGACCAAGAAATCATAGTGATCCTCATGAGTCCTAAATGTTGTTTTCGGAATGTCTTGAGTCTTCATTCCGATTTGATGATATCCTGAATGGATATCTAACTTGGTGAAGTAAACTAATCCATGCAATTCATCCAATAATTCATCAATGACAAGAATGGGAAACTTATCTTTAATAGTGAGCTTATTGAGCTCCCTATAATCCGGACACATGCACCATGATCCATCCTTCTTGTGCACTAATACTACTGGAGCAGAGAAAGAACTTTGGCTAGGTTAAATTATACCAGCCTCAAGCATTTCTGCAACCATATGTTCAATTTCACTCTTTTGGTCATAGAGATATTTGTACGGCCTGATTTTTGGAGGAACACTTCTTGGAATCAAATGAATAGCATGATCATGATCACGAATAGATGGAAGACCTTTGGGAGTCTCAAATACCTTGGAATGATTGTCCAAGACTTTTTGAAGATCTGGAGAAATAGATGATTTCAATGTGGAAACAACTAGCGAACATAATTATGCAATTACACCTCGTTGTTCCTTTTTTAGAAGCTTTATCATACCATTAGAGATTATTATCTTTCCTGGTTTCCCTGCAATACCCCTTAATTCAACTTCCTTTCCTTCCGCATAAAATTTCATGAAAAGTTCTTGAAAGCTAAAAGCTATTGTACCCAAGGATTGTAGCCATTGGACTCCTAGTACAACATCAGCACCTCCCATTGGAATGGAAATCATTGGGATTTCAATACATATTCTCCCATGGGTAGCTTGATATTATGGCACTTTCTAGAGCAATTTATTGTTCCTCCATTTGCAACCATCACTTGAAAACTCTGGTGCTGGATATAGGAAGCAATTCAATTCTTTTGCTATCTTACAATGAATAAAATTGTGGGTACTTTTTGAATCAATCAACACTATTACCTTTTTCTTCTTTATTTGTCCTCCTATATTGATGGTTTGAGGAGTGGTAATTCTAGCCAATGCATTACAAGATATGGTCGGATTCATTTCTTCTTTATCTAGGCTTTGATCCTAGAGCATATCCTCTTCTTTTGACCTTTCTTGCTCCTTTTCTTCTTCCTCTTCACAATCTACGTAGAATAATTTCTTCTCAGCACATTTATGACCTTTAGTGTATTTGCTATCACAATTGTAAAAAAGCCCTTTTTCTCTTTTTTCTTCCAATTGTTGTGGTTTCAACCTTATAGGTTGTGGAAGGCTAGGGGAAACAACACTTCCATCTTTATAGTTGTGAGTGGTATTCTTCCTGGTTGCCATAATTTTGCTTTCCATTTTTCTTACTAACCTGAATGCCTTCTCTAATGAATCAGGTTCCCAAAGGTGAACATCATGTTGGATATTATCATTTAAAGTCCCTATGAAAACATCAATCCTATGCTCCTATGGAATATTTTTTACCCTTATGTTCAATTTTTGGAACTCCTAAATGTGCTCCATTCTTGAACCCTTTTGTTTGAGACTTATCAATTGGCTAAAAAAAGTGTTGCTTTTTGTATCCTCATAATGTGCTGTCAATTCTTCTGTAAAAATTTCCCAAGTGATAATTTGTTTACGAGAGCAAAGCCATTGATACCATACAAAATGATTTGGTTCCAAATATAAAGTTGCAATATGTACCTTTTGTGTGTTTTGCACATTATTGAGATCGAAAAATTGCTCCATCTATAATATCCATGTTGCAGGATCCTTGCCATCAAACTTCCTCATATCTATTTTTGGAATATGCTGGGTCTTCTATCCAACATTAGAGTCTATGGAATCATGATTAACATTTCTTTTGTTCTCATCATGAGTTTCTTTTACTACCCTTTCACCATTAGTGACCATTTCCTGTAGCAACTTATTCAATTTTATATTCAATTCTTCCATCTTATCATCCATGCCATCCATTTTAGCGTCCATGCCATTCATCATAGCTTCCATGCCTTTATTTAAACCATCCATCTTAGATTCTATTACATTTTGTGTAAGTGATACTTGTTTCACTTGGTCTTGTAATTTTGATATATCATGTTGCATTTCTTCCTCTTCTTCATGAGTCATGGTAGAGCTTTCAGGTTTCTTACTATGTGTTTGCATTTTCTTTCATCGAGGCATCAATTACCAATAATAATGCTTTACTATGCCCTTTGAATTCCTTCAAACTAATTTTTCAAACCAAGCTTATGCAAAAATTTAAAAAAACTACACACCTTTTTTCACTTTGTAGGAGCTTGATATTGAATCTGATGTATCTCTGTAATTTCGGATCATCCAGTTCTGAAATTACGACCTATAGTAGCCCTTTGTGTCCTCTTTCCAATGCCACCAGTCTGATCCAAATTGGATTCTCCAGGGAAGAGTTATGATAAATCTCCCACAGTGACCTGATTATAGACTAGTTCAGTAGAGCAAACTTGTACGACGTGCCAAAAGTCACTGTTTCGACCTTTGGCTCTGAAAAATATATACAAGAGACTACAGTCCATCCTCTTTCTGTACCTTCTTAAGAAATTTCAATCCGATGCTCAGAGAGAAAGTTATGAAGATTTTCCCCAGGTCACCTGTTTGGAATGTAATTCAGGAGTCTGCAAAAAGACAAACTTCCTCAGATCATATCTCCACAAATATAGTGCGAAAAGCTCTGAAATTCGGACCCAAGGTTCAATGTGATTTCATCTCAAATGGGATTTTTTTTTTTTGCTTTTGAAATGTCGTAGAAAAAAATTTATAGTGAAAATGCCACGATGACTTGTTTGGAGCATCGAAACCCTAAAATCCAAAGCTTTGATACCAAATGTTATGAAACTAGCTCACAAAAGGATAGAAAAGATAGTTGAATGCCTTAGAATTCAGCCTCTTTGAGGGGGCAACCTCCTTTACACTACACAAATGAATAATTCTTTGATGATTCAAATGAAAAAACCTCCTTTCTATATATATGAGTCTAAGGGGTCACAATATAACCAAGCCGACCTAACAATAATAATAAAAAGGCACAAAAATAACAATAGAGAGATTCTATGGGGCACAGTAATAACAATATGGGGACAATAGGGGCACAAAAATATTAATAAGGGATACAACTATAATATTAATGGGGGCATCACTAGTATTATAGGGACCTAACATCATATCACCTTTGTGCTGAGTGTACTTTAGTCATGAGTTGTCTTCGTCATCATATTCTTTTTTATCATGATTTCATTTAGTCAAGGTTCCCATTAGGACTTAAGGTTTCCAAGGTCTCCATTAGGTTTTATGGTTCCCAAATCATCATTTCATAAGATTTCAGCATCAACTTCATGTTGCATTACATCAAATCCAAGTAAGTGGCCATGTGCTTACCATATTTGTCTCTCAATTTTGCTTGGAAATCTCATTTCCCTCTCCTAGGATTTTGAGGGTCTTTTTCTTGGTTTCATGACCTCCATGGTAAAAATATCAACAAAACTTATATCCTGGTGCTCATACACCTTCCCCTAACCTTAATATACCTTCTTAAACACTTATGATCACTCTTATCCCTCAAAATCACCATTTTCCCATAAACCCTAGCCTATTGCTACAATTTTACACATTTCACACTAGGTCTGTGTTTCACCCTTTTGGATCCCTTCCCCTCAGTCAATCCTTGAAATTCAACTTTTCCCTACTTCCCAGCATCCCTACCTACCTCCCAAAATTTTCCTAAAAATTTAGAAGCCCCCTATCCCCTTTATTTCCCTTCATTCTTATAAATTTCCAAATCCCTTGTTTTGCATACACTAAACCCTAATTTTCTCTCCCATTGAGTTAGGGTGTTCTATGGGATTAGAGATATTTGAGTAGAGGAGGCATAAGAGAGGTCATATCAGAGATTATGAGGCCATTTCAGCTCATAAACATCATTTCTCCATCATTTTTCAAGAAATCATTCCAAGGGACAAATCATTTGCTGCACATAGGGCCAGTTTTTCTTCAAAGGATGGTTCTGAGCAAATGGAGATGAATGTCACAAAATTGAAAGAGGTCTTTGTTAATATTACACCATGGAAGAGAACCTCCTTCAGGTTCTACAGAGGTATCATAGATTGAGAGATATGTAACTTTCACAGAGACCTATGTCAGAAAATAAATAAAAAATCAAGTTAAAGTTTCTGGTTTAGTCATTATTGTGTGCCACGGATTACAAGAAAATGAAAATTAATTTCCAGAAAAGGAGAGAGTTTTTTTCACAACATCCTTATCTACAAAATTTTCTCTCAGTTTTCCAAAACGTCTTATGGTTAGAGATATATCACTTCATCTTTGGGCCCTATTTTCGCAGAAAAACCTAGAATTTTGAACCTGCCATGAGTGCAATGCTTGGCACTACACTTTCATCTCAAAGCTCCAAATGATAAAAATTTTATATTTTGGCATGTTTTCTATTTTTAGGTATGGAGTTTAATAGGTTCAATTTCTATTGGTTATAATTAGGGTTCAAACAAGAATTTGACACTACTAGAGTCAACATTCTAATATGAATTACACTATCTTCTATAGAAGGCCCCTCATCATCTCCAAACTCAATGTTCTTCTTGAGATCTTTCTTCTCCAAGTCACTAAAGAGATCTCTATTCCCCGTCATATTGAATGAGGCACCGCTTTCGAGATACCGTATGCTTCACATTACTGTGCTTTCCATGCATGTAATGAGAATAAAATGAAGCTCGAATTTTGAAGCTAGATATTCACCTACTGCAACAACTGCAGGCTCCTTATTTCTTGCCTTCTTCTATGGAAATTTTGTGACATAGTGCTCAAATTCATGACAGTGAAAGCAATTGATGTTGGACAAGTATTTCGTCTTTCCCTCCTCGCTTTGGGACTTCTTTCCCTTGGTATTGGTTCAATTTATATTGGTTAGAATTAGGGTTCAGACAAGCATTTGACACTTTTAAAGTCCACATTCTAATATGAATTACACTATCTTCTATAGAAGGCCCCTCTGGTGAGCCCTACCAATCATAGTCACTATTGAAAATATGCAAATGCATATGGAAATTTTTCTAACTATCCACTATGTCCACCTATATCAACCCCTTATAGACGATAAGATTAAAAACCTGTTACTCTAAACACCCATTACTCTAAGTTGTTGATGCCTTCAGATAAGTTGTGTGCTAGGCATTGTTCTCTTATAGTTTCCGTGACCAAATCCTATATCCAAGAGAGAAGAAAGATATGATGAACTTTTACAATTGTTATATCTATGTTTGCTACATTGTTTCATGGCTTTTGAGAAATTTATCACGCAAGAGTTATGTTGGTGTACTTACTATTTTACAAAACCAATGTATGAGATATGTTTGGTATAATAAACTAAACTATCATCGAAATCTTTATGTGAAGGACTCTACAACACTGATAGCATCGAGATCCCTCTAAGAATTGATTATTACACTCAATGTAGTCCCTATGGTTCACAGTGCGTCTGCTTGCTATAAGACCAAGATCTTCAAATAAACTATGCACAAAATAAGAACTACCTCAAACATTTTCAAATGCAAAGGTGGGAAATGGATGACATCACAATTTAGCATTTGAAATATAATATTAACAAAGTAGGAACCAGGGAAAGGGCATGTAATAATAATGGAATTGTGAGTTTGAACAAAAGAAAAAAGAAAATAAACATTATTGTAATATTACACTCACAATGCAACATCAAAACCTGAGTCTACAGTAACTCTGTTCTAGAGGATTTGGCAGAAAAACCATTACTAAAATTGAGACTCTTGAGGGGCATTAACAACAGTAGGTGTATATGGAAATCCTTGCATTGTAGGTCCATCACCATATATAGGTCCTTTAGAATAAGTCTCATAACCATTATGTCCAGATTGAAACCCATAAGAAGAAGCATAAGAGGAGGAAGAGTTCTGATAGAGAAAACACTAATAGAATCCGTTGAATATGTTGATCCATCAGCCATGCAAGGAATTACCCTAGGAATAAAAGAAATAAACAAAGGGATAACATGCAATAAAATTAATTGCACCTGGATCGATTACCTCTAGCTACTAAATAGTTTTCAAGTGACTTCTCCAGCCTCTCCTATCTCCACTTCTCTCTCATCTACTCTTTCCATTCCCATGTTGGTGTAGGAGGGCATGGGATTGTTTAGAGACATCTATATTTACTTGGATCTTTTCCAACAACCAAGTGTACTACATGCAATAGGTTCTCTAGCATCGAGAGGGCGAGATGCTTTGTTAAGAGACAACTCAACCCCACGGTAAAATTTCTATGTTTAATCTAAGGGCTCTCAATCTCGATTTTCCAAGGGGAAATAGGTCATCACCAAGGGTGACATGGGTCCCACTATCAATAATTTATATCTATCTTGGTGTATACATATAATTACCCACATTAGTGGCATCATTATCTATTTTCTTAATTACTTCTTTGCCCCTCCTATTCTAGATGATGTGTCTGAACATTACATGCATTGAATGGGAGTTTAATATATTGAATCAAGCATTGAAATTCAACTATGATGCATTTTAATTTATTTTAAATAGATTTTAATTTAGAGATTAATAATTTCAATATATAAAATCGACATATACTATATGGAATCATGCCACAATTTTCCTTCATTATATGTAAACAAATAAACATACGAATATGTGCTAAATTTATAAAGGAAATTCCTGCATTCATGAAATAAATTTGGTTTTATGTTTGAAAAGCATAAACACATGTTGGCAGAAATAAACACAAAGGTAGTAAGGCGAGGATGTGTATTCCTTGGAAACTGACTGTATTACAAAACTAATCCAAAACGTGGAAAAATTGCACGCAAATTTCCACTAAATTCCTTGCAACAATGAATAACATCCATTTCCTTCTTTTAATCCTCGGCCTTACAAAAAAATAACTTGGACTGATGTCCTCTACATAAAGAGTTAATAAATCAGAGATCACTAAATAGATGTATCTGATATTGAGCATGAGCATTAATTCTCATTCTTGGTAAAAGGAAAATATATATGAGTTAGTTTGGTCAAAGTTTATAAACTATATATCTTCCCTAAATAGAAAAAGTATGCTTCACCCTTTCCTTTGACACAAGAGTTATCATGACATAAACAAGGCCCGTTAGTCAACAAATCCCAGTAAAGGCATGATTCTTCAAACTGATAGGATCTGCAAGAAGCGACTTGTTACCTTTGCAACCCGTCTTGTTATCTCTTTAAAATTATTTTTCCATAATTTACTCAAACTTACACAAATCTTATGTAGTGATTCATTATTAATGTTGTTCTCCCACCTTTTTGTCACTAACTCAATGTGGTCGACTTGGTTATAGTGTCTTAGTGTGGCCTAAGTCATATCATTTAACCAATCTCCTAAGGATAAACAACCTTTATATTTGTGACCCTAGTTAATTTATAATATTATATTATAAATTTAAATTGTTTTAATTAAGATACTTTATTCCTATGTCATTATGTTTTTAAAACACTTTAATTTACATGAATGATTGTGTATTATGCAAATGACACTTTATGACTATGTTATAGTATGTATTATTATATATTATATAAAAGAAAAGCTTTTTCTTTTGAGTAAATATTTGTGTTACTTTCTAAACAAAAGATTACATGAAAGTGTTGAAGGTTTTAGATTGACCACTCATTGAGGAAACCTGACCATATCAAAAAATGTACCCATTTAAGAGAGACAAAAGACAAAAAATTCCCGAAAGATTCAAAATGCGCTATACATATGCTAATTTTTGGGCCTTCAAGGCCATGAGAAAATAAAAATAAACATGAAACTAAAAAACCAAAGACATGATAACATCGAGGAGACTAGGAAAAGGAGTTGGAATATGTTGTTGCAACCTAGATTAGCTCCTTGTTGCTTCCGGGTGAGCAGCGAGTAGTAGGGAAGTTGCGAAGGAGCTTCTCGATGCACTTGATTTGGTGTTCTAGGTCCTTCATGTGTCTTTGTAGGAGTTCCAAGGAGAGGAGGAGGTCCTCTATGTTCTCATGCCAATCTAGTAGAATCTTGCCAAGTAGGAATTATGTATGGTGGTACAAGTCTAATGTATGCATATACTAATTAAAATACCCATGTGTGTGCCTTGTACTATGGGCCTAATCTACCAAATTTTTCATTACCTCTATTATGTCTAAAAGAAGGTTCCTTCCCTTTCAGCACGAGTGAGTTCTTGAAAGTGAGCTACTACTTCCTCCACTTTGATTTTTGTTTGTGTACTACTTGTATTGTCTTGCTCTTGCAGATAGTATGTTTCACTTCTTCAGACACAGGCTCTTTGATGTGGCATGGTAGCTACATGAGGAGGAGAGAAAGGCCAAAGAACATGTGTGACAGAAGAGATGAAAATGGATAGGAGTAATAAAGGTCTAAGGAAAGCGCAAATAGGTTTGTGCCTTGAATAAACGTAAGTAATCAAACAAGGACCAGATTGGCTGAGAGTGTTTGCAAAGGATAAATCTAGTGAGAAAAAGCTTAATGAAGAACTGAGAGCCAAGAGAGAGTGCAACTTCCATAGATGTGTGTTGGCTTAGCGACTAGCAGATAAGAGTAAGAAGCCAAGCCTCTACTAGGAATTAAAGTCAAGACAAGAACGCCAATGGAATAAGAAGCAAGAAATAACTAGGAGGTGAAAAGGATTAATTTTCCATGGAAAACGACCTTCCATTTGTCGATATATTGATTCACTACTACATGATTCTTATGATAGTTTCTAGAAGTTGGAGAGGTCATTTTTGAGTAGATGTTTTTGCAAAATGATTTGAGTTGCTAGTCAAACTTAAGAAGGGAAAGCGCCAGCGTCGTGAAGCAAAGCTTGCTAACGAGCTAGTACTCCCTTCCTTCAGTTTCACCCGGAAATCTAGGAGAGTTGAACCACCGCAAGCATGGCTCAGAGGAATGGGCAAGAATAAATTTACCATCAAAATCTTGGCTGGCTCGCTTCGGGGAAAAGTGATTTTTCAGACGACTCGAATTTGCTACTTAAAATGCCATGTCTTGCCTAATATTCATCTGGCTAGGGTTGCTGCCAGTAGTGGTTCAGTGAATTACCAAGACTATAGCATTGAATTCCATACTTGGTGGTAGCAAATTTCGATCAGTTGCATGAGGCGAGGATGTCAAGCAATCAAACATTGAGATTATTTTCCAAATAAAGTGGATTCGATAGGGGTGTGAAGAAGTCACGTGGTGCTACATTTACATGGTGTTGGACATCGTGTGTGTAGTATTCTGCATGCCAAGGTCAATTTGCGTGGATAAACAATTAAGGGGGCATGCTTCCACGTCCCTCGATCGAATGACTAAATGATACGACAATAACCGACCCTCCACCCTCTAAAGTGCAAAAACCCATCTAAAAATATAAAACATTCTTTTGAATCAAACATATTAAAATGATCTCTTATTCCACAAATAATTAATATGTTAAAAAAAATCGTATATCAATTTAATTTAATATGTAATTCAATAAATATAAGTGTTATTATTATTCAATATTTTATTGACCTATTTTGAATTTTGATTAACTTGTACTTTAGAAATTATTAAATCTTACATATATCCTCAACTAACTAACTCGACGTATAAATATATATATAATCCACCCATAAGACCAATTTTCAATTTTTTTTTAATGTTTAGTAATGGGTCCACCATTAGTACCAAGCAGCCAATTAACATTATATAATTTTCATTTTTAATAATCGCTCCACCACTGGGACATATTTTTTATTATGTTTAGTAATGGGTCCACCAATAGGACCAACCATGCCGTGTAAATCTCTTGCTTCACCCAAATATACGGAGGGGTTTGACTCCGTAATGAGAATAAATACTCACTCATCAACTACCTATTACTTCATCAAATCCAAATGTTTTGGTTTCCGCGGCTTCTGATTATTTCTATTTTGGTTTCAGCTGGGATCCGCGGCTTCTGATTATTTCTTCTCCTTTGCCTGTTACAACCAACAAAGGTCTGACGCGATCGTATCAAATCCAAATATTTTGGTTTCAGCTGGGATCCACGGCTTCTGATTATTTCTTCTCCTTTGCCTGTTACAACCAACAAACGTCTGACGCGATCTTAGGATTTCAATGGAAGGAATCAACATCTCACTTCTCCACACAAATCAGATGGCCCCTTCTAAAAGGAAAGCAACTAGTAATCCAGTTCCAGCTTCAGCTTCAGCCTCAGAGAGAAGCTCTGCCCACAGCTCCAAAAGAATGAAGATGACAACAGCAAAATCCGACGTAGAAGAAAAAGAAGAGGCGGGGAAACCATTGATTGGCTATTGCATCAGGCAAAGCCCGCCATTGCTTCAAGAATGGCAGGACATTCTGCATCTACTGCTACTGCAGGATACTCAGGCATATATTCATCACCTGCAGCCCCTCCATTCTCTACAGAATTTTCACAGAACCCACAAGCTGTCAGACCCACACCCGTTCAAAGCAACACGTATTCATCACCTGCAGCCCCTCCATTTCTTACTCCACAAATTTCACAGAATCCAGAAATGGTCAGGCCAAATACTTTTACACCCACAAATCAACTAGCAGGAGGCACTACTCCCACACCCACACTCACAACGCAGTACTCTTCAAATCCTCGCACTCCCATTCCCACAGGCAGTAGACCCACGACCACGACCACACCCACACCAATTCCTAATACTTACTTTCCTGGTGCCGAATCCCAAATGAATGGATATGGCCAATTTCAGAACAATGGTATGTTTAATTCGAGAAGAATGACGCAGCCAATGTCCCGTCCTCAATCCCAAATCAGCACTCGCGATTGCCAGGGAAAATCGCAACAAGCAACTCTACAGAATATTCTAGTTCCCAACACAGTGCGTAGCAAGGTAATACGAACATCGGGCTGCCTGCACTGCCAATATTGCTGGGCTTAAAGTGGGAGTGAGAGTATCTACTCTTATGAACAACCATCCTAAACACAATGCTGCTAGTATTAATTATGGTAACAGGAGATCTAAAATGGATCAGCAACAAGCACCTCCGCAGTTAAATCATTTAACTTCCCAAGCTTCTAATTATCCTCAAGAACTCGAAGGAACCTGCAAGGCACAAACGCTGCCTATCGAGAATGGTGCTACGGATTCAAATAACGGAAATCGGATGAGCTCCGGGTATAATTAAGCAAATAAAAGATCCAGCTGATCAGTATCCGAGGGAAATAAGAATTGACGGGCACGATCCAAATCAGCTACTCCCCAGTTACTGCAACGGAGGCCAATCGTCGCCCATTGTTTTACAAAGTACTCAAAGCATGGGCGAGACACACATGGCGGGGCTGCCAGTGATGAAGAATCAAATACCAGAGAAAAACTGTCGTGGAATGCAAGACGAGAATAATGAAAATGGTGGAAAGCCAGTTGCTGCACTTAACAAAACCCATCGTCATGAAGAAGAGGAGAATCCAGTTCCAGAAAACGGGAAAGCCATCAAAGAGTTTGGGAATACTGAAATTGAAACTCAGACGGAGAAGCAGCAGGATATTAAAGAGTGTGAGAATATGGATACTCAAGCAGAGAAGCAGCGGAATGTTATAATTGAAGGAATACAAATAGAAGCAGAAGCTACAGGCAGACATATCAGTGATACGAATATTGCTGAAGCAGATACAGTGGATATAGAAGCTACGGAGGCCCCTGAAAAGTTGACCGTTGCGCCAGATGCAGTCGATATGAGGTTTGATGCATGATGATCACTCCCCTGTGTTATTGATTTCGTATGATGAATGCTAATATTTGTCCTCATCAGTAGCTAAGTTAGTAGCATTTATATATAGATATATTTTTTTTTATAGATAGTTGTTAAAATCATTATAGATTTAGTATACGGATAGATTTATTTTTACCATGGGTATTTGGGGTCATCAAATTTTGCTATTGAATTTTATATATATAGATGGTTTTTATTCATCACGGTTATGGTTTGGTTTTTTTTTTTTTTAGACTTATCATTTTTGAAAAAAATATAATCTGTAATTTTTTATCGTTTAAATTGTATTTTTAAATGTTATAGAAATTACTTAACATGTGTATTGAGTCATTTTATGAGTACAATCAAATTTGTTTTTTCATTATTGATTTCACCTATTAAAAATCTTAATTGCAATTTAAGAAATAAGTTTGAATTGTCCTATTGCATCGAGTGTTGCTATAAAAGTAAAATGACTCTGCATGGAAATAGATGTGGAAGAAATGGAACTTGAGCTACTTGTTGCTAGAGGAGCTCGAGTGATGCTTATATAAAAATATTTAGCTGGAGGCTTCCTATTTCAACTTAAGGTGGATGACGATCTATTGATTTATTTTTTATTTTTTAATTGACAGCCCAAATTGATTCCTAAGGGGATATGCACATATGCTGTTCTTGAATTCTTATCCACGACTACAGTGTGTTTGACGGTTTTTTAGATTGCATTGAATTTTAATAAATTTAAAATATTTGATGTTAAACGCCCACTAATTTCCTAGGGCTTTTCAAAACATACCTAAGTTTAGAAAAACTGCCTTATATCTTGGTTGTAAATGATAGAAACTCTTCAACACTTCTGTTTCTTTTATCAAAATCTATGATTCTTAAGGGTTAAGTAAAATGAAAGTTAATAATAATACTTTTGAACATGCAATATAGTTAATAATAATAGTTTTCTATTGTTGTATATTTCTCAATGGTAGATACAAATGAAGCCTTCGACTATATCAACCACATTAATATTTTTAAAGTTCAATGTGGATATAGAATAAAAATCAATGCCAATTGTGTGTGGGGGCGGCAAGGGGGACCACATATTTCAAGATGCAAAGCTCTTTCAATTTTTGTACACTAAAAGAGTTTGCATCTCAAAATATTTGATCTCTCTCTGTGGTTTAGATGGGTCTATATTGGTTTACAAGATATTAGAAAAACAAAAAATCAACTCCAATTGTGTGTGGGAGGAGGGGCCAAGGGGGACCACATCTCTCAAGCTGCAAATCTACTTCAATTTTTGTACAATGAAAAAGTTTTCACCTCAAAAGATTTGATCCCTTTGTGGTTTAGATGGGTCTATATTGGTTTATATATATATATATATATATATATATATATATATATATATATATAAGTTCTCAAATTTATTCTTAATAAACTGATGCATAAAAAGTTAGGACATTCAATTTTGTTATAATAAGAAATTTAAAATCTTGGTTGCAAAGAGAAAAGAATTGAATGTCCAATATTACTAATTTTTTTCAAAAACATGTGTTGGCAAGTAGAAATGTCATTCATTTTTTTAATCCTCTAGTGATGCACAATGAATTCAAAATGCTTGAACCCAAAATTATTATTACAAAGGATTTAAAATTATTTCCCCCTAGAAATCAATGAAAATTAACACTTGTTAAATGTTACAACGCACAAGTTATGGAGTGGAGATGGAATGAAAACTTGAAAACAAACCACCCTACTAATGACAATGACAATCAATTTGTTTATCACCATTGTTTACACAAAAGGACACTTGGAGGGGAAAGGAATGACAACTATAATATATTGTAGCCATTGAATCTAATATAATAAAGGAATTGATTGTGAAACACTAAATGAGACATTGAACAAGGGAATAATGGATTAGAACATACTCCACTTATTTATCCAATGCATATCCCTTTTTTCCATGCCACTCTTCTTTGAAAAGAAAGATCCTAGTATGTGGAATGATAGAGTTTTGTTTACCGCTTGCCATTTGTTTACCTACCATCAGGAGCAGACCCTTTAGGAAACATTGAACACACCACACCTGCTGAGGAAGTCACCATACGAGAATTAGAGGATAAGAAAAAATCAGGGCAAAGACTCACACTCATCGAGAGGGAAATTCTGTTAGCACACAAATCACAGAAGAAACACTTCCCTGGATCCTCTATACAAGGAGAAAGTAACACAGTGACTTAGCTATCTTTCTTTAATCTTCTCTTTGAAACAAGTGACACTGAACAAGGAATAGAGGAACCTATCAAAATGGCTGAGGAAGGGGATGGATCAGTAGCAAATCAAGGTCGAAGAGACGAGGAAGAGTCAACCTTTAAATTTCCTATTCAAGAACCACAAGAAGATGATGAAATAAAAATGAAAAACATACCTCCATCTGTGCTACAAAACTTTTATAGCATGGCTTCAGAAGACCCATATTCATTCTTGTTTGATTTTGACATTGTATGTCGAACATATGGTTACACAGATGATGCCCATAGGCTTAGACTCTTCCCAGCAACATTAAAAGCATCAGCATTAAGATGGTTCATGGGGCTTGGTGAACATGCGATAATTGATTGGGATGGCATGAGAAGAATATTCCTAAAGAAATACCAACCTTATTGTAGATCGAAAGATTCCAAAGATGATATCTTTAGGATGAACCAACAAGAGGATGAAAATTTAGAGGAATACTTAGAACGGTTTGTTTACAACTTACAAAAATCAAAACACCGAACCATGCCTCTTGATTTTATTCGAACAATATTCTTGAAAGGCATTCGAGAGGAATACTTAGATGATCTTAACTTGATGGGCAAAGGTGATATTTCCACTTTACCTTTTGAAGAAATTGCTGAGTTATGTGAAAAGTATTCTAGGAGCAAAGCCAAAATTGGAAAAAGAACCATATCATCCAAAGCCACAAAATCTGCTTCAGCAAGTGTCACAAGGGCTGAAATAGGGAACCTATTAGAAGAATTCAAAACAGATCTGTTAAGTACCTTAGGAACCCAAATTGACACTCTAAAAGCTAAGAAGAGACAAGAAGAGGAAGATCAGATGATGGCTATCTTTTGCCCAAAATGCCGGAAGAAACATGCCTTAAAAGACTGCCCATTAGAAAACATTCAAGTTTGTGCCTTTTGTACTGAAAATCATGATATATTTCATTGCTCTAAAGTAAAGGTTTTGCAGAATTGTAATGTGGAAAATGTGTATTAAATGGGCGCAAAGAGACCATGGCAGCCAAAACCAGCACCTCAAGGTATGTTCCCAAATCAGAATTTGTAATTTCCTGTACATAATCAGATGTATGCTCAGAATTCATGGAATGTACCCATGCCATGGCAGCACCAAAATTACCCCCAACAACAATGGAGACCATCTCAACAATACTCTCAATAATATCATTCATATCCTCAATCATACCAACCATACTCGTAGCCATATCAACAATATCATCAGCCATACTCGCCATATCCTCAACCATATCAGCAATATCCTCAGCAGCAAGTTGTTTACCCACATCATCCTCAACCCACTCAACAAGCATTGCTTGCTCCTCCACCAATAAATCCAACACAACTACAACTTCCATCTAACTCACAACCTCCCAGACCTACTCAAATCCCTGCTCAACCTGTACCAAATCCAAATAACTGAGTAGAGAGGCCAGCCTACAATGTAGATGAGGGAACCTCATATCCCACATTACCCTTGCAAAATATCAATTTGAGTCTGGTAAGGTACTTCACAAAGAATCTCCAACAGCTGATAAACAAGAAGAAAACGAAAAAATGAAAATGAAACTACAAATCAAAGAAAACAAAACGATGACACCAAAAATAAACAAATGCAACCATTGCATCCACCACCTTTTCCAGACCGATTGGTCCAAACAAAAATTCCAATGTCTATACCACAGTTTGATGTTTTAGATGAGCTCAAGAATGTCTATATTAAAATTCCACTACTACAAGCCATAAAAGACATTCCCATTTATACTAAAGCAATCAAAGAACTGTGCCTTAAGAAGCCCGCTAGGAAAAGGGTTGATCCACAAAGCATTCATGTTATTGGACATTTAGCTAGCCTTATGACAAACACCATCTCAATGGAAAAGTATGTTGATCCTGGTATTCCCAGAGTCACTACAATCATTAACAACATACATATTCCAAACACCTTAATAGATCTTGGGGCCGCAATAAATGTCATGACTCTTGAAACCATGAAAGCACTCCAGCTCACAAATTTGCAACACATAACAATTTTTCTAGAACTCGCTGATAGATCTAAAGTGATTCCTGAAGGGATTTTGGAGGACATAATCGTTTCATGGACTCTTGGGAGTATCCAGTGGACTTTTTAGTTCTTCAACCCAAATCCAATTTAGGAGGGTGCCCTATCATCCTTGGTAGACCATGGTTAGCAACTGCTGATGCATTCATAGGATGTCGATCGGGTAATATGATCATTTCATGAGGAACTGAAAGAAAACAACTCACTCTTTACCCATCAGCACAATCACCAGCAGTAGCACACAATTTATGGCTTGACGATAAATACAATGATAAAGAAGAAGTACAATCTGTTTTTAGCATCAACCAAATCTATGATTTTCAAGAACATAATAATGATGATTTGGTAGAATTGTTCCTTTCTCAACCTGATATTTCTGAAAATTTGAGGAATGACCAATATTATGCTACAGATGAACTTTTAGCCCAAAATTTTCAGGAAACATGCACCATTCAATCTTTACAAACAACATTCCATGATATTTTTCCCATTCAATCCATCACAAACACACAGAGTCAGACCATAGAGATTAGTCCAGGAAAAACTCTGAATATTGGCACTCACCTAGACTCATCTCAGCAAGAGAAATTGATTCAATTATTGAGAAAATACCAGAAAGCATTTTCTTGGGACTACACCGATATGCACGAGATTCACCCTGAAACATGCACTCACCATATTTATACTGATAGTACTATCAAACTAGTGAGACAACCGCAGAGACGAATGAACCCCATGCTCCAGGATATTGTTAGAGAGGAATTACAAAAACTGTTGAAAGTTAATTTTATCTATCCTATCTTAGAGAGTCAGTGGGTATCCCCATTGGTAGTAGTGCCCAAGAAAAATGGTAAGTGGCGGATTTGTGTCGATTACATACAATTGAACAAAGCAATGCTCAAAGATTATTTCCCACTACCATTTATTAACCAAGTGCTAGACACATTAGCTGGGAAATCATCATTCTATTTTCTTGATGGTTTCAGTGGCTACAACTAGATCAGGATAGCCTTAGAGGACCAGGACAAAACCACTTTTACTTGTCCCCGGGGCACTTATGCTTATAATGTTTTGCCATTTGGACTTTGCAATGCTCCAGCTACATTTCAGAGAGCTGTATTAGCTATTTTTGCTGATTTAGTTCATGATTGCGTTGAGGTTTACATGGATGATTTTTCAGTGTATGGCGATTCATTTGAGCATTCATTAGAGAATCTTGAAAAAGTTTTGAAGAGATCTATTGAAGCTAATCTGTCCCTGAGCAATGAAAAGTGCTTTATGATGTTAAATGAGGGGATAGTATTAGGCCACTATATTTCTTTTCAAGGCATTAAAGTTGATCCATCGAAAATCCAGATCATTTTCAATTTTCCAATTCCAAAGACTCAAAAAGAGGTGAGAAGTTTCCTTGGGTATGCAAGCTTTTACAGAAGGTTTATTGAACATTTTAGTAAAATAGCTTAACCTTTGTTTAAGCTTCTAGACAAATATGTACTTTTCAGCTGGAATGATAATTTCCAGAAAGCATTTTAAACACTCAAAAAGAAGTTGTCAACCACACCAGTCTTAAAAGGACCTAACTCGAACCTACCATTTCACATCTTTACAGATGCATCTGATACTGTAGTAGGTGCCTCATTGGGCCAAAAAGAGGAGTCTTGTCATTATGCCATCTATTTCATTAGCAAAAATCTAACACCTGGAGAATTAAACTACAGTCACAGAAAAAGAGATGCTTGCCATCATATATGCTCTGAATAAATTCCGACATTATATAACTGATTATGAAGTTTTTGTACATACTGACGATTCTGCCATTAGGCATTTAATGAATAAACTAGTAACTAATGGCAGAGTTACCAGATGGTTATTATTGTTACAGGAATTTAACATCACAGTGTTAGATAGACCAGGTAAGGAGAATCAGGTGGCAGATTTTCTTTCTAGACTGCAAAATCAAGGTGAGGTTGTTCCGGTTGAAGATTCTTTTCTAGATGAAAATCTATTTGCAATTTCAATAGTGAATCCTTGGTATGCTGACTTGGCCAATTATTTGTCTACAGGAAGAACACCTCCATACTTTACTCCAAAGGAAAAGAAGAGGCTAGTCAAACAAAGTGCTCGATACTCATGGATTAATGGCGATTTATTTTACACTGGTTATGATATGATTATTAGACGATGTGTAAGAAATGATGAGATAGTTGATATTTTAAAATCTTGCCATGATGAACCGTGTGGTGGGCATTTTGCAGCTAAGTGAACAGCATTCAATATTCTTAGTCTTGGATACTACTGGCCATCCATTTTTAAGGATTCCAAGAAGTATGTGAAGAGTGTGATAGCTGCCAAAGAATGGGCAGGCCAACACCTACATATGAGATGCCACTTCAGCCCCAAGTGCACCTAGAGCCATTTGAAAAATGGGCTCTAGATTTCATAAGACCCATTAATCCAACCTCCAATGGTAAGAAGTACATCTTAGTATCTACCGATTACGTAACAAAATGGGCTGAAGCAAAAGCACTAGTTAGAGCAACTGAACAAACAGTGGAAAACTTCCTTTTTGAAGAGATTTTTGTAAGGTATGGAGTACCAAGGGAGATAGTCATTGATCAAGGTACTCAGTTTACTTCAAACTTAGTTAAGGACATCATAGAAAATAATCAAATCAAGCACAGAAGAAGTACACCTTACCATCCACAGGGCAATGGCCAGGTGGAATCCACAAATAAAACTTTGGAAGGAATTATCACTAAAACTGTGGCAATGAATAGAAAGAATTGGGAAGAGAAGCTCAAAGATGCACTCTAGGCTTATAGAATCATGTGGAAGAATACTACAGGATTTACACCATATCAGTTGGTGTATGGCAAAGAGGTAATGCTTCCTATTGAGTTTCAAATACATACTTTTAAGATGGCTGCAGATTTGGGAATTGATCTGAATGAAGCACAACAACAAAGAATTCAGCAGTTGAACCAGCTGGATGAAATGAGGCAGCAAGCAGAGGAAACAACAATCCTCATGCAAAAACAAAGGAAGCAGTGGCATGATGCACATATCAAGAAGAAGCAGTTCAAGGAAGGAGACTGGGATTTACTCTTTGATTCTAAATTCAGAGATCATAAAGCCAAGTTTACCACACATTGGATGGGCCCATACGAAATCATTAAAGTTTATGACAATGGATCAGTCAAGCTCATAACTATTGATGGAGAAGGCCACTCCTTTACTGTCAATGGTCATCGCTTGAAACTTTACAATAAGCCCATCAGCAAGCAAAATTTTCTTCAAACTGTATCTCAACAGAGAGAGGTTGAGATATTGCAGCCTTCAGTTGTAGTATCTCTGCCTTAGTTCATTTCATTTCAATTCAGATATTCAAAAGAAATTAAAAAAAAAAACAAACAAACAATAATAATAATAATAATAATGGGTTAGATGTGAAAAGCAGACTCTGGCACACTCTAACCCAGAATTCTTACTTGAAAACCAATTCGTTGGCTGGTAAGAATTCCTTTTCTTTTTGTTTCCTGTTTGATTCATCAATTGAATAATGACTTGAGGACAAGTCAACGCTTTAGTGGGGGAGAAGCATCAACATTTTGTTTTCTTCTCTCATCTCCTCATTGTAAATTCTCAAAGATTTCTTATCTCATCTCCTCACTATAAATTTCCAAAGAGTTTGTTTCAGCACTCCAAATTTCAATAAAGAAGTTGTTTTTGTCTTTCTTCTAATCAGAGGGACCTGTTTAAAAACACTATGCAGTGGGACCTGTTCTGTCCAGAAGACCATGTTACTAGCACCAACAGTAGTGGGACCTGTTCAACATACATAAAAGGGACCTGTTAAAAGACTGTTATCTCAAGTTATTTTAGCAAAGCTTCAACAAAGTTTCAACATAGATTCAAAGGTTGCTTGTCACCGAGGCTTCGTCAAACACCAAAGATCGAGGAACCTGCACACATATAATTCTTTTCCATATTTTAAAGAAGTTGCAAAAACATTTTCCAGATCTCAGAGGGACCTGTTGCATTCAAATCCATCTTAGAGGGACCTATCATGAACAACAAAGATTAGTCAAGAAAGACTAGTCCTACCTAGCATGCCAATTCAATGCTTGATCAACCAATAAAAGTGTAATGTATTCTTTATTTTTAACATTTAAATTCTTAGATTAATTTTTAATGTTAAATGTGATGACTATGACTGCTACGATCAATTTCAAAAACATCTACATACCTATCACCCCTTATCATATTCTTAATCCCTATCATCTCCCAACACTCTAACCTATCCCATATTCATACGATTTTTAAAATCCCCATACTCTCCATACGATTTCTCAATCCCCTCTCATATCACCCTTCCAGCCTTTGTTATTAACTCTTTATCGGCCAATCAAACCCTACTGCCGGTCCAACATCTCTATTCGGCCAGGTACCAATGAACGAGGGACATGTGGTGAATTGTTTGAAAGCCAAATGTTATACGGTTTTGTTCATTATGTTTGAATCGACCGAATTATAACATAACCACCCGATGAAGTCGAATGATGCAAACGACTATCTGAAATCATGCTCCAGTACTCCATATATCCTTCCAGCGTTCTCATGATGGTATTCATACGACCCGGTACAGCTACTCCTCTGTCATAAAATATGAATATGCTATGAATTGAGTCAGGTCAGTTATTAAAAAAAATTCATTTCATTCTCAGTGTTCTATATTAGCAATTCGACTTCTGTGATTTCAACAGCAAAGACTGAGAGTAGCAGGTGCTACGAAAGGAAAACACAGTCATTTGGGTTTACAAGTTTCGACCTCCACCATAATTACAACACAGTCATCTGGGAATCGCTTAAGTCACTGAAGGAGCTAGTTTCGAAGAACATAGGGTGCCACCAGGTCAGCAATGTGGAGCCAAAGACAAAGGTAACAAACCAAAATACCTTTGTTGAATTTGTAGGCATAAACGAAGACGGTTAGAGCAAAATTTCTTTGTCAAAATGACTAATAGGGTAGAGCCAAGCACATTCGACAGTTCTCAGTACCACGATGACTGCATTGCAATTCTAAAAGAAAAAAAATGGCTACCCTTCTTGGAGAAGTTTCATGGAAGCAATGAGGAAGTCACTAAACAATTTGCCTTTACATTCAATGGGAAGAAAGCCTTGATAGGTAATTTTTCATTCATAGTTTCAGAAGACACCATAGCACAGTCCTTAGGGATCAGCCCAGAAGGGGAGAAATACTTCAAAACAAAATAGTTCAGAGAAAAATCATGGACCCAATTCATGTCCAGATCCAATTCATGTCCAGATCGAGGGTCTCATCCGATAACTAGAAGAAAAGTGTCCTTAGGAGCTGGCTGATGCATCCATGGGACGAAATGGTTTATATCATCCAAAAATTTGTAACTTGTGAGGGCCGCTACAGCATTGTTTATTTACACCACATCAAACTACTGTTACATTTGAAAGGGCAGTGCACTATTAGCTTACCATAATTCCTCTTGCAGAGCCTAACCAAAATGTCGAAAACCATCCAAAAGCAAAAAGGTAACGAGGACAAGAGCTTATATCATTTCGGGCTAACTAAAATTCTTATTGAGTATGAATTACAAAGAAGAGGAAGAACGTGGAAGGAATTCTTGGCTGCCAACCAAATCAAAGATGAAGAGGATGAGCAAGAACAACAAGAACAATCGAGATTTATGCACAACATTGATGAAGAGATTCCTGTGCACAAATCAAGCAATGTACCTCCACCCATTAGTAGTGTGAGGACGAGGAAAATGAGAAAAGAGGATGCCCAGAAAGCAGAGCAAGATAAAATTTTTACTACCTATACAAGAAGATCCAGGAGAGCACAAAAAACTCAGCTACAAGAAGACCAACTAGAATCGAATGCACCTGCACCAGTGGACATTGAGAGCAGTGCTCACTCACAACCTAGACCAAAAGCTGAGATGGAGGTTGAGAGCAACAATAGGCAAGAAAAAAAGTCACCACCTGCCATTAAGAAACAAAGGAAGCTGGAAAAGCAAATTGAGAAGTTAAAGGAAGAACTAATGGAGGCCAACATGCTGGAAAAAGTCATCAAGAAAGAGAATGAAATGCTAAGAGCACAGAGTAAAGAGACTCAATAGAAAAATGAGAAGTTGAGGGAGAAAATCAAGGAACTCGAGGCTGAACAAACTAACATTTGCAAGTGGGCAACCAAATGGTATAACCAAAAGAAAGCCCTCAAGGAGAAGTACAAGAGTTTAAAGAAGGAGCTCCAAGTCAGAAAGATGCCCAAGCTAAGAAGAACATGGATGCATTGTTGAAAGCAGCAGAGGTGCAGGCAGGGACAAAGTTTAGAGGCAGCACATCAGGATTAGCATGAGGACATGCTAATTCATTAAGCTTGGGGGAGATGTTGGTACCATTCCATGACCTTCTTTTTGCTCTTGAAACACATCATTTGTCTACCTTTTTCCTCCATAGATCCCTTATATTCCTTGAAATTGATTAGTTAACAATATTATAGTTGTTAGTTTGCATTAAAGTTAGTTTATGAGTTTTTATATTAGAAATTAGGAGTTTTTAATAAAAAGGTTACCGAAAGTTACAACATCCTGTAAATGGTTCATCATCTGACACGTGGAATGACAAGCAAGCTAAAGCAAGGAATAGGAATGAAAACTAGAATGTACAAGCATGGAGAAACATCGATCCTATAGTGAATCCAACACTCCTTGTTATGTGGTCAACGCTGGTCAAAGCCCCAGCTTTTGGTGACAAACGCAGCAACAACCATATGTTTTCCCAAACCGGTTTCGTTTTGTTTCTTTTTGGAAATCGGTTTAGAATGGAAATGACCCAAAAATCATTCCATAGTGAAAGCGGAAACAACTGCATAGTGAATGTACATTCAGTCCAAATGAAAACCATGTATTATTTGTTTTTAAAAACACGGATAGAGTTACAATTACATGGTTGTTGATCTCTGTATATTGTTTTGAAAACAGAGATTTTGTATGATCTTCAAAACTTAATACCAGAACTCGATTACAGTCACGGTTTCATTATAACATTGTTCATGCGTTAATACCTTAGTTGCTTGAGCGTATTCCAGTATACCGTTGAAATGCAGAAGGGCCCTGCGTGGACGGGTATACTGTCATTTTCCATTTCATTAGCATCTTTTGAATATTGAATAGCATGCATAGTGATTAGAGTTATGCTTATGATTTCATTGATTCAATTAGCAATCCTTATGAATGGTGTTTATGGTGATAGCTTAAAGGATTTATCGTTAAGATCATTGAACTGTATCTCGTAAGAGATCTGATCCATCGTTATATTTTTAAAGCATCTTCATAGAATTTGTTTGCAAGTATTTAAATTTGTAGTATGCTTTTGATCTTTCATGAATGTTGAGTGTTAAATGTTGAGTGTTAACTAGACAGAGCTTTTACGCACAGCATCCTTGTAAGGGGATTAAAATCTCGGTCTAGCAATACACAGTGTCTTTAGGATAGTTAGATGAGTTGAGTGACCTGAGTGTTAAAGTGATAGGGAACATATCTTAACCTTCCGTAAAGAAGTACTGTAACCTACCACAATGAACACTTAGTTAGGAATCCTTTATGTCTATATATTTTAGACGCATGCCTCGAAGTTTACTTACCCTGGTCGATAATAAATTTAGCCTAATCTAGCACCCTAGGTTTGTCACTACACCATTCATGCCAAGTAAGATGGGAAACCCAAAATAGATTTGGTCTTCTCACATGGTTCGTGTGCATGGGTGAGCTTATCAATTTTTTCTCACTAGACATCTCAAAAGAGTGAAGTTTCCTAAGCTATCCCTTGTAAAAGTGTTCCCTTTTCCTTCTTGATCACTCCAATCCTCTTATTTTTTTTGGTGGTTCCTTTCCTAAGGACTACATTTTGGCATCTACCTTCTTTTCTTGCTACTTTTCTTTGCAACCATATTTTTTTGGTATGTTGAAGGATGGAATTTCATTTAATTCATCTTTCTCATTCCAAGGAAGGTGAGAAACCCAAAATTCACTTGGTTTCCTCAAATATTTTTCATGTGTGGTTGGGTTTGACAATTTTGGCTGCCACGTAATCTAAAAAAAGTTAAGTGTTGAGAAATGATTCTCCTTATTTGACATTTGTTTTTCATTTCTTACTCATATCTCCCTTATGTTCCCATTCCCTCTTCCTTGTTGTCTGTTTAAATATTTCTCTTATCATTTTTCTTGTTTTTTGTCCAACATTTCTTTTGGAAATATATCTTATTTCCTTGACACTTTTAGTAACACCCATACATTTTTTATATGTTCAAGGACGCCATCTTGTTTACTAATTTCCACTCATACTTAGAGAGGTGGGAAACCTCAAAATTCATTTGTTATTTTCACATGTTTCTTTTGAAAAGGTAAGATATCCAATTTTTCCTCCGAAGTTGTCTAAAAAATCTTGTGTTGGTCATTATTTTTTATTCCTACACAAATTTCCCTTCTACAGTTATTTTATCCTTGATTCTCACTAAAATATTCCCCTTATCATTTTACTTACTCTTTGCGTAGTGATTTTTTTGGGCATATGCCTGCTTACGTTAAAATTTCTTTACTACCCAAGTTTCCAATACATTAAATGATGGTGATTTGTTTAATCCATGCCAAAGATTGTGGGAAACCCTAAAATTCATTTGGTCTCACTAGTAGAAAAGGAGAAATTAGTGAGTAAATGTAACTAAAAAAAGTTAGCCACTGTAACCTTTTTAAGTGAAATACTATAAAAAATGAGCAATCTTAAGTGACCCAATTAAAAATGACTAACATAAAGGACAAGTTTTGAATGGGTTAAAAATATATGACTAGCGAATAAGTAATATAATTAAAAATGAATAACATGAATGGCTAATTTAGTCTAGGAACAAAAATAGGACTACCTAATAGGTACTACAATAATAAGAATTAATTGTTTACGTTAGTCATTTTAATTATGCCACTTGAATAATCTAAGCTTACAAGTGATAAGGAATTCAAAGGTTGTTATAGATGGATTGAAAGTTTTTTTTTAAGGTTTGGTGGTAATACATCTTCATCATGTCCAATATATGACCCCAATTGGGGCGAGGAATTGAATTGGTCACCTCACATCAAGGAGTGCCTTAACAGGACACTTGATAACCGTTTATCCATGACCCCATGGACTCAAAAATTATATGTTTTGGGTAGGAATACATCATCATCATGTCCAATATATCACCCCAATTGGGGCAGGGAATTGAACTGGTGACTTCACATCAAGGAGTTATTTAATAAAGCACTTAGTCACCATCTATCCAAGACCCATGGACAAATTGACTAAAATATTATACTTCCTTAAACACTTATTTATTGGATCAGTGGATGATAAGAATTATGGAGTTGATTACAATCTTCATGGTTATATGTTTTTATCACATTCATAGGGAATAAAATTCAAATGATGAAATACTATGCAAAATGAGAGTGGGCTTACGACTAGGTTAAATACATTATGAAGAATACCTACAAGGAGAAGTGTTGGTTAAATAGTAGAGGACACATTTCCTTTACTTAAATATTTAACTGTCAAAATTAGCAACTAGGGAAAAAATACACCTTGGAAAGCTCATATGATGGAGATGATATTTTTATTGGATTCCTCTTTCCGAGATGTGCAAAATTGATCTGAATATCATCTCATTATGACAAGCAAAAATGGAATAATGAATTTATTTCATCTATGGACAATTTTCCAAGGTCAGTGAGAAGTCTAATGTAGGCTCCTAAAGCCCAAAAGTTATGTCTCTTCACCCGCAACGTTGTGTATAAATAGAAGAGGCAATTTCCTCATTTTGACACACTATCAACACATATTTCTCTCTCTTCTTCTCATTGGTTCGTACAACAAACAGGAGCATATATCTTCTTCATGCGTTAACTTGGGTTTACTAAGAATTATAGGTAGAAAATCACAAATATTTTTTGGGCCAATTGTAGGGATGTTGAACAGCGTTGACCGAGGGTCAAACCTTATCCTTTGACTACGTTTTTCAGGCATAGAAATCAAGGAAATTGCAGCAGTTTGACTTGTGTTGAACACAGGTCCTTTGACCGCAACATTGACCTATGTTGACCGTGTTTGACCAAATATTTGACTATTTTGGGTTGTTTCAAACTGCCTTTAGAGGTCGAGTTTGTTGGATCTGACCAAGCTCTTTTGGAGGAGATTCTCTACTGGTTTGACTAGCATTGAACATCTGGTTAGGACATCATGTTCACTGAAGTTTGACTGGACTATTTTGACAGTGTTTGGGAAAGTAAATTTTGTGTGGTGTACTCTATGCCTCTCCTAAGATTTTGAAGGCTAATAAGAATATTTGATCAAAGGGTTTTCGCTGCATTGGGGTTTTTCCCTGACATCTACCAAATATTGCGTCCTCTTGTCTTAGTTTGTCTTCTGCTTAATTTTTACGTTATATGTGTAGTTACGATAAATGTTTATATGATTTCTAATCTGGAAATTGATATTGGGCTAATAAGAAAAACATAAGTAAATTTGTCTAAAGAATAGAACATACCATTTATATTTAAAATTAACATGGTATCGGAGCCAATGTGAAGATAGAGCCCAAGCAAGAGTGAGAAAATAAATCACTGAGATTTGTTGGACAAGGACAAGATTCAATGGCCTCCCCATCTTACTTCAAATTTGAGGACAAGTGCAATGATAAGTTTGATTATCATGCATGGGAGATGTCTCTTGAATTGACTTTGGAAGAGCATGATTTTATGGACTGTGTGCAGGGAAGGATTGTTGAACCTCCTTCAAATGCACCGACTGTCGCTAAGACAAAGTACAAGAAAGGTGAGGTCAAAGCTAAGAAGATCATCAGGGATTCTATTCATATGCATTTGGTTGCTTACATCTCTGATTTGGGTACATCTAAGGATATGTATGACAAGTTGGTTAACATGTTTAAAGCTAGCAATGCAAACCAAGTCCTCTTTCTCAAGAACAAGTTGAAGGAACTAAAGAAAGGAAGAGGAGAAGATATCCAATCCTACTTCCTGAGGATTACTGAAATAAAAAATAATCTTTTATCAATTGGATAAGTTATTTCTGATATGGAGCTCACTCTCATTTCCCTTGGAGGTCTCCCTCATGAATGGAATGTGTTCAAAACTATTATCCTCAACAATGACTAAATTCCAGGTTTTGATGAATTATTGACTAGGTGTACTCAAGAAGAGACAAGGATGATATAGAGAGACATGCCTTCAAACAAGGCTGATCCTAATGCATTCTCCACTCATGCTAAAAAGAAGAACAATGTTGGTTCAAAGAAACAAGGAAAAGGAAGATAAGGATTCAAAGATGGAAGAAATGCAAGATGTTTCATTGTGTAATAAGTTTGGCCACCATTCTAGGGAGTGTCCTAATAAAATGGATACACCTCAAGATGATGATAACAACAAAAACCACAATAATTTCAGGGGCAAAAACAATCAAAGGAATGACAAATCCAACAACAAAGGAAAAAGGAATGCTCCTCCTACTCAATATGGAAATGGTCGACCTCCCAAAAGATCAGGAAACACTAGGTATGATGAATTTAATGTTGTAGAAAACAAGCAAAAATAATTTTATCTTATATTTACCCTCTCTATTGCCTCTCTTCCTGATATGTTGGGTAATTGGTTGATTGATAGTGGTGCCTAAATACACTTCACTCGGTATAAAGAAGCTCTTTCCAATTTGATAGAAAAGGATACAAATCTGGAAATCATTCTTGGAGACAATGCCACTTATCTCGTGAAAGGTACTAGGAATGTTACTCTTCAATTGAATCAAGGTAACATCATGCATCTACAAGATGTCCTTTATGTACCTAATCTAAAGAAGACCCTGGTATCTATCTTGGCAATGGAGGACAAAGGATTCAGGGTGGCATTCATTGATGGAAAAGTACGTGTTTGGAAAATAAATTTCAAAGATTAATTGACTCTCTGATTCAGGGTTGACATCCTATATCAAGTTGGAGGAAGTCCACTAGAAGCTATTTGTTACGAAAAATCTATTCAATCTGAATTATGGCACTAGATGTCTTCTCATATTCCTTATAAGGCTCTACCCGATGCAAGAAATATGGTGACAAGGATGCCCGAATTTAAAGGAGAACATGAAGGTTTTTGTTAGGGTTGTGCTGAAGGAAAAAATCTAAAGGGACTATTCCCCTCATGTGATAGCAAGACTACCAACATTTTGCAATTGGTTCATTTTGATCTATCTGATATGTTTCCCATGACATCTTTGGGAGGATATTTGTATTATGTTATCTTTTTTAATGACTTTTCTCACAAAACTTGGATTTATTTCTTAAAGAAGAAGGATGAAACATTTCAATGGTTTCACTCTTTCAAAGCCTTGGTTGAAAATCAAATAGGGAATAAGATCAAAATATTGAGGATTGATAATGGAACCAAATATGAATCAAATGAGTTCAATGACTATTTTAGAGAATATGGCATTAATAGGGAGACTACTACTGCATATACTCCCGAGAAAAATGCAGTTGTTGAAAGAAAGAATCGTTCAATTATAGAAGCCACCCATGCCATGCTTCATGATCAAGGCCTTCAAAAATTCCTATGGGGAGAAGCTCCCAATACTATTGCGTATGTTCAAAATAGATGCCCTCATCAAGAATTGGACTCCAAAATTCCCGAAGAAGTTTTCATCGGTAAGAAACTTGATGTTTCTCATTTTAGAATTTTTGGTAGCCCCGTGTATTTTCATGCCCCAAAAGAAAAGAGAAGCAAATTGGATGCAGCTAGGAAGAAAGGAACATTTGTGGGCTACAATGAAACCTCAAGGCATATAGAATCTATGTGCTAGGTCAAAGAGAAGTGAAAATAAGTCATGATGTCACCTTTGATGGAGATGTTGCCCTGGGAATATTAGGGACCTTACTATTCCAGGGAAGGAAAAAGAGGAAGATACATGAAAGTGGGGAGAATCACATGATGAGTCAATTCTCGATGTTGAGGGACCAATGGATCCCATTGGTCTACCTGCCAATGAGCCCTCCTCCTCAAGAAGGATACCCTCATGGCTTAGGGACACTATCGAAGATGCTAAGAGACATATTTCACCAAGGGGGATATTTCATGAAAGTAATAAGCCAAATAGGTACCAAGGGTACTTAGCTACCATGAGCACCATTGTTCAAATTGAGCCTCACACATTCAAAGAAGTTCTGAAGCACCAAGTTTGGAAGGGTGCTATGAACGAAGAGTATGAGTCGATTATGAAAAATAATGTCTAGGATGTGGTACCTAGACCCAAGGCCAAATCTATTGTCACCTCGAAATGGCTCTACAAGGTCAAGCATGGAGTTGATGGAAGTGCTGAAAAGTTCAAGGCTAGGTTTCTTTCTCGAGGCTTCAATAAAAAATAAGGTGTGGACTATGATGAGATATTTCCACCAATTTCCCAATATACCACCATCCGTTCGATCATTGTCATCTCTTCCTCTCAAGGACAAAATTTTCATTAAATGGATGTCAAGACCACCTTCCTACATGGCTCGCTTAAGGAGGAAGTATATGTTGAACAACCCAAGCGGTTCGAAGTTCAATATTGGAAGACACATGTATGCAAGCTAAAGAAAGCCCTCTGTGAATTGAAGCAAGCTCCTCGAGCTTGGTATGAGAGGATGGATAACTATCTGATGAAGTTGGGTTTTACACGAAGCGAAGTTGATATGAACCTTTACTTCAAGGTTGAAAATGATAGACCTCTCATCTTGGTACTTTATGTGGACAATCTATTTATGATAGGTGCAAGCCCTCTCATTCATCAATGCAAGAGGGAGTTGGCTTCTAAATTCGAGATGAAGGACCTAGGATTGGTGCACTACTTCCTAGGCTTGGAGTTCTGGAAAAATCCAGGTGTAATTTTCCTTTCACAAGAAAAATAGATTGTTATGCTTCCAATGGATGATCAACCTTGCCAGTAGGAATATGGAAGGATCATAAGGAAAATCAGGTACTCAAAATGGAATTTCATTCAATATGTAATTTACTTACTTGTAAAATACTTCTTCTCCTTTCGTGAAACCGTCCTAAAACTTTTCCAGAGTTTGTTGTATGAAAAAGATGATCAAAGTCCTATATTTGATTATGCCTATTTGAAGAGTGTAAATAGTGAATTTCCCTTTGATTTTGATCAAGATCACGACCTCTTACCTAAAACTTGTTCATATCCTTTTTGAGTTGATGAGCCTAAAGAGACTAAAACTAATCCTACAACTAGTGTACATAGTCTTACACCTTCTATAGTCCTAGATAGATATAAGCCTCTGATTTTACCTCCTATATTCCATTATTTCCATGAAAATCATTACCTATAATTGCCAAGGTTTGATGGTGAATGTAACAACATCACTGCTGAGAGATGTATGCTGAATTTTGAGACTTTCCTCAACCTTTTTGAAGTTGATGAAGAGTCTGTTAGTATTAGGTTGTTTTCTGTTTCTTTGCAAGGGAAAGTCAAGAGTTGGTTCAAAAACCTATGAACTGTGAGCATCTCAAATTTCCAGTAGTTCGTCAAATTTTTCCTCGACAAGTGAGTGGTCAAAGAGAACCCTTTCTTGATTCTAGAAGAGTATAACTAGCTAAAAGGACAACCAAGGAAAACAGTGCAACAATTTTGAGGTAGATTTAACCAAGTATATCGTTCGATGCCTACTAATATAAGACCTCTTCCTCGCTCAACTCTCTTGAACTATCCCAAACCCTTTGATCCAGAAATGGATCTTCAGTTGAGAGAAAGGAACCTTGCAACACTTGAAAAGATGTAAAATAGTGCAAAAGATGTAGAATAAAATTTGTTGATCAGAAGCGTAGAGTTGAAGGCAAAAGAGAGGGAGAACATAGATGCAGAGAACTTGACATCATTAGGGGTAAAGCTCGACATTTTGATAAGTGAAGTGGAAGAGATGATGCAGAAAGTCATCTTGAGGAAGAAGTCTGATGTTCAGAACCATGGATCATTGATTGAAGAAGAAAAGTGGGTGATCCAAAATATTTTCTTTCTTATCCCAGTTGTCATAGATATGATAATGATTGTTTTATATATCAGCTTGTAGAGGAGAGATCTATTGATCTGACATGTATGCTTGATATTCTTTATATGGATGATTTACCTAAGTTTGATCAGTATGATGATGATTATGTTCTCCAAATAGAAGAAAATCTTGCAGACCAGTCAGCAACTGATTTGTGGGAGGAGGAACTTCAGTTTTAGTAGCTCAAATATAGTGATCATCCAATGCATATCAGCTATGGTAGTGAGGAGGAAAGTGCAGAAAATTTGGAAGTAAGTGAAGGATATTTGCCTATTTGTTTTGCTTCATTTCAGTTCATCAGCGACAACTTTTATGCAATCAGAAATCAACAATCATTAAGTTTTGATCTTGACAATCAAGAGGGCAATGAAATCCTTGATTAAGGCTCCTCAGATATAGATTTGCAGCCCCCTAATGCCATTGAATGTCAGGTTGCAGATGAAGACTTGGAAACTGAGATATGTGATCAAATGATGTAGGAAAATTCTTTACCATTATGCTTTGAAACATTTCAGTTTTTGAAAGGAAATTTTCATAGTATTTATGTAATTAAGAATGAGCAGGTTATTGAAAATTATGAGGTCTCAATGGAATCAATATGTAATAGGTTGCAGTAGTTTTCCCAAGTTTTTCATGATCCAATAGCTGGTGTTTTAGATGATATCTATAGTCAAAGTTTTTCTCCATTAGTTGGCAATGAGCTTTAAAATAGAGGTGATAAAAATGTGATTAGGCAGCTAGCTTCATTGTCTTGTTCAGTAGGAGTCTCAGTACAAAGATCATCAAAAAAATTGCAGTCATATCAGGAAAGTAAGGATAAAGATGAAAGTTCACATTCATGTTATGAAGACGTGTTATCGGGAAATCTAGTGTCTATTCAAAACTGCTAGTCCCACTAAGATGGGTAGCTATCTTAGAAGCAAACAAACTAAAGTTACTTGTTTTTCATTTACGAGTGAGAGATGAGAAAGAAGCAGAGAGTACCAACCTCAGTCTTCCCCTTGGCTCCTTGCTTGGTTCCTTTCCCCTTTGACAGAATCTCGCCACTACTTCCTTACTTGTCCAGATTCAAAGAGCACCTGTAAATTCACAACGACATAATACCATCAAATCACAGAGATCTTTCACTGTAAACAATATAGGATAAGATATATTGACCATATAAATGCATATAACAACACAATGTTCAGAGATACACAACAATATAGAGGAAAAATCAAATAGCTTTATTAGTAAAAGTCATACAAGAGAGGATTACAACCACTTGGTCTGACCCAGTGCCATCCTCCCAGCTTGAAAGCCCTCTTCACCTCACACAAAGCAAGATCACCCAACAATGTCTTCAAAGAGAAACCAGCAGAACCTCTTTGGAAATTACCCAATTCCAATCGTTGGATCTCTTGGAAGAGGGATCCATTTATAGATATTTGCAGGGGGTGAGTCAGCTTCTGGGATTTTGATTAGTGTCATCTCTCTTATAGTTCCTAGTTCCGCATGGATATTTTAGATCTCTTACTCATCCCTAGGCGAACTCAGAGAGGCAAGTGTCAAATGAGAAGTTTCTAGAAGATTCTCTGGGTTTCCACCTAGCAAACTGCTTGTGCCATTTGTCTACTCTCGCTTATCACACCCTATAGAAGGGATTTCCAGTATGCATCGCACTTTTTGCATGTGGCAGGTGAAACGCATCACACCTTTAGCACTGGGCAGTCTATATGGTCCTGTTTTGACCAATTCTGAGTAGTTTTTCATGGAGAACTTCTGGGAGATGATGTAATCAGCTGACCTTGCTCCTTTAGGGTATGAAAAACACTTTTAGGGACTTAGAAGCCCTTGGTTTATGGACATATGTGATTGGGTTTGCAGTGCCCGCATATGTCTATAACAGATTCCCCCTAAAGCATGAGATCGTAAATCTTTTTGATGTCGGGTGAAATGCTTTATCATGAGGATCCGAGGTTTTATGAACTGGAAGGTGACCTATAATAAGATACAATAAAATACATTATCTTCATAATACTTTCATGATCTAGCTAAGGTGGGAATTCCCATGCTTAGCTTGATAAATTCATTTTCATGTACATAGGACTGACAACTGTCTGTGTGCAGACTGATGATTTTGGTAGAGCCATCATCCCGTAGTTTGGATGATTATCTGTACATCAATGATCTACATTTGATGTCTTTATTTTCCTGATTATATCGCATCTTAGATGGATGAAACTAGATCCGGGGTCTTCAAAACTCATTCAATCTTCGTCCGAAAGTACAAGTCAATCCTTGTCAAAAGATGTTTTGATGTCGAACATGGAAGGACATCGCTTGATTACCAGCCAATGATGTAAGATGTTAATAGACGTGAGAGGAATCACCGATGATGATGATGACCCTCAAGGTACTGTAGTACAATTCATGTGGTGTGGATGCATGAGTTGATGTCAAACACCATGCAAAGTCTTTCGGTCGAAGGCCATTAGTGTAAACCTGTCACCGGAAGTGAGAAATTTTCCATTGAGGCATGCAAGCTTCAAATTACTGGAAGTGTTGTTCCTAGGTCGGCTTCTTGGATAATGAGATGATGTCGACAAGAAGTGACCCGTCATAGGAGGGCATTGATGGATCCCACGTCTACGATGCGGAACATAGCAAATGATTTTTTAGAGGTGAAAACGATTTGATGATATAAGGTTCAGGATGGCGGTCATGAAAGAATGAAGCGTGAAGGTATTGTAGCGGATGAGACACAAGCTAGGTAGATGAATTCTCTGAGTGACTTCTCTTGAACATATCGGTGACACCAAAATGGATTGGTAGCGTTAACCCCAAAAGTGGATGGTATGGTGGATTAATGGTGATATGACCGGTGAACGGAATAACCCAACCCGACTCAATCATGGTGATGGAGTGAAAGTGTCATGTTCAAGAGCGACCTGCTACCGATAAAGTTTCTTTAAGTTTTCTTCCTAATTTTCCCCAGTCATTTCTGACCAATACCTCTTTATTTTGGTCAAGCTTGAGGAGAATGACATATGCTTGTTCTATAATTTTCCCTTCGGGAAAACCCGCTGCTATGTTTAAACGAGGCTAGCAACAGTGAAACTCGCTCTTGTCTGAATGGACAAGTTTGTCGCTATTGTTTTAACGAGTTTAATGACAAGGATAACTCAGTCCTTTTCACTTTTAGAGAGTCTGAAAAGAGATGGAAAGAAGACTCCAATATTCCTTTTTCGTAACATAATCCCTTAAGTTCGAAAAAGTATAAAACAATGCGAAAGGGATGACTTTTCGATAGTTTTAACCAGCCGAACAAGACAAACACTCGATCTTTTTGCGTAATAATCCCTCAGGTCCAAAAAGATTAAAATCTAGAGGAGGGATAACACTTCCAATCACTTTAACGAGCTGGAGAGGCCAATCGATCGGAAATCTTTTCATATTTTACGAGTCAGACGAAAAGAGCTTAAAGGAGACTCGTTTTTTAAGGAACGAGTGATGTTTTTAGATAGCAGCTGGTTCCAGGTAAGGTTTGGAACTTTCCAATCATGGCAGTGTAAAAAGGCGGCTAATAGGATCACTCATTACAGCTATTCCTCAAAAGCGGTAAACAATCAAATGGAGGTGAATGATCCGCAACAACGGAGTGGAGGTGATGGTAAGAACATGACCAAGGATCAAAAGTTGATGATAATGCATTCACAATGGTTATTTACCGGAGGTGGGTTGATCTTTTAATGAGCTTAAACTCTGGTGGAACATATGCTCATTGCTAGGCTTAATGTTTAACAAGCTTGAACTTCGCGTAAAAATTCTCGTGGTAATGGTCCTTGATATTTGATTCACCATTGACACTATATTATTTTGACGGTCGTACTACCTGTTCAATCGCTCCATCAAACTGATTAGAAATGAGGACATATGCTTGAAAAATGAGTTAAAAACCAATATACTACTTAAATTACGTGAAAAGAAACTTAAAAATAGTTTTTTACCCCTCATTTTACCATTTCATTTGGAGTTGTGATTGTTGGAGCTCTGGAGGTGTTTTCCCCTTTGATTTTCACCAGCTGATTCTGGGAGATTCTGTGGATGATTTTCGGTGCCGTCTAGACCAGGTAGGATCTAAACCTGAGCTCTTCCATTGTGTTCTTTCCTTTTTGAATTCTGAGCATGTTTTACTGCTTTTATGGGCCCCTAGGGTTTGAACATTTTGTTCTGCCCCCATTGCACTTAGTGTATATCGAAAGGTGTGATGCATCTTAAGCTATCCACAAGCCAGAATGTATGCATCACACTATGTACTTAGCTAGGGTGCGATGGGCGCAAGGAAGAAAACTTTTGCACTGATTTTTCATGGAAATTTTTCCTGTTTTTTGCCAAATCAGGATCCTGACTCTTCTCTTGTTTGTTTTTCATAGATTCATTGGAGAAAAATGGTCGTTACATGGCATGAACATGAGCATGAAGAATAGGACATGGTTTCCCTACACGATCCGGGTATTGTAGCTGCATTGCGGAACTGTGACTTGCTCAAGTTCTTCTGCATTTCTAGCATGAGGCAACAAATCAAGTTGTTGCAATATTTCCTCGATGCATGGGATCCTACCAACCAACTGTTCCAGATAAGAGGAAAATCCATCCCCATGAATTTTGAGGACATCTACTTTTTGACCGGTTTATCGAGGCGTGCTGCCCCTCTCTCACTTTCAGGTTCTGCCCGTGGGGGTGAATCTGTGAGGGATTATATTCACTGATCCTGTAGGGAAGGATCTCAGCCGAGTAGGGACGGTAAGATCAACATCTGAGATGTCACCGGCCCGCCTCTTAGGACTATTTTATTCACCTTTGCTAGATTGGCTAGCAATGCAGCCCTTCACTTGGCCAACAGGTCCTATATGCAGTACGCCTTGGAATGCCTCGAACCCAAGGTATTCAACTGGTGTGATGCAGTACTTCCAGTTATCAAAGAACAACTCACCAAGGTGAAAAATGGAAGATCCAAGAACTTTGGCTATGGTTCTATTTTAACTGCTTTCGCCTTGGAGAAGATCCCACTGATGCAGCCACAGTACATTTCACTTGGCCTACCACCACCGACTGAGCCACGGATGCAGAGATGGGTCGACCTTATGGCTAGACATGCTGGTCAACCATAGGTTTCATTCTTTGATGCCTTCTTTGAGTGGTTCAACCATCAAAAAATGGTTTATGTCAAGTATCCATATGCTGGGATGGATTTTCGGGGTGACCCGGATTTGGTGTTGGCGGCTGGCGAGCAGTGTGGCGTCATAGGTAAAAATCTCTAACCACATCTCTGTTTATTGTTTTCATAATGTTCTCATGTTTTTTAAATGTTTATCAAGACTAATCAAAAGTCATTTGATTATGCAGATATTCGGCCAGTGTGACCAGCAGCGCGTCTGAGAGGAGCAGCTGTCGTTCCAGTAAGAGAGGCTGTAGGGAGGGCCATTCTTCGCAACCTGGATGTATCTAAGACCCTTGCACTATTGGAGGAGCAGATCGAGGGTCTCACTCTTGGTATTCCAGATGTGAGGACCGATGAGCTTCCTCTGAGATTACAGTGCCATACCACTGGCGTACCGAGCCAATGGACCAGGCTCTTATACATGATTACACAGGCGGTGACTAGTTATCACGAGCACCATTAGACTAGGGTGCTCCCTTGCATTTTGAGTTTTTGGGTCATATGATCGATTTTGTCCTAGACACAGAACACTATGTACAAACTATAAACAATTATATAATATTTTTGACTTTCGGAGCTTTATTTTGGTTAAGTTATATTATCCTGATGCAGTTTATTGATAAAATGCTTTTCTTTTAAAAATGTTGTAAGTGTCTATCTAACACATAATTTGCTAATGAATCGGTTAATGTGTTTAGGTTTCTGAAAATATGTTGATATTGAATAGAATCGAACTGCCTTTCCAAAATATTGACCCTTAGGAACATACAATAGATGGCTGGATTCCAAATAGAATAGATGCCTATAAGCTGTAGAATGACGAGCTGTGAGTCTAGCCTAACAACAAGTCGGCGTATGCCATGCGCGATGGCATCAGAGAGGAGTTATATCAATGCGCTATATTTAGTGATGTTGTTCGTTGATTGACCAATGCACACCCCTCTGAAACTCACTAACTCACCGCTTGGATCAAGGATGGCCCAAGCTGTAGAAGATAGGTTCCACGTACTACAACTCGCCCCGTTGGCATATCTAAAAAATGATTCAATTGGGTTTGGCATCTGAAACAAAATGAAAAAGTGGATTACCCAACCAAAATGATCACTCTTAACGAAAACAAAAATGTAACAAAATCATATGAAGAGGTTACCATGCTGAGTCAAGCATAGTAATGCTTAAGGTACAACCCGTTTCGAGGTTACGATAGTGGAATCCCATCATAATATACTAGTTTGTAGGCTCCTTTTGCTAATACACACTTAAAAATATAGGGACCCGTCCATAAAGACTGGAACTTACCTGCTCCCAATTTATCGGATTCCTGATCATAGAGAAAGACTAGGTCACCTTCTGAGAAAACGTGGGGTTTGACATTCTTGTCAAATTGCGCTTTGACTTGTTTCTTATGTGCTTTGTTAGCCAAGGCGGTGTCACGATGAGTTTCATCCAGTTGCATTAATTCTAAGAAACGAGCTTCTTCCTCTGAAGTTTCGGGGAGGAGGTCAACTGCGAGCTTGAGAGACGAAATCTCACATTGAACTAGTAAGATTGCTTCCAAGCCATACCCCAGTTGAAAGGGTGTAAACCCAGTCGCATTTCTCACCGATGTCCGGTATGCCCACAGGCCTAAGTACATGATTAGGTGCCAACTCCGTTTATGGACTCCAATCATCCTTTGCAGCATGCGTTTCAGGACTTTGTTGATCGCTTCAACTTGCTCGTTCACTTGCGGATAATACGGAGTAGAGCTGTCGTGGGACAATCCTAATTTTGCGGCCAATTCAACCATCATGTGATTGCAGAAATTTGATCCATGATCTATGATTATAGCTTGTGGGACACCGAACCTGGCAACTACATGATTAAAAAAGAAAAGAGCGGCCATTTCGCCGCTGTTGTTTAATGTAGGCAGTGCCTCAGCCCATTTCGTAAAATATTCAACTGTGACTATGATATACCCATGCCCCCTGGTTGAGGTGGGGTTACATTGCATGAAATATATGCCCCATTTGGCAAATGGCCCAGCAACTACTGGCTGTAGAGGTGCAGGTGGTATTCTAGTTTTGTGGTCGAAGATTTGACAAGCATCGCAACTTCTGTTTGCGGTTATGTAATCTTTGAACATTGTTGGCTAGAAGTATCCTACTCATACAATCTTTTGTGCTGTAGCATAACTAGATTGGTGCCCCCCACATGCGCCTGAATGATAATCATTTAGGAATTTTTCGACCTCCTCATGGGTGGGGCACCTTCGCAGAAAAGTATCGACACCACGACAATATAGTGTTCCATTGACGATCATGTAGTCTTTTGCTTGGTATCGAGTACATCATTGTTCTGAGCGAGAGGTATTAGACCTATATTTTTGGGTTTGGAGATAAATGATTATATCTCCATACCATGGATTGCTTGAAGATATCAGAAACAAAGATTCTTCCATGATTGTTGCTTTGGATGTTGGATCGTTGGACGATGATGGGAAATCACATAGTAACTCTGCAAATACTAAAGCTTTCTTTTATTTCGATTTTACAAATTCCAGATCAAACTCTTGCAAAATTGCTATCCATTTTGAATATTTTCCCCCAAGCAACTTTCTCGACAAGATGTAAGTCATGGGGTTGCAATCTGACAAAACGGTAGTTTTTCGAAAGAGAACATAGTGTCGAAATCTTTGTATTGCTTGAACAGTTGCGAGAGCTAGCTTTTCAACATATGAGTATTTGCTTTCTGTATCATTTAAGTTTCGACTTAAATAACAAATATGATGTTTGATTCCATTGTCTTCTTGAACTAAAACCATTGCGATGGTTGTATCTGCTGCAGCCAGATACAGGTTAAAGTCTCTTTGATAATAAGGAGCGTACATTAATGATGCTTTTATTAGGGATTCGTTTAGAGCATCAAAGGAAGCTTGCGCGACCTGATCCCAGTTGAAGGGTACTTCTTTTTTCAAGAGACGTGTATAACGTTTAGCAAGTTCGGCATAAGTTGGAATGAACCTCCTCAGAAAGTTTGATTTCCCTTGGAGTTTCTGAATCTGAAGCAAATTTGAAGGTGGAGGCAAATCGATGATTGCTTGAACCTTGCACAGGTGGAGACGAATTCCGTCCTTTGAAACTACAAAGCCAAGTAATGACTAGAACTGATGCAAAACACACACTTGTGTGGATTGAGTCTTATTTTGTAGTGTCGGCAACGTAGAAATATTGCTCTCAAATGCTGCGGATGATCGGTCCGCTTTCACGAGTGAGCCAGAAGATCGTCGAGGTATGGTTGAACAATGTTCTTGATGTCATGGAAGGCATAATTCATTGCCCTCTGAAAATTTTCCCCTACATTCTTTAAATGAAAAGGTAGCTTACGATACGTGAATGTGCCCCACGAACAGATAAATGTAGTCTTTGACTGGTCCTGTGGGCGGATATTTATTTGATTATACCCGGAAAATCCATCCATAAATGAAAAATTTCGCATCTAGCACATTCATCAATTATCTAGTTGATGAAGGGTGTAGGGTAGTTATCCTTTGGACAAGCTTGGTTTGCATCCCTGTAATCGACGCACACTCTAATTGTTCCTTGCTTTTTCATCACAGGAACAATGTTCGATACCCAATCAGTTAGCGGAACTGGGTAAATGAAACCAACATGGAGAAGTTTTTCAACTTCTGCTTTAATGGCAACGACTTTCTTTGGGTGCACTTGCCGAAGCTGTTGTCTTACTGGTTTGACATCTGGATACATCTTAATTTCATGTTCAACTATGCTCGAGTCAATGCTTGGAATTTCTTCATATGACCATGCAAAGACATCTCTAAACTCGCGAAAGAGAGCGTAATATATTTCCAGTTCTGAAGAAGAACAAGATTTGCCAACATGAATATTTTCTACAACATCTGGCTTTGTCAAGATATTTATGGAGATATTTTCTTCAATATTGGACATATTTCACTCGGAATCCACCGTATTTACAGTATTTGATAGAAAATAAAAAACTGATGGATGATTAAGGTCATTGGAGTAATCTTTGTTGTAATCCGGAAGATGGGAACGATGGTGGTAATATTCCCATGGTGACCCTTATATGTTCATTGACTGAATAATTCCTTCCTCTATAGTATGTACATGCGACCAAGGATCTGAAGAGGTGCCATATTCCTTAGACCTATCTACCCAAACACTTGATGAGCATTCATTGGGGTTCACCTCCCATGCCGAGAACATTGATTGCTACAATACTTCTATTGGGCTTGGAGGCAACACCTAGTGACGATCCATGCTAATATCAGTTTCAGACATCTTATGAATGGAAGATACCATATTGCAGGTTCCCACCATTGCTACTTACACCAGGTTGTTTGGAGGTGGTAGGGAAAAAAGTACCCATCAATGTAGGGTCTTTTAGTAGGCCTACTCCGATATTTTGAAGCGACTGAGGGCTTCCGTGGATCATTGGAATGCTTCCTGTAACTTGCGAAATGTTGGGGAGGAATGTTTGTTGATCGACGATTGTAATTCCCCCTTGGAAGGGAAATGCAATCTTTCTGAAGTATGTCAACACAACGGAAGCCATAGCATAAATCCAGGGCCTTCCCAGTAGGATGTTGTAATCGAGGTTTCCATCGATAACTTCCACATCAATTTCTACTGTTTTCCCCCCCAGTTCGACTTGCAAGTTATTTAAAATCCTGTATGGAGTGTATGTTCGTCCATTAAATGCTTTTAATGTCATCGAAAATCATGACAAGGGTGGTGAGCCTAAAGTTTTCCAGCAACTTATCGACATAATACATGTAGATGCTCCCTCATCAATAATCATTTGATGAACAGTTTTGTTGAGGGATTTCACTTCAATGAGGAAAGCGAGCTGAGCTGGTAACTGCAGGTCATATCCTTTATGATTAAAGGCCACAACATTGGAATCCACTGGGTCAATCCCACCTATTGCTGATAATAAAGCTTGCTTTTGGGAGGGGAAATTTTGCAGTACCTCAAGTGTCGACATAGTGGACGGCGATTGGGCTAGGTCCTCTACTATATTATAATTTTGTGCCACTCTGGCATGAGGATTAAATGTAGATTTGTGTACTACTCCCTTTGGCAGCTTTATCGTTAGCTCAGGAATGATGGGTGGGACAACTTCAGTCGAAGTGGTTTTCGAACTACTAGGTTGATCAATAGCCTTGTTGTCACTAGCAACCAGATTGGTTCCTGGGTTTGGAAATGGATCAGTCAATACTGCTAAGGTTTTTGAATTCTTAAAGAATTTCGTAACTTCGGCTTTATATGGAAAATCTCTCATCCAATGATCCTCGTCACATATGAGGCATGACTGAGTAGGCTTCTTTTGCCCAGAAGGGTTTGTAGAAGATTTTTTAGGAGACGAATCATCCTGTTTCTTCTTTTTGCTCTTCCCTTTCTTCTTTCACCATGGTTGCTTCGGTTCTTTGCCTTTGTCAGTCAACACGGCATTAACCTCCAAGGCTAGAATTTCTTCATTTGCATTTTGATCAGAAATCTTACGGGCTTTCTTAGATGTAGCCTTTGTCGATTTCGTGCTCGTCGTACCTATCACACCATTTTCGGCGTGAGGGTATTTGTTTGATTTAGGAGGAGGAGGAACGGAAAACTCTGGTCTGGGAGCATCAGGGATTTTGTTGTAGAGAGTTCCAGACTGAGTATAGATCAAGTCTAGATATTGCACATGAGTAATAACCTGCTCTTCAGTGATGACCCCTCCCTTTGCCACATATTCTGTAAGAGAAGGTAACAATGACTTAATAAACCATTCATACCTTATTGGTAATTGAAAATGGGTTAAAAAGGTTGTGGCAAGGGCGCTAAAGTTATTGAATGAAGCTCTAGGAAATTTGATATACCATTTTGCTGCTGGACCAGTTAACATTCGCTGAAAAAGGTGAAGCCGAATCAAATCATAATTGAGAGTGTCATATGAACACCACAGATGAAAGCTCATCACATGATTCAATGGGTCTTCACCCGGATTTGCATTAAATTTAGGAATATCTGATGGAAGTTTATGAGGAATCGTCGGCCACCAAGGGGCATAAGAGATTGGATTGTTCGTTAGCCGATTTAGATATGGTAACTCTAGAGTCATCATGAAGGGCAACTGTTGATTTAGGTTCGGCCAAGCGTACCCAGGATAAGATGGGATTGCTTGAGCAGTGGGTCTTTGCATACCAGCATAATTCATTTGATGTTGATAACTTTGATAAGGTGGTTGGGCATAACCAATTTGAAACCATTGGTTATAACCGTTTTGAATATATGGCTGCCCGTTACCTGCAAATTTTTGCTACTCAGGTCCTTGGTAAGCTTGTTGGAATTACGGTTGTTGATATTGCACCAGCCATGGTTGTGAAACCATTTTCTAATGCCCAATACTAGACATTTGACCAAGATGAGGGGTAATAGTACCCATTTGAGCCTGTGTCGTTCCAGTTAAGGAGCCACTAACTGGTGATTACAGTTGAATCACGGAGACAAGAGGCTGTTGTACAACGACCTGAGAAACTTGAGGTTGGCATATAAAAAGCAATGCTTGTGCTTGCGACACCATCACAATAGCTGATGTAGTGGGGATGTTCGACACAGGGAGACTCGGTTGCATTGAGTATACAACTCTTGGTTGTTGAGGCAGTATTGGCATCCAACCGCTGGATGTGATTACAATTTGACCTAAATTCGATTGTGAACTCTCATATGGCAGAAATCTAGTGCTCAAGGGAATGATTGGCCTTTGGAGACTAGGCTACCCAAATTGATGTTGTGAAGGATCAATTTGTTGGGATTCAACATAAGAGATTCCAGATACTATTCCGGGTGAAAAAATGGGAGCAGAACATACTGTCGAAATAGTCCCTGGGTGGATTCCTTCTAGCAGTTGAGAGCTAGTTGGGACAGATGGTATACCAGTGAACATCGTCGGAGTGGTGTATCATACGAGACATTCCTAGATGTCAATGGTTGTCCAAACATATCGAGTCTATCCAAAAGACTTCCCAGTGCTTCTACAGGAACTTGCGATGAAGGGGTATTAACTTTTGAAGTAGAAGGATATAGGTGGATCTCAGTCCCAAAATATGATGGAGTACTCGATGGAAGATCCTCCGTAATCTATTCTATAGCAATCAATCCAGGTGGAATAGGTAGACCGTCAAGTCCGTAAAATATTTCTGGTGCCGAAGAAGGTATAGATTCTGCAGAGACAAGTGTTGGAGGGGTAACACCTTCTGAATCAACCCTGGATGGAGCTGGTTCAGGAATAGAAGTGTTTACTATTACACTAGGATCAATTCTAATGTCCTCTTGTAACTGCGGACTTCTTCTGTAGAGGCAGGGATACCAGAAATGGTTGGAGTAACGAGAGTCTCAGAGGATGTTGAAACACAAGTTTCAAGAAAACCAGGAGACTTTGACCCAATTAAACGAGTTCGCTTGACCCAGAATGGTTTGGTTTCCAGAGTCAAAGACGGATGTCTCCATGAATGACAGGGTTTTGATTGACTTTCTTCCATGATTGTGGATTTATTTGATCAAAAGAGGGGAAAATGTTATTCCGTATTAAATGAATTTTAGACGCTTCGACACAACTTTCTTTTTCACTTTTTAAGAGTCGAGAAAACGCTAAAGATGACTCTAGTCGCCTTTGATTTTTAATGAGCCTAAAGTGACAAGTGCTCAGATGGACCTTTTCCTTTAAGGATTCTAAAAAGGAACGAAAGATACTACTCTGGAAATCTAGACAGAGGGATTACCAAACCAATCGTAAAATTGCAGAATACTTTTTATGGTACTACAGTCGATCTTCCCGAATGTTGTATTTAGTGCATTGCGATCAATAGGGCAACAAACACAGCTTCCTAAGGATAAAGGATATAGCCTATTGTGGTCTCCCATTATATACTTGATGGTACGTGGGAGCACAAGTCTGTACTGGCACTTATCGTCTCAAGAGGAGGAATCACCCAACCTACGATGAAAGTGATAGTTACCAAGCTTTACGACGCCGGAATACGTCTCTAGCCTAGACTTCTAGATGTTGTTCGTTAGGTTCCAAAGCGTTTTTATGTTCATTAAATTTATTTTATAGTTGATCTTTCTTAAGAAATTTTCCTTTCAGGTTCACCGCATGATGTAGATATACAATTCCTAAAATGCAATCTAAGATGATAAACAATCATTTAATCTTCTTTTTGCAATGAAAACCCTAGCTACTAAGGAAAGAGAAATGAAATCTTTCAACATAAAGCAGAGAGCACACACTGGATGCACTGTCCTAAATCAAAATAAACAAGAAGTCTAAATGCAAATCCACGTGCATGTATTTGTTTTCCTCTTTCTTAATGTGTTAATGACAAAAAGAATGCTAAATACAAATCTGAATTATTTCTTCTTTCAAAGCGATAGTACTAATGATTTTCTTTTCAAAAAACGACAGGAAGGCAAGACGACACTTTGCGATTTTGAATTGAAAATTGCTTTTGACACTTGAAATACTACTAATTCAGATCAAATACAAGAGTAACAATACAATCAACTATCAAGAATAGTAGGATTCTTTTCTTTGACTGAAAATGACACTTGTGACACTTCCAAATAAAAAGATGATAGTTTGATTAATCTACTTCTTTGTAAAAGAGAACTATAAATGGCGCACAATACATAAAAAAATTCACAATTATTTGTACAATAGAGGTTGGATGATGCAAAGAAGGGGGTTTCAACAGTGGTCTACTAATCACAGACAGCAAAACTCCTGAATAAAACTGAAGAGAGTGAAGAAAAAACCAAAATCTGGAAGCAGATCTAGTCTTGTCTGATCATCGCACCTGTAACACAGGGAAACAGGGATGCATCCCACCTACTGCACACAGGAGGTGCAATGCATCCAGATTTCCTAAAGGAGAGGGTGTGATGGTCAAGGAACGAGACTTTAACTTGGTTTTTGGTCACAGTTTATAGTTTAGTCCAGGGATTCAGGCCAAGAAAATGATAGTCAATAACTACAAAGTATAGGGATGATCTAATGAGGTTACTCAAGCTACCTCTAGGGAACTTAGGATGTTTGCAAGTCAACTGTTCAGTTCATAAACAAACCTAGAGATTGACTGAAGCAGCTTGATCTACTTTGCACTTGCATAAAAAATGCAGTTCGAAGGCTAGTTGGCTTGACTTCAGGCCCCGTCTGTGGTTTATGAATCAAACAAATAGAGACAAGCAATCAAACTAATCACTTCCCAGTGGAGTTGCCATTTTGTTATAAAGAAATCTAGTTTCTATTCAGAACTGCTAGTCCCACTAAGACAGGTAGCTATCTTAGAAACAAACAGATTAAAGTTACTTGTTTTTCCTTTACGAGAGAGAGATGAGAAAGAAGTAGAGAGTACCAACCTCAGTCTTCCGCTTGGCTCCTTACTTGTTTCCTTTCCCCTTTGACAGAATCTCACCACTACTTCCTTACTTGTCCAGCTTCAAAGAACACCTGTAAATTCACAGCAACAAAATACCATCAAAGCATAGAGATATTTCACTGTAAACAATATAGGATCAGATATATATTGACCATATAAATGCATATAACAACACAATGTTCAGAGATACACAAGAATATGGAGGAAAACTCAAATAGCTTTATTAGTAAAAGTCATACAAGAGAGGATTACAACCACTTGGTCTGACCCAGTGCCATCCTCCCAGCTTGAAAGCCCTCTTCACCTCACACAAAGCAAGATCACCCAACAATGTCTTCAAAGAGAAACCAGTAGCACCTCTTTGCAAATTACCCAATTCCAACCTTTGGATCTCTTGGATGAGGGATCCATTTATAGATATTTGTAGGGGGGTGAGTTAGCTTCTGGGATTTTGATTAGTGTCATCTCTCTGATAGTTCCTGGTTCCACATGGAGATTTTAGATCTCTTACTCATCCCTGGGCAAACTTAGAGAGGCAAGTGTCAAATGAGCAGTTTCTAGAAGATTCTCTGGGTTTCCACCTAGCAAACTGCTTGTGCCATTTGTCTGCTCTCGCTCATCGCACCCTATAGAAGGGCTTTCTAGTATGCATCGCACTTTTTGCATGTGGCAAGTGAGATGCATCACACCTTTAGCACTGGGCAATCTGTATGGTCCTGCTTTGACCAGTTCTGAGTAGTTTTTCATGGAGAATTTATGGGAGATGATGTAATCAGCTGACCTTGATCCTTTAGGGTATGAAAAAAAACTTTTAGGGACTTAGAAGCCCTTGGTTTATGGACATATGTGATTGGGGTTGCAGTGCCCAAATATTCTATAACAAACTACCTAGAGTAGAGCAGTAATATATTAGATGGGCTAGAAATCAATATGTATTCCTATGAAGATCCTTTTGTAGCATTCTTTAGGTTAGCCGATGGGCTCATACTTAGCAATTTCATTAAGGTTCAATCTGTTTACAAGTTTTCGTGGGATTTTCCTTTTAGTAGTTTTCTCTTCTTTCTCATAAGAAGCACTTGTGGAGAAATCAACTAGCAGACAAAATGCTTACATGGTTGCATTGGCTGCTCCATTTCATTTGATCATGTGATGTATGGATCAGTTAGAGTAGGTGTGATGAATAAGCTCAATTCTATGCATCTTTTTCAGTAGTATCTTCCAGTAAAGTTTTCAATTAGTCTACACTTCATTTTGTGAGTTGGTTTGCAATATTGAGTTTGGTATTTTGAATAGTTTTTGACACCATGCCCAATGGATAAGGCTACTTGGTCTACAGTGTTCTTGAAACCTCCAAGGAGATGCCAAACCTAACTGGAGCAAACGTTAGTGTCAGCCTTTGCATCCTATCACCAGTGATCAAATGGGCTCTTATCATGTCTTGTTATGGTCCCACAGTCAAATTTTTGTCATTCCATTAGGTCATCATGCAAAAATTTGGTCATTGGATGTAGTCTTAGGTTTGTCTCCAGTCCTTTTAAAGAATTTCTATTCCTTGCTGGCTCATATCACCTTTGTGCTGAGTGTACTTTAGTCATGAGTTGTCTTCATCATCATATTCATTTTTATCATGATTTCATTCAACGAAGGTTCCCATTAGGTTTTAGGGTTTCCAAGGTCTCCATTAGGTTTTAGGGTTACCAAATCATCATTTCATAAGATTTTATCATCAACTTCAGCTTGCATTGCATCAAATCCAAGTAAGTGGCCATGTGTTTACCGTATTTTTCTCTCAATTTTGCTTGGAAAGCTCATTTCCCTCTCCTAGGTTTTCGAGGGCATTTTTCTTGGTTTCATGACCTCCATGGTAAAAATAGCAAAAAAACTTGTATCCTGATGCTCATACACCTTCCCCTATCCTCAATATACCTTCTAAAACACTTTCAATCACACCTATACCTCAAAATCACTATTTTCTAACAAACCCTAGCTTATTGGTACAATTTTACACTTTTCTAGGATAGGCCTTTGTTTCACCCTTTTCGACCCCTTCCCCTCACTCAATCCTTAAAATTTTACTTTCCCCTACTTCCTAACTTCCCTCCCTACCTTGCAAAATATTCCTTAGAATTTAGAAGTCCCCTATCCCTTCATTTCCCTTCATTCTTATAAATTTCCCAAATCCCTTGTTTTGCCTACACTAAACCCTAATTTTCTATCCCATTGAGCTAGGCTTTGCTATGGGATCAAAGACATCTGAGCAGAGGCATAAGGGAGGTCATATAAGCAATTATGAGGCTATTTTAGCTCATGAACATCATCCCTCCATCATTTTTGAAGAAATCATTCCAAGGGACAAATCATTTGCCACACATAGCGCCAGTTTTTATTCAAAGGATGGTTCTAAGAAAATGGAGATGAATTTCACAAAAGTGGAGGTTTTGTTAATAATACACCAAGGAAGAAAAGCATCCTTCAAGTTTTACTTAGGTATCATATATTGGGAGAAATGCAACTTTCATTGAGACCTATGTCAGAAAATAAAAAACTTTCAAGGTAAAGTTTCTATTTTAGTCATTATTTTGTGACACGGATTACAAGAAAATGAAAATTAATTTGCACAAAATGAGAGGGGTTTTTTCAAAACATTCTTATATACAATCACCTCTTTGAGTTTTCCAAAATTTCTTCATATAAGAGCTCCAAATGCTAAAAAATTATATCCTTGGATAGATATTGACATAAGGATCACATATATCCACTTTTTTATGCATGTCAACAAACTGTTTAGGAGAAAAAGCAAAAAAAGAGGTGAAAAAGTCACTTTCTGCCACTATTTTGAAGCAGGTGCTGCGCTTATAAAGCCACCGTGGGAGAATCAATTTTTGAAGGCCTTTCCTTGGTCCATTTGAACAATTCAAGTTGTTCAAGAACGTAGACAGAAACTTCTAGTTGACCATTCTCTTACTTTTCAAATTTGACTTCTAGAAGGCTTCCAAAATATGCTTGCAAGATGGTGCTACACTTATAGCAAAATGCACTACGATTACAGCCAAATGCACTATACTTATACCTCCAGCTATATTTTTCACTTCATTTTCACCAACTATTTGTTTTACGATGTAATTTGGATATTTTAAAGACTTGATGATGTAATTATTGAATTAATTAGCATGATAGGTTTTTTTTGTGCTTAATTTAGCCTCATAAATGTGGCAAAACAAAAAATCAAAGTTTAAAGAAGAGTTTGTGTTTAACCTTCTTACTCTTTCTTGTTGGTTGAGATATTCTTGCGAATTGTTACACCACTTAGGGATTGAACCCCTGAAGGTGGGGACACAGTTGTTTTGAGTCTGTATGTATGATTTCTCATTCAGTGAGAGAGGTTGGACTTTTTTGGAGAGACTTGTACCTTATGTTTTCATATAGCTAATTAAGGAGCAGTTGCAGGTATTTTTTAGAAATACTTGTTCAGTGAGTCTGTGGTGTTATTTTACTTTCATATCAATTTCTTATTGATGAAATCGTCTCCCTTTACATGCTCTTATTTCTTCTTATCATTTTCCTTATAGTGATATAGGCAGAATTCTTAGATTCAAAGTTCTGTTTATGTGGAAAGTCATGCTTGTGTTTCTCTTCTTCTAAGATTAAGGAATTCATGCTAATACATTCTCATTATGATTTCTTAAACTCTCATACCTATACTACATTGTCTAAATCTTAAGTTCACCCCAACACATTATTATCTAGCTCCTCTTTATGCCTGTTACTGCACACTTTATACCTTGACCTAATTTCCTACTCTCATCCTTAGTCTAGCAAACCTAAAAACCCTAAATTTTCAAATACACAAACAAGACTATACATCTAGCCTAAAATCCATTTCTTTTCAGTTATTCATTGACAAATATTAAGAGATATCCCTCTCTAGTTCAATAGGGCTAGCTACTCAACTAAAAGTGGTTCAAGGTTACCCCTTTTGATTTCCTCCTCAGCCTTGGACATTGTAGGCGATAACATTTTTGGCGTCATTTTCGGGGAAACGAGTGATATATATTCCCTCAGAAAGGACATCAAAGATCGGATTTGATTGTTGATGGTGAACAGTGATTAGACACAGAAAGGTTGTGCATCTTTCACCTGGCGATTCCAAATAGTTCAAATTGATTTAAAGACTCCACTAGTGAAGAATCCAAAGGTTCTGAGTTTTTTTTTATTTCCTGGCAAATTCGTCGTCGAAGGATTCTAGATTACAAAACATTTATGCCAAATCCAATCAAATAGATAGTAATATTCCACTAGATGATAAACCTTGCCAGTAGGAATATAGAAGAATCATACACAAAAGCCAGGTACTCAAAATGGAATTGCATTCAAGATGTAAATTACTTTCTTGTAAAACATTTCTTCTCTTTTCCTAAAACTGTCCTGCAAGGTTCCAAAGCTTATTGTATGAAAAAGATGATCAAAGTCTTGTATTTGATTCTACGTATTTGAAGAGTGTAAATACCGAATTTCCCTTTGATATTGATCAAGATCATGACCTCTTACCTAAAACTTGTGCATATCATTTTTGAGTTGATGAGCCTAAAGAGACTAAAACTGATCCTACAACTAGTGTACATAGTCTTACACCTTCTACATTCCTGAATAGATATAAGCCTATAATTTTACCTCCTATATACCATGCTTTCCCTGAAAATCATTACCTATATCTGCCAAGGTTTGATGGTGAATGTAAGAAGATCATTGTTGAGAGACATATGCAGAATTTTGAGACTTTCCTCGACATTTTTTAAGTTGATGAAGAGGATGTCAATATTCAGTTGTTTCCTCGTTCTTTTCAAGGAAAAGTCAAGAGTTGGTTCAAAAACCTTCCTGCTACGAGCATCTCATATTTCCCGTAGCTTTTCAAAGTTTTCCTCGACAAGTGGGTGGTCAAAGAGAACCCTTTCTTGATTTTAGAAGAGTAAAACCTAATGAAAAGATAGCCATGGGAGATAGTAAAATAATTTTTTACCAGATTTAACCAAGTCTATTGTTCGACGCCTGCTAATATAGGACCTCCTCCTCGCTCAACTCTCTTGCATTATCCGAAACCCTTTGATCCAGAAATGGAGTTTCATCTGAGAGAAAGGAACCTTGCGACACTTGAAGATATGTAGAATAGTCCAGTAGATGTAGAGGCTAATCTGTTGATAAGAAGGGAAGAGTTGAAGGCAGAAGAGAGAGGGAGCATAGATGCAGATCACTCGACATCATTAGAGGTAAAGCTCGACATTTTGGTAAGTGCAGTGGAAGAGATGATGCAGAAAATCGTCACAAGGAATGAATATGATGTTCAGGATGATGGCTCGTTGATTGAAGAAAAAAAAGGGGGTGATCCAAAACATTTTCTTTCTTATCCTAGTTGTCATACATCTGATAATGATTGTTTTATAGATCATCTTGCCAAGGAGAGATTTGTTGATCTGACATGTATGCTTGATTATATTATTTACATTGATGTTTTTCCTAAGTTTGATCAGTATGAAGATGATAATGTTCTCCAAACAGAAACAAATATTACAGACTAATCAACAACTGATTTGTGGGAGGAGGAAGTTCACTTTCAGTAGCTTGAATATAGTGATCAGCCGATGCATATCAGCTATGGTTGTGAGGAGGAAAGTGCACAAAATTTGGAAGTAAGTGAAGGATCTTTGCCTATTTGTTTTGCTTCATTTCAGTTCATCAGAGAAAACTTTTATGCAATCAAAAATCAACAGTCATTAAATTTTGATCTTGACAATCAAGAGAGAAATGAAATCCTTGATCAAGACTCCTCAGATCCAGATTTTCAGCCCCAGAATTCCATTGAATGTCAAGTTTCATTTGAAGACTTGGATATTGGGATATATGATCAAATAATGCAAGAAAATTATTTACCATTATGCTTTCAAACATTTTAGTTTTTGGAGTGAAATTTTCATAGTATATCTGCAATTAAGAAAGAGCAGCTTTTTGAAAATTATGAGGTCTCATTGGAACCAATATGTAATAGGTTGCAACAGTCTTCCTAAGTTTTTCATTATCCAATAGCTGGTATTTTAGATGATATCTATAGTCAAAGATTTTCTCCATTAGCTGGAAATGAGCTTCAAATAGAGGTGATAAAAATGTGATTGGGCAGCTGGCTTCATTGTCTTGTTCAACAAGAGTCTCAGTAGCAGGAGGCATTACGTAGAGCGGAGCAGTAATATATTAGATGTGCTGGAAATAAATATGTATTCCTATGAAGATCCTTTTAAACATTCTTTAGGTCAGTTTGTGGGCTCATACTTTTCAATTTCATTCATATTCAATCTGTTTACAGGTTTTCGTGGGAGTTTCCTTTCAATAGTTCTCTCTTCTTGCTCATAAGCAAGCACCTGCAGAGAATTTAACTAGCAGAAAAAATGCTTAGATGGTTGCATTGGCTGTTCCATTTCACTTGATCTGGTGATGTATGGATTAGTTAGAGTAGGTGTGATGAATATGTTGAGGAAAGTGTAACGAGGTTCAATCTTGATAATGACATGATCTTTGTATTTGATGTAATAAAAGGAAATACATTATTTTTTGTAATATTGCTACATGGGTTTCATGGTAAGAAGTGTCTCTAGGTAAAATAATTCTTCTTGATGTCTTTAGAATTTATTTCTCTGTCAAAGAATCATGTCATGAGTCCATGTAAATGTATACAAGTCTTCAACAAGTGTAGGAGTCCTCCAAGACAAAGATCAATGTCTCAAGAACAAGCACAAAAAGTCTGCAAATGAAGCAATAAGGAGATGATCACGTCAACGACAGAGAAATATGAATTAAATACATAAATACAAGTTATGTTGGCATTGGTATAAAGACACATCAGTTCATGAAATTATGTCAGCTCACATATTAACCCTCACCACTATATATACCCACGAAGGGTTAGCTCAAAAGAACAGAACTTCGCACTTCTATCTCTATGAAATTTCGGGTAATGAAGCAACAATAAGAAGCCATTGTAGCCACAATCTTGATGAGATGAAGCCACAGTCATAAGGTATTCGCAGTGAGATAGAGCCATAGGCTTAGAAGAGAAGCCACATTCAAGGCTTCGGATGAGGCAGGGAGCTGCAAAATGGTTTGACTGCACCTTGTTTTGGGCTTTAGGTGCAGTCATGATTGCGAATACATGGTAGGATCTCAGTTGGATGATTATCCTCGGTTCAACAATGTCTCCATAACCCTAGTAAGCTATAGTGATAATATGATTAGTCTCAGATCCATAACAAGAAAGGAGCATGACATATTTGGCATGATTACAGTCTCGACTTATCGCAGTACAGTCAAGGTATATGTATAAGATCTCAATTTATTAGATATCGCAATGATCCTAGATCTCTATCTCGACATAATTATTCTTTGTAGTCATCACAATGTTCAGATATTGTTAAGGAAACATGCTTCAAGGAACAATGATCATAGTAATTATAAATCATGATCATATATCAGTGATCTCATTGACTCGGAGGATCTCAATGCAGTAAGTCATCCTGGTTATACTATTGTAAAGGCATCTAAGTTGTAGCAGTGATGAAGATCATGGTGTTACAGTAGTAATGAAGATCATAGTGTTGTAGCAGTGATGAAGGGCATGGTGTTGCAGTAGTGATGAAGATCACAATGGTTATGACCTCTATGGTGAAGCGAAGAGAATGATCTCAGCAATGACACGAAGAGGATTGATGGCTTTTTCTTGGAGAGGTAGATTGTGTCAAGGGTCATGGTCTTGGTACTTTCCTCTCCAAGAGGGAGAGGTTTTGGCCCTGGCAGAAAAGAAAATTATTTGTGTTCTTGTCTCTTTTATTTTTATAGCAGTTTGATGAAGTTAACATACACATGCTAATAATGAGGTAAACAACAAGCCAAGTTAAATTTTTTAAATACTTCACAAATTGTTATCATGTAATGAAGAATCATATTAAATTTTCTTGCCCTAGATTACTAAATAGAATAAGCTCAATTCTGGACATCTTTTTCAGTAGTATCTTCGAGTAAAGTTTGCAGTTAGTTTACAGTTCAGTTTGTCAATTGGTTTGCAATATTGAGTTTGGTGTTTTGAATGGTTTTTGACTCCATGGCCAATGGATAAGGCTAGTTGGTCTACAGTGTTCTTGAAACCTCCAAAGAGCTGTCATCCCCAGCTGGATACCTAATCCTATAAGGGTTGGTGTGGAAGCTAAACAACCACTTGGAATATCAAAACCAAGGGTCACTCCTATGTATTATAAATATGTATCATTGTGAATAGGAAAAGAAATCTAATGTTTACCTTTCATATTGCCTCTACCATGTATGTGTTTAACATGGTATAAGAGCCGGCAATATCTTGCCTTGCTCATATTTGAGCCACTTGTTTTATGGCCTTTCTATGCAGGTCAGTTCTACCTTCAATTTTTCATTTCATAAATTTTTTCTCAGCTAAATTCTAGTTGCAATCTCTGCTCACATTTTCACGTAGTAATGCTCTTCCTTCAGTGTTATTCCTTCTTGCATTACATTTATTTACCTCTCATTTTTTGTGTCTACTTGAATAGTTTGTCGGTGGTCGTTTCTTTGTTAGTGTGTCAGGCCTGAAACCTCCTCAACACTGTCCTCGGTAGTTTCTCTGCTGGTGGAATGAGCACGGTAGTTTCATATGTGTTTTATACCACTCTGGTGACACTCCTGGTCATTACATTAATGCTCTCTAGTTACACTCCCTGGTTATTCACCCCGCTTCATTTTTTGTTAAAATATATTATGCTCCTTGGCACCAGGATTTGACTATTAATTTTATTATGCCGAACTGCCTACAGAGCACTGAGAACACGATTATAGGAACCTTCCATGAATGATTTCTCTTATTCAACAACATGCTTAATGCATGGATTCTCAAGTGCCTCAGGTGAAAGGTGGTCTAGATCTATGTGAAGTTCTGAAATTATATTTTGCACCAGAAGACACAGTAAATTGAGCCCGAGGATCAGATATTCCTGAGAAGATGGTCGAATAAGATCTCTTGTAACTATGTAATATGGCTTCAACTACAAGAAGTCCCTCACAAAGGCATCTTATTCTTCAATTTTTACACTTAGAACAACAACATGCTCAAAAATATCACTTGCTAGCGTTAGCTCATGAATCGCTACAGGTGATTCACAGTACAAGGGTGGGAGGCTTGGAAATCCTGTCAACATAACCTTCAATTGAGACATCCGAGAGCATGCCTTCCATGGATTTCCTTTCCTTGAAACAATGATAATCCACTATTTCAATACTTTCAAACCCTACAACTAGTTACGAAGAAGACTTTCGCTGCAAGAAAAATCTAAAGGGAAAAATAGAATAAGAAAGAGGTTTGGCAGGAAAATAGTTACAAAAATGCTAGCTTCGAGCCTTATGATGTTGAATCCTTAGTTGAGATATATTCTAGTCTCTGATGTTCCGACAATTTCCTAGAAGCGGAGGAGTGGAAGAGTATTGCGAGCAGGGGTTGGGTAGAGAGCTGGAGAAATAAACCCATGACTATGAGCATCTATCGAAGGCAATAAGACTAAAGGTGGGCATCTTTTATAAATAAAAATAATAGAAAAAACTTCAAACCTTCAACCATCCTTCAAGGCCTTGAGAGGGTCAATAGCGAGGGATTATTTTTAAGTAAGGAAAAATGATGAGTTCCCGCAAATTATCGAGGAAGGATTAAGTCAAGAAATTGATGAATACTTTTCTAATGTGAGGTATAGGCTCGTTATATCTGTAGTGAGTAATGTTGGTCATGAGTGAACTGTTATGCATATGTAATGGATTACAGTCATTGTTTCTTGTTGGTTGGAGGATTAATTCTTTATGTTTAAGTCATGGTACGTGCATTGAATAGAGCTATTGCACACTGATTAGCTGGAGGACATTTATAGAGGATTTGATGGTAAAAAATCAGTAGGGACACTCTTTCTAACATTAAAATTTGTCCACAAAATCCACAAGAAAACATGGAATTTTGGTAGTTGGAGTATCAGTTCCAGCGAGATGAACTTCAACAGATTTTATTTGAGTGTTACCTTCTAGGATTTGTCATTCTAGATTGTTTTCTGCTCAAAATAACCCTCTGTTCAAGTTTAAAACAAACACCCATCAACAACTAGCAAGCGATAAAATTAGTAAGGTTGAGAAAGATTCACATTCAGTGCCTAATGCAACAACATATTTGCATGCAAAAGAGTAAATTCAACTTGCACTTCCCAAGTCGGTCAACAGACCTTGGGAAGAGCTTGTCCATAACAAGCATAGAAAAGGTCTTGGATATGGTAAGGAGGTTTCCTTTCATATTCCAGATTACTCAAAGCCCATCTAGTTTTAGAATGTTGGATTTCTTCATGACAATTAACCTTCAGTTGTTCTAGATTCTTCTCCTCTTCCATAGCAACAACAACAGATTATGAAATGCCAACACTGTAATCGAGTTGGACATATGAAAGATCATTGTTTTGATCTTCGTCCATGTAAGCATTGTCATAAAACTAGTCATTCTTTAAACATATGCTTCAAAAACAAGCCTCCTACAAGAACAAAGATTCATCTTGGATGGATCGCTTCTTGGCAATGGGCATCAACAACCAAGAATATATTTCAAACATATGTACGAAGTTGTTCTAGAGTATTGAACAATCTTGCATTTGAGTTTTCTCCATCATCTCACGTTGTATCTGACAGGGGGGCAAAATATGTTCATCTACAAGCTTCAAAGCCACCTCAAGAGAGCTTGAGCCACACCCAGCCATACGAGATTCAAAGTTGTTGCCAGAGACAAAGGTGCCCTTGAGCATGCCTTCAGTCAGCGATGCGTCTTCAAAGAATTGGCAACAATTCCTTTAGCAGAAGACTTCAACTTCCTATCTGTTTTGGAAGATTTCTACGAATTTCATTAATAATTCTAGAGTTGGTGGTAATCCTTAAAACATAATAGGTTGAGACCTCCCTTTTCAGGTTGAGGTTCTCCCTTTTATGTGAGGTGAGACCTCCCTTTCATGGTTGAAGGTTTCTCTCTCCAAAAAATCAGTAGCACTTCCTCTTCAACTTATTTCCAGACCTAGAAGAGTTCTGGGAACTGCAGTAAGCATTCTAGTATTGGTGGTATTACTTAAACCACCTCCCTTGATACCAACATTTCAGAGAGCACATTCAGCCTAGTGTTGCCATGCATTTTTGCACGTTTTGTATTACAACTCTCTTCATGGACTCATAAATAACCCTTTGGATTAAGGGGGTGAATGTTGGACACCTAATCCTCTAAGGGCTGGTGTGGAAGCTGAATAGCCAAAGGAAGTCCAAGGGAGCACTTCAACTATGAAACCAAGGGTCACTCCTATGTATTATAAATATGTATCATTGTGAATAAGAAAAGAAATCTAATGTTTATCTTTCATATTTCCCTCGCCATGTATGTGTTTAATAGAGCCAATGTTAGTGTCAGTCTTTGCATCCTCTCACTAGTGATCAAATGGGCTCTTATCATGTCTTGTTAGGGTCCCACAGTCAAATTTTTGTCATTCCATTAGGTCATCATGCAAAACTTTGGTAACTGGATGTAGTCCCAGATTTGTCTCCAATCCTTTTAAATAATTTTTCTCCTTGCTGGCTCATTTCACCTTTGTGCTAAGTGTACTTCAGTCATGATTTGTGTTCATCATCATATTCATTTTTATCATGATTTCATGCAGCCAAGGTTCCCATTAGGTTTTAGGGTTTCTAAGGTCTCCATTAGGTTTTAGGGTTCCCCAATCATCATTTCATAAGATTTCATCATCAACTTCAGGTTGCATTACATAAAATCCAAGTAAGTGGCTATGTTTTACCATATCCGTCTCTCAGTTTTTCTTGGAAAACGCATTTCCCTCTCCTAGGGTTTTGAGGGCATTTTTCTTGGTTTCATGACCTCCATGGTAACAATACCAACAAAACTTGTATATTTATGCTCATACACCTTCCCCTATCCTCAATATACCTTCCTAAACACTTCTAATCACTTATATCCCTCAAAATCACCATTTTCCCACAATACCTAGCCTATTGCTACAATTTTACTCTTTTCTAGGCTAGGCCTATGTGTCACCCTTTTGGACCCCTTCCCCTCACTCCATACTTGAAAGTTAACTTTCCCCTAATTCCTAACATCTCGTCCCACGTCCCAAAATTTTCCTAAGAATTTATAAGCCCCCTATCCCCTTTATTTCCCTTCATTCTTATAAATTGCCCAAATCCCTTCTTTTGCCTACACTAACCCCTAATTTTCTCTCCCATTGAGCTAGGGTATGCTATGGGATCAGAGACATATAAGCAAAGGAGGCACAAGGGAGGTCATATCAGCAATTATGAGGCCATTTCAGCTCATAAACATCATTTCTCCATCATTTTTGAAGAAATCAGTCCAAGGGACAAATCTTTTGCCACGTATAGGGCCAGTTTTTCTTCAAAGAATGGTTTTGTGAAAATGGAGATGAATTTCACAAAAGTAAAAGAGGTTTTTGTTAATAATACAATAAGTAACAAAAACATCCTTTAGGGTTTAAACAGGTATCATATATTGGGAGATATGAAACTTTCATGGAGACCTATGTCAGAAAATCAAACATTTTCAAGTTAAAGTTTATGTTTTAGTCTTTATTTTGTGGCATGGATTACGAGATAATGAAACTTAATTTCCTGAAAATTAGAGAGTATGTTTCTCAAAACATCCTTATCTACACAAACCACTCTCATTTTTCCAAAAATACGTATGGTTAGAGAGATATCACTTGATCTTTGAGCCCTACTTTCACAGAAAAACCCCAAATTTTAACCCTACCATAAGCTCAAAGCCTTGGTGCTACAAATTCATCCCAAAGCTCCAAATGCTAAAATATTTATACCCCTAGATAGATATTTCCCTAAGGATCTCAGATATACACTTTTTGAAGCATGTTAACAAACTGGTTAGGAGAAAAAGACAAAAATGAGCAGAAAAAGTCACCTTCTGCCACTATTCTGAAGCATGCACTGCGTTTATAGAGTCACCTCGGGTGAATAAATATTTTAAGGCCTTCCCATAGTCCATTTCTAAAACTTCAAGCTGTTCGGGAAACTAGATAAAACATTCTAGTTGATCGTTCTCTTACTTTTCAAGTTTGACTTCCATAAGGCTTCCAAAATATGATTGCAAGATGGTGTTATGCTTATAGCCAGATGCACTATGCTTATACTTGTAGCTGTCTTCTTCACTTTTTGTTCACCAGATCTTGGTTTTATGATGTAATTTTGATATTTTAAAGACTTGATGATGTAATTATTGACTTAATTAGCATGGTATAATGTTTTTGTGCTTAATTAAACCTCATAAAGTTGGCAAAACACAAATCAAAGTCTAAAAGAAGAGTTTGTGTTTAACCTTCTTACTCTCTCTTGTTGGTTGAGAGATTCTTGGGAATTGTTCCACCACTTACGAATTTGACCCCTGAAAGTGGGGAAATGGTTGTTTTAAGTCTATATGTATGATTTCTCATTCAGTGAGAAGGGTTGGACTTTTGTGGAGAGACTTGTATGTTATGTTTTCATACAACTAATCAAGGAGTAGTGGCAACTATTTTTCAGCAATACTTGTTCAGTGAGTCATGGTGCTATTTTCCTTTCATATCAATTTCTTAATGATGAAATCATATCTCTTTACATCCTTTTATTTCTTCTTATGGTTTTCCTTATAGTCATATAGGCAGAATTCTTAGATTCAAAGCTCTGTTTATGTGGAAAATCATGCTTTTGTTTCTCTTCTTCTAAGATTAATTAATTCATGCTAATACATTATCATTATGATTGCTTAAACTCTCAGGCCTATACTACATTGACTAAATCTTAAGTTCACCATAACACATTATTACTAGCTCCTCTTTATGCCTGTTACTGCACACTTGATACCTTGACCTAATCGCCTGCTCTCATCTTTAGTCTAGCAAATCTAAAACCCTAAATTTCCAAATACTCAAACAAGACTTATACATCTAGCCTAAAATCTACTTCTTTTCAGTTATTCATTGACAAATCCTTAGAGAGATCCTTCTCTGGTTTAGTAGGGCTAGCTCTTGAGCTAAAAGTGGTTCGAGGTTACCTCTTTCGATTTCCTCCTCAGCCTAACATTTTTGGCATTGTTTCCAGGGAAACGAGTGAATATATTCCCTGGGAAAGAACAGCAAAGATCAGATCGAATTGCAGATGGTGAACAGTGATCATATACATAACGGTTCTGCATCTTTCACCTCGTGACTCCACATAGTTTAGATTGATTTAAGGACTCCCCTGGTGAAGAATCCAAAGGTTATGTGTTTTTTTTTTTATTACCTGGTGACTCCGTTGTCAAAGGAATCTAGATTACAGAACATTTATGCCCAATCCAATCAACTAGATTTAAAAATTCCACTAGATGATCAAACTTGCCAGCAGGAATATGGAAGGAGCATACACAAAATTCAGGTACTCAAAATGGAATTGTATTCAAGATGTAATTTACTTTCTTGTAAAATACTTCTTCTCCTTTCTTGAAACCGTCCTGAATTATTTCCAGAGTTTTTTATATGAAAAAGGTGATAAAATTCCTATATTTGATTCTACCTTTTTGAAGAGTATAAATACCTAATTTCCCTATGATGTTGATCAAGATCACGACCTCTTACCTGAAACTTGTGCATATCCTTTTCGAGTTGATGAACTTAAAGAGACTAAAACTAATCCTACAACTAGTGTACATAGCCTTACACCTGGTACGGTACCAGATATATATAAGCCTTTGATTTAACCTCCTACATTCCATGATTTTCCTAAAACTCATTACCTATATCTTCCAAGGTTTCATGGTGAATGTAACAACATCACTGCTGAGAAACATATGCATAATTTTGAGACTTTCCTCAACCTTTTTGAAGTTGATGTAGAGGATGTCAGTATTAGGTTATTTTCTCTTTCATTGCAAGGCAAAGTCAAGAGTTGGTTCAAAACCCCGCATGCTGCAAGCCTCTTAGATTTCCTGCAGTTCATAAAAATTTTCCTGGACAAGTGGTTGGTCAAAGAGAGCCCTTTCTTGATTCTAGAAGAGTATCACCATCTGAAAAGATATCTAGGGGAGGCATTACAATAGTTTTCTTCCAAATTTAACCAATTCTATAGTTTGATGCCTGCTAATATAAGACCTCCTCATGTCTCAGCTCTCTTGCATTATCCAAAAGCCTTTGATCCAGAAATGGAGTTTCAGCTAAGAGAAAGGATCCTTGCAACACTTGAAAAGATGCAGAATAGTGCAGTAGATGTAGAGGCTAATCTGTTGATCAAAAGGGCAGAGTTGAAGGAAGAAGAGAGGGAGAACATAAATTCAGAGCACTCGACATCATTAGAGGTAAATATCGACATTTTGGTAAGTGCAGTGTAAGAGATGATGCAAAAAATCATCACAAGGAATGAGTATTATGTTCAGGACCATGGCTCGCTGATTGAAGAAAAACAAGTGGGCGATCCAAAATATTTTCTTTCTTATCCCAGTTTTCATAGATCTGATAATGATAGTTTTATAGATCAACTGGCAAAGGAGATATCTGTTGGTCTCACGTGTATGCTTCATGATATTCTTTATATTGATGATTTGCCTAAGTTTGTTCAGTATGATGATGATTATGATCTCCAAACAGAAGCAAATCTTGCAGACTAATCAACAATTGATTTGTGGGAGGACGAAGTTTAGTTTCAGCAGCTCGAATATAATGATCAACCGATGCATATCACTTCTGGTAGTGAGGAGGAAAGCGTAGAAAATTTTGAAGTAAGTGAAGGATCTTTGGCTATTTGTTTTGTTTCATTTCAATTCATCAAAGACAACTTTTATCCAATTAGAAATTAGCAGTCATTAAGTTTTGATGTTGACAATGAAGAGCGAAATGAAATCCTTGATCAAGACTCCTCGGATCTAGATTTGCAGCCCCCGTATGCCATTGAATGTCAGGTTGCGTATGAAGACTTGGAAACTTAGATATATGATGAAATGATGCAGGAAAATTCTTTACCATTATGCTTTGAAAAATTTCAGTTTTTGAAGGGAAATTTTCATAGTATATCTGCAATTAAGAATGAGCATCTTATAGAAAATTATGAGGTCTCATTGGAACCAATATGTAATAGGTGTTTTAGATGATATTTGTAGTCAAAGTTTTTCTACTTGAGCTGGAAATGAGCTTCAAAAAAGAGGTGATAAAAATGTGATTGGGCAGCTGGCTTCATTGTTTTGTTCAACAGGAGTCTCAATACAAACCTCATCCAAAAATTTGTAGTCATATCAGGAAAGTAACAATAAAGATGAAAGTTCACATTCATGTTATGAAGACTACTTAGAGCAAAGCAGTAATATATTAGATGGGATAGAAATTAATATGTATTCTTATAAAAATATTTTGCAGCATTCTTGAGGTCGGCTAGAGGGCTCATACTTTGCAATTTCATTAAGATTCAATATGTTTACAATTTTTCATGGGTGTTGTCTTTCAACAGTTCTCTCTTCATGCTCATAAGGAAGCACCTATGAAGAATTCAACTAGCAAATAGAATGCTTACATGGTTTCATTCGTTGTTCCATTTCACTTGATCAGGCAATGTATGGATCAGTTAGGGTAGGTGTGATGAATAAGCTCAAATATAAGCATCTTTTTCACTAGTATCTTCCAGTAAAGTTTGCAGTTAGTCTACAGTTGAGTCTGTTAGTCGATTTGCAATATTGGGTTTGGTCTTTTGAAAGGTTTTTGACTCCCTGCCCAATGGATAAGGCTACTTGGTCTACATTGTTCTTGAAACCTCCAAGGAGCTGCCATCCCTGGCTGGAGCAAATGTTAGTGTCAGCCTTTGCATCTTGTCACTAGTGAGGAAATGGGCTCTTATCATGTCTTGTTAGGGTCCCACGGTTAATTTTTTGTCATTCCATTAGGTCATCATGCAAAAATTTGGTCACTAGATGTAGTCTCAGGTTTGTCTCCAATCCTTTTAAATAATTTTGATTCCTTGCGGCTCATATCACCTTTGTGCTGAGTGTACTTCAGTCATGAGTTGTCTTCATCATCATATTCATTTTTATCATGATTTCATTCAGCCAAGGTTCTCATTAGGTTTTAGGTTTTCCAAGGAATCCATTAGGTTTTAGGGTTCCCAAATCATCATTTCAGAATATTGCATCATCAACTTCAGGTTACATTACATCAAATCCAAGTAAGTGGCCATGTGTTTACCATATTTGTGTCTCAGTTTTGCTCAAAAGGTCATTTCCCTCTCCCAGGGTATTGAGTGCATTTTTCTTGGTTTCATGACCTCCATGGTAAAAATATCAACAAAACATGTATCCTGATTCTTTTACACCATCCCCTATCCTTAATATGCCTTACTAATCACTTCCAATCATTCTTATCCCTCAAAATCACCATTTTCCCACAAACCCTAGCATATTGCTACAATTTTACACTTTTCTAGGCTAGGCTTGTGTTTTTACCTTTTGGACCCCTTCCCCTCACTTAATCCTTGAAATTTCACTTTCCCCTACTTCCTAGCATCCCTTCCTACCTCCCAAAATTTTTCTAAGAATTTAGAAGCCCCCTATCCTCTTTATTTCCCTTCATTATTATAAATTGCCCAAATCCCTTCTTTTGCCTACACTTAACCCTAATTTTCTCTCCCATTGAGCTATGGTTTTCTATGGGATCATAGACATCTGAGTAGAGGAGGAATAAGGGAGGTGATATCTACAAGTATGAGGCAATTTCAGCTCATAAACATCATTTCTCCATCATTTTTCAAGAAGTCATTTGAAGGGACAAATCATTTGCCACACATAGGGCCAGTTTTTCTTCAAATAATGGTTCTGAGCAAATGGAGATGAATTTCACAAAAGTGAAAGAGGTTTTTGTTAATAATACACAGGAAGAAAAATATCCTTCAAGTTTGACATAGATATCATAGATTGGGAGATATGCAACTTTCATGGAGTCCTACGTCAGAAAATCTACAATTTTCAAGTTAAAGTTTCTGTTTTAGTAATTATTTTGTGACATGGATTACAAGAAAATGAAAATTAATTTCTAGAAAATTAGAGATTTTCTTTTTCACAACATCCTTATCTACAAAAACGTGTCTCAGTTTTCCAAAACGCCTTATGGTTAGAGAGATATCACTTCATCTTTGATCCCTATTTTCGCAGAAAAACCCCGAATTTTGACCATGCCATAAGCACAGAGCCTTGGCACTACGCTTTAATCTCAGAGCTCCAAATGATAAAAAAAATTCATATCCCTAGATAGATATTTCCCTAAGGATCTTAGATATCCACCTTTTGAAGCATGTCAACAAACTAGTTAGGAGAAAAAGCCAAAAATAGGTGAAAATGTCACTTTCTACCACTATTCTAAAGTAGATGCTATGCTTATAGAGTCACCTTGGGAGAATAAATTTTTGAAGGACTTCCATTACTCTATTTTAGAAAAATCAAGTTTTTCTGGAAACTAGACAGAAATTTTGGTTAACCATTCTCTTAGTTTTCAAATTTGATTTCCAGAAGGCTTCCAAAATCTGCTTGCAAGCTTTCACTACGGTTATAGCCAAATGTGCTGCACTTATAGCCAAATGCGTTGCGCCTATAGCCAAATGCGCTATGATTATACCTGTAGTTGTATTTTTCACTTCATTTTCACCAGATGTTTGTTTATGATGTAATTTTGATATTTTAAAGACTTGGTGATGTAATTATTGAAGTAATTAGAATAGGTTGTTTTTCTACTTAATTAAACCTCATAAAGGTGAAATAACTCAAATCAAAGTCTAAAAGAAGAGTTTGTGTTTAACCTTCGTACTCTCTCTTGTTGGTTGAGAGATTCTTGGGAACTATTCCATCACTTAGGGATTTGACCCCTGAAGGTTAGGAAATGGTTGTTTGAGTTTGTATGTATGATTTCTCATTCAGTGAAAAGGGTTGGACTTTTGTGGAGAGACTTGTATGTTATGTTTTCATACAGCTAATCAAGGAGCAGTTGCAGCTATTTTTTAGGAATACTTGTTCAGTGAGTTTTTGGTGTTATTTTACTTTAATATTAGTTTCTTATTGATGAAGTCATCTCTCTTTACATGATTTTCTTTCTTCTTATGGTTTTCCTTACAGTCATATAGGTAGAATTCTTAAGATTCAAAGCTGTATTTATGTGGAAAATCATGCTTATGTTTCTCTTCTTCCAAGATTAATGAATTCATGCTAATACATGCTCATTATGATTTCTTAAACTCTTAGACCTATACTACATTAACTAAATCTTAATTTCACCATAACACATTGTTATATAGCTCCTCTTTATGACTGTTACTACACACTTGATACCTTGACCTAATTTCCCACTCTCATCCCTAGCCCAGCAAACCTAAAAGCCCTATATTTTCAAATACTCAAACAAGACTAATACATCTAGCCTAAAAACCATTTCTTTTCAGTTGTTCATTTACAAATCCTTAGAGAGATCGCTCTCTGGTTTAGTAGGGCTAGATACTAAACTGAAAGTGGTTCGAGGTTACCTCTTTCGATTTCCTCCTAACCCTACGACATGGTAGGGGATAACATTTTTGGCGTCGTTGCCAAAAAAATGAGTGATATATCTTCCATGGGAAAGAATGACAAATATCAGATCTGATTGTTGATGGTGAACAGTGATCAGATACAGAAAGGCTTTGAATCTTTCACCTGGTGACTCCACATAGTTCAGATTGATTTAAAGAAACCACTGGTGAAGAATCCAAAGGTTCTGAGTTTTTTTTATTACCTGGCGACTACGTTGTCAAAGGAATCTAGATTATAGAACATTTATGTTGAATCCAATCAACTAGATTTGAAGATTCCACTGGATGATCAACCTTGCTAGTAAGAATATGGAAGGATCATACACAAAAGTCAGATACTCAAAATGGAATAGCATTCAATCTGTAATTTACTTTCTTATAAAGTACTTCTTCTCCTTTCCTGAAATCGTCCTTAGAGTTCTCTAGAGTTTGTTGTATGAAAAAGATGATCAAAGTCTTGTATTTGATTCTGCCTATTTAAAAAGTGTAAATACCGAATTTCCCTTTCATGTTTATCAATATCACGACCTCTTACCTAAAACTTGTGCATATCCTTTCCGAGTTGATGAGCCCAAAGAGACTAAAATTGATCTTATAGATAGTGTACATAGTCTTACAGCTTCTACAGTCCTGGATAGATATAAGCCTATGATTTTACATCCTATATTCCATGCTTTCCTAAAAGAGAACCCTTTCTTGATTCTAGAAGAGAATAACCAGTTGAAAAGACAGCTAGGAGAGATTGATCACTCTGGTGTATTCTCCAAGTGACCCTCAAGCTTCCTCTTATACTTTTACTATTGACATATCAACGTCTGAGATTAAGTCCCTAATCAACGGCTAAGATCATATCTGGCTTAATCCATGTCTTTTGGACCATTCTAACACAGATTCATATTAATACACCTTAATATTTTATTTTCCCTAATTTTAGACTTAGGGACTCTATTAAAAATATTAATTATTTTAATATCTCCTTATCTGTTAGAATCTACCCAAACCCTTTCTGGGTATTGGAGATATCATGTGCCCCAACATCTCCACCAAATTTGATGGCTAGAGCACATCCAATACTACCCCAAATCAACACTCCCTCTTAACGAGGACTGTGCTCTAGCGATACTCCTTACTAAGTATTACTCTGATCATTCGGCATAGGTACCTATGCTGATGCTAGGCCTTCCTGCCCAACATCCTTTGCATTGTTGCATCCTATACTGCTACCCATGGTTCTAGCACTGCCACTGTTACATTTGTACGATAGCTCCCTCTCCATATGTGTTGATGTTGGTCCTTTCTCCTAGCACTGCATCTGCACTACACCTCCTCTCATCATGTTGCATCATGCTACCCACTGCTACACTACAAATTAGTTACTGAGAAGTAAGTAACTAATCTCCCAATCTGTTCTCCATGTTGGGCTAGAGACACCCACTGACGCTGAAGCTCCCTCTGCCACTGACAAGTGCTCCCTTTCTGACCTCTGCATTTCTACAACAACTCCCTGCATCTCACACCGTTTCACACCTCTGTGCCATCCTGCACTGGTGCAACACTCTTGTGCCTCTTGCACTGTTGCAGCCTACTAGCCTCGCGTTGTCTTGTCACTCCTGCACTATAGCTCTCTCTGTCGTCCATCTGCATCCATCTCTACCTGACTCAGCCAGTCTTGCTACTCCTCTTCGGGGCTCCTGTAACAAGGTCTAATCCAAGAGGCTGGGAACCTCGAGGATCCTTCCCCTCATCGCCTCTAGTCTACCTAACTATAGCTTGATGTCTCCCCACTTTCAGTTAATTGGTGCGTGTGCACTCATGGAACAATCATTGTCTATCAAAACTTCCTTCTCTGCCCGTGCTGGCACTCCCTTAGTCTCGAAAGACTCTCCCTTACTCTTCTTCCTTAGACACTAGGTCGCATAATGACCCAACTCCCCACAGTGGAAGAACTTGATCTTAGAGAGATCCTTCTTCTTCCACTTTTCCTGCTTTCCCTCAAATGCTAGGGCCACATCTTCCTCCTCTTGCTTGACTTTGATCCCTTGCTGCTACTACCTGTCTTTGATTTTCATCTGATCTCTTCTTGGTGAAGAGCTTCCCACATCTAGTCCCAAGGTGGAAGTGTCCCTCTGCCCAGTATACTCTGGAAAAATACTTCCTAGTCTTCTGAGACATCATTCAAGGCTATCCTCACCATCAACTCCTGATCTGGCATCACCCCTATAGTAGTCAATTGATCTCGGATCTCATTCAGTCCTTTGAGGAAGGTGTCAATCAGTTCTCCCTTCTTCATCTGATACAACCTCAACTGGTTCTCAAGTAGCATTCCTCTCTACACAGAAGTATGCTGGTAGAGCTTACTTAGAGCCTCCCACATCTCAAATGTTGTTTCCTTCTTGGCTATGTGTGGTACTACATGATCCTTGACCCCGTCAATGATAATGCTCTTAGCCCTTGCCATCACCTCCTCGTACTTGTCATTATCATTAGGGTTGACTAGGATATCTATTATCTTCAAGGTGAAGTTCTTGACATGATTCTTGTCAAGTACAGATAAGATTCTGGCCTTCCAGACTGCAAAGTTCGATGCTCCGTCGAGTCTATCCTAATCTCTTACTCCACGTACTGCCATGATGCTTGTAAACTTCCCTCCTGGAAGTTCTTTGTTTGACTCTGCTGAGTCTCTACTTCTCGTCTGGAAGTTCTCTTCCAGACTCCCTCTGAGTCCTAGTTTCCCTCCTAGAAATCCTTCTGTCACTGTCGAGATGCCCCCTACTCTGATCGTCTTGTGCAACCGCACCACTGATCTGGGTTCCTCGACTAGAAACCCTCAGTAGAAACTCCTCTAGCCTTGCTTTGTCAAGTACTGTTATGACTACAGTACCTCACCAGCTCCACTCTACAATATTCCCACAGCCTTCTAAACCCCAGCAACCTGAAGGTGAGAGCTCGTTGGCTCTGTGCAATTTGGGAACCAGCAATCCGGCCTCCTCAGCCAACTACGTTAGCCTTCCCAGCTACTATGTGGCTCTGCATGAGGCTCCCTTCACCTCCTTAGCTTCTACGTTGCCTCTTCTTGGCTCACCCTTGATGACGTAGGCACTATGTCACCCTTCCCTTGTTTCTGCTTTGTGAGAAACAACTTCTGCCACCTCGAGACAACTATTTTCTGCTACTATCCACTCAGAGGATTTCCTTTAGTCCTCCTATGATATGGAAGCATGCTCTGATACCATGTTGAAGTTTCTAAATTTACTTAGTTAGAAACCCTCCATTCACTTTATCTGATTTATTCCTACCTACTTGTTATTTTCCTTAACAAGATGTGAATAATGAAAATAAACACTAGTGAATGCTCAACATACTACAAATCAACAACTAAAAGAAACATAAATAAACACACCATATTACACCATTATTTTTTGACTAATGTCCCTGGAAAAGGCCAATGTGGGAAAACTGGTGCAGATATCTAAGGTTTTTCTTATTAAGAAATATCAAAGTAGAATATGGGTGCCAAAACTAGCCTACCCAATAGAGAATTTCCTTGGTAGTAATACCTCTTTGTTTCTAACAAATCTCCTGGATGAAACCCTGGATAATCCTTCTGGCATCTATTCAACACTAATCTGCCCCAGAAGCCCCAATGCTAACCTCTCTCTAGACTGCGCCAGCCCCTCTCTGCCTCACGCTAGCTCTGCGTCACCCCGGATGGGTCCATGTCAGTCTTGGGAGGCCCTACATTAGCCCTCTGGCCCTCTGTGTCAGCAACACTGGCCTATCTGAGGCTCTGCGCAGTTCCAAGCTACCTCTGTGTGGCCCTGTGTGAGCCCTAGCTAGCTCTGTGTCACTCTCCTTGGCTACTACGCTACTCTCCCAGCACTATCTCTACCTCTCTATCTCTCTGTACTAAAATGCCCCTCAGCTGTATCTCTCGATCACTAATTCTATCTCTCTTAGCACACCTCGCTCTAGAGAATAGAATGACTAATCACTCTGGTGTGTTCTCCAAGTGACCCTCAAGCCTCCTCTTACACTTTTCCTATTGACATATCAACAACCGAGATTAAGTCCCTAATCAATGGCTAAGACCAGATATGGTTTGATCCATGTCTTTTGTACCATTCTAACACAGATTCATATTAATACACATTAATATTTTATTTTCCCTAAGTTTAGACTTAGGGACTCCAATAAAAATATTAATTATTTTAATATCTCCTGATCTGTTTAGAATCTACCAAAACTCTTTCTAGGTATTGGAAATCTCATGTGCCCCAACCTATCCACCAAATTTCGTGGCTAGGGAACATCTGATGCTACCCCAAATCAATAGTAACATCCATCCAAGACCAAGATTAATGCCTCAAGAGCAAGCACAAGAAGTCTACAAATGAAGAAATAAGGAGATAATCACGTTGGATACAAAGGAATATGAATTAAAAACATAAATACAATTTATGTCATCTTAGTATAAAGACACATCGGTTCATGAAGTTATTTCGGCTCACATATGAAACCTCACCATTATATATACCCACGAAGGGTCAACTCTAAGAAATAGAACTTCACACATCTATCTCTCTGAAATTTCAGGTAATGAAGCCGCAATAAGAAGTCGTTGTAGCTACATTCTTGAGGATATGAAGATGCAGTCATAAGGTAGCCGCAGTGAGACATAGTTGCAGGGATAGAAGAGAAGTCACAGTCAAGGCCTCGGATGAGATAGGGAGTTGCAAAATGGTTTGGCTGCACCTTCTTTTGGGTTTTAGGTGCAGTCATGATTGCAGATACATGGTAGGATCTCAATTCAATGATTATCCTCAGTTCAACAATGTCTCCATAACCCTGGTAAGCCATAGTGATAATATGATCAGTCTCAGATCCATAACAACGAATGAGCGTGACAAATTTGGCCTGATTATAGTCTCAACTTATCGCAGTACAATCAAGGTATATATACAGGATATCAATTTATTAGATATCGCAATGATCCTAGATCTCTATCTCAGCATAATTATTCTTTCTATTCATCACAATATTCAGATCTTGTTAAGGCAACATGCTTCGAGGAACAGTGATCATAATAATTATATATCATGATCATATATCAGTGATCTCATTGACTCAGAGGATCTCTCTACAGCAAGTGATCCTGGTGACACTATTGTAAAGGAATCTAAGTTGCAACAGTGATGAAGATCATGGTGTTGCTGCAGTAATAAAGATCATAGTGTTGCAGTAGTGATGAAGGGCATGGCGTTATAGCAGTGATGAAGATCATAATGGTGATGACCTCTATGGTGCAGTGAAGAGAATGATCTCAACAATGACACAAAGAGGATTGATGGCTTGGTCTTGGAGAGGCAGATTGTTTCAAGGGTCATGGTCTTGGTATTTGTCAATGGAATCTCTATAAGAATAATTTACGCGCGGGTTTTTCCTCTCTAAGAGGGAGAGGTTTTGGCCCTGGGAGAAAACCAAATCATTTGTGTTCTTGTCTCTTTTATTTTGATAGTAGTTTGATGAAGTTAACATACACATGCTAATAATGAAGTAAACATCAAGCTAAGATAAATTGTTTAAATATTTCACAAATTGTTATCATGTAACGAGGAATCATCTTAACTTTGCTTGCCCCAGATTCTTCAATAGAATAAGGTCAATTATGAGCATCTTTTTCAGTATTGTCTTCGAGTAAAGTTTGCAGTTAGTCTGCAGTTCAATTTGTTAGTCGGTTTGCAATATTGAGTTTGGTCTTTTGAATGGTTTTTTACTCCATGCCCAATGAATAAGGCTACATGGTCTACAGTGTTCTTGACACCTCCATGGAGCTGCCATCCCTAGTTAGACACCTAATCCTCTAAGGGGTGGTGTGGAAGCTAAACAGCCAAAGGGATTCCAAGGGGCCACTTGGAATATGAAACCAAGGGTCACTCCTATGTATTATAAATATGTATCATTGGGAATAATAAAAGAAATATAATTTTTATCTTTCATATTTCCGCTACCATGCATGTGTTTAACATGGTATCAGAGCAGGTGATATCCTACCCTTCTTATATTTGAGCCACTTGTTTTATGGCCTTTCTGTGCGAGTCAGTTCTACCATCAATTCTGCATTTCATAAATGTTTTCTCAGCTAAATTCTAGCTGCAATCTCTGCTCACATTTGCACGTAGTAACACTCTTCCTTCAATGTTAGTCCTTCCTACATTTCATTTATTTACCTCTCAGTTTTTCTACCTACTCGAATAGTATGTCGGTGGTCATTTCTTTGTCAGTGTGTCAGGCCTGAAACCTCCTCAGCATTGTCCTCGGTAGTTTCTCTGTTGGTGGAATGAGCGTGGTAGTTTTATATGTGTTTTATACCACTCCAATTACACTCCCCGGTAATTACGTTAATGCTCTCTGCTTACACTCCCAAGTTATTCACTGCGCTCTAGTTTTTGTTAATATATATTCTGCTCCTTGGCACCGGGATTTGACTATTTTTTTATTATATCAAACGGAGTTATTAATGGATTTTGTTTCTTCCTATGTTAGGTTTTCTCTTGGCCATTCTTCTAGTAGAGAATTAGCAAGGGTGGAAGTACTAATCACGATGGATTCTTTGGGTTTGACTCAACGACCCACATTTACGAGCATTCGATTAGATATTATTTGATGGGAAGAGAATATTCAATCAAGTTATATTTGCGGCATTTATCAAGTTATCACTGGAATTTTCCTTTGTGAACACCCTCTACCAGACTATTTGGCTTCTTCTTGCTATTTTGATATGATATGGTGTGATGAATGATTATAAACTCAAATTATTTTGCAAATTGTTGCAGATGCAAGGCTCATGAGAAAACGGACTAGTTTGAAGATCCTCATGGAATTTGAATGCGAGCAAGACAAAGATCTTCGGGCAGAGAGTAAATAAGGGAAGAGAGTAAAGATTTTCTTAACATCCTGTAGTGAAAAATAATCATATGCCTTCTCATTGTAGCCGTGATTTCATCTCTGATAGTTTTTGCAAGAAGGTCCATGAAATAAACATAAGTTTCCTGCGGGACTGCTTGCCGAGCACTGAGAACACAATTATAGGCACCTTTCATGAAAAATTGCTCTAATTGACAATATGATTAATGCATGGATTCTCAAGTGCATTAGGTGAAAGGAGCTCCAACTATGTGTGAAATTCTACAATTATATTTTGCACCAGAAGACACAGTAAATTGAGCCCCAGGATTAGATATTCCTGAGCAGTTGGTGGAATAAGATCTCTTGTATCTGTGTAATATAGCTTCAGCTACAAGAAGTCCCTCTCAAAGGCATCTTGATCTTTAGTTTTCACACTAAGAACAACAACATGCTCAAAAATATCCCTTGCTAGCATCAGTTCATGAATCGCTGCAAGTGATTCACACTACAAGGGAGGGAGGGTTGGAAATCCTGTCAACATAACCTTTAGTGGAGACAGTAAAGTTGAACATGTTGACAGATCATTTATGGTATAAATAGCTTTGAAGCAAATTAATACTTGAGATACATCCGAGAGTGTGCTTTCCATGGCTTTCCTTTCTTTGAAACGACGATAATCTGCTATTTCAACACCTTCAAACCCTGCAACTAGTTACTAAGAAGACTTTCGCTATAAGTTAAAGCCAAAGGGAAAAACTAAATAAGAAATAGGTTCAATAGGAAAATAGTTACGAAAAGGTTAGCTTCGAGCCTTGTGATGTTGAATCCTTAGTTGAGATATCTTTCCAGTCTCTGATGTTCCAAATATTTCTTAGAGGCAGAGGAGTGGAAGAGTATTGCGAGCAGGGGTAGCATAGAGAGCTAGAGAAATAAACCCATGGCTTTGAGCATCTGTCGAAGGCAATAACAATAAAGGTGGGCATCTTTTATAAACAAAAATAATACAGAAAACTTCAAGCCTTCAACCATTCTTCAAGGCCTTGAGAGGCTCAATAGCGAGGGATTATTTTTAAGTAAGGAAAATTGATGAGTTCCCACAAATTATCGAGGAAGGATAAACTGAAGAAATTGATGAATACTTTTCTGATGTGAGGTATAGGCTGGTTATATCTGTAGTGATTAATGTTGGTCACTCTATTTAATTTTATATGTTGGTCATGAGGTAACTCTAATGCATATGTAGTGGATTACAGTCATTGTTGCTAGTTGGTTGGAGGATTAAGTCTTTGCGTTTAAGTCCTCATACGTACATTGAACATAGATATTGCACATTGGTTGTTTGGTGCACATTTACAGAGGATATTGCAGTAACATTGAATTGTAAGTGGCTTTTGCTTCTTCCTCATTGGTTAATAGTTGTGATCGATTTCTTTAAAGTGTAAGTTTGATAATGAAGAAAGTGATCAGACTTGATAATGCATTAGAGTTGTTAAATACTCTGATACATTTTGGTGTTGATGGGATGGTAAAAATCAATAAGGACACTCTTTTCGACATTAAAATTTGTCTACAAAATGCATAAGAAAACATGGAATTTTTGTAGTTGGAGTCCAAGTTCCAGTGAGATGAACTTCAACATATTTCATTTTAGGTTTTATCTTCTAGGATTTGGCATTCTAAATTGTCTTATGCTCAAAACAATCCTCTGTTCAAGGTTAAAACAAACACCCATCAACAAACAACAAGTGATAAAATCAGTAAGGTTGAGGAAGATTCACATTCAGTGCCTAATGCAACAATAGATTTGAATGCAAAAGAATAAATTTAGCTTGCACTTCCCAAATTGGTCATCAGACCTTGGGAAGAACTTCTCCATAACAAGAATAGAACATGTATTGGATATGATAAGGAGGTTTCCTTTCATATTCTAGATTACTCAAAGCCCATCCAATTCCAGAGTGTTGGATTTCTTCATCACAATTCACCTTTAGCTGTTCCAGATTCTGCTCCTCTTCCATAGCAACAACAACATATTGTGAAATGCCAACACTGTGACTGAGTTGGCCATATGAAAGATCACTCTTTTGATATTCATACATGTAAGCATTGTCATAAAACCTGTCATTCTTCAAACAGATGCTTCAAAAACAAGCCTCCTGCAAGAACAAAGATTCATCTTGGATGGATCACTTCATGGCAATGGGAATCAACAACCAAGAAGATATTTCAGTTATATGTCCCAACTTGTTCTAGAGGATTAAACAGTCTTGCAGTTGAGTTTTCTCCATCATTTCACCTTGTATCTGACAAGGGGGGGGGGGGGGGGGGGGGGGGGGGAGGGGATGATAGTCATCTATAAGCTTCAAAGCCACATCAAGAGAGCTTGAGCCGCAACCTGCCATACTATATTCAAATTTGTAGATAGTGACAAATATGCCCTTGAGCATGCCTTAATTCGATGATGCTTCTTCAAAGAATTGGAAAAACTTCCTCTAACATAATACTTTAGCTTCTTTTCAGTTTTGGAAGAGTTCTAGGAATTGCATTAAGCATTCCAGAGTTGGTGGTAATCATTAAACCTTCACAAGTTGAGACCTCCCTTTTCAGGTTAAGGTTCTCCCTTTTATGCGGGGTGAGACCTCCCTTTCATGGTTGAAGTTTTCTCTCTCCAAAAAATCAGGAACACTTCCTCTAGAAGAAGACTTCAACTTCTTGCCAGACCTGGAAGAGTTCTGGGAACTGCACTAAGCATTCCAGTATTGGTGATCAACCTTAACCCACCTCCCTTGATGCCAACATCTTAGAAAGCACTTGGAATATGAAACCAAGGGTCACTCCTATGTATTATAAATATGTATCATTGTGAATAAGAAAAGCAATATAATGTTTATCTTTCATATTTCCTCGCAATTTATGTGTTTAACAGAGCCAATTCTAGTGTCAGTTAATGCCTCCTATCACCAGTGACCAAATGGGCCCTTATCATGTCTTGTTAGGGTCCCACAGTCAAATTTTTTTCATTCCATTAGGTCATCATGCAAAAATTTTCTCACTGGATGTAGTCTTAGTTTTGTCTCCAATCCTTTTAAATAATTTTTATTCCTTGCTACCTCATATCACCTTTGTGCTGAGTGTGCTTCAGTCATTAGTTGTCTTCATCATCATATTCATTTTTATCATGATTTCATTTAGCCAAGGTTCCCATTAAGTTTTAGGGTTTTCGAGGTCTCCATTAGGTTTTAGGGTTCCCAAGTCATCATTTCATAATATTTCATCATCAACTTCAGGTTTCATTACATCAAATCCAAGTAAGTGGCCATGTGTTTACCATATTTTTTTGTCAATTTTTCTTGGAAAGTTCATTTCCCTCTACTAGGGTTTTGAGGGAATTTTATTTGTTTCATGACCTCCATATTAAAAATATCAACAAAATTTGTATGCTCATACACCTTCCCCTATCCTTAATATACCTTCCTAAACACTTCTGATCAATCCTATCCCTCAAAATCACCATTTTCCCACAAACCCTAACATATTACAACAATTTTACACTTTTCTAGGCTAGGCCTGTGTTTCTCCCTTTTGGACCATTTCCCCTCACTCAATCCTTGAAATTACATTTTCCCCTACTTCCTAACGTCCCTCCCTACCTCCCAAATTTTTCCTAAGAATTTAGAAGCCCCCTATCCCCATTATTTCCCTTCATTCTTATCAATTGCCCTAATCCCTTGTTTTCCCTACACTAAACCCTAATTTTCTCTCCCATTGAGCTAGGGTTTTCTATGGGATCACAGATATCTTAGCAGAGGAGGCATAAGGGAGGTCATATCAGAAATTATGAGGCCATTTCAGATCATAAACATCATTTCTCCATCATTTTTCAAGAAATCATTCCATGGGACAAATCATTTGTCACACATAGGGCCAGTTTTTTTTTCAAAGGATGGTTCTGAGCAAATGGAGATGCATTTCAAAAAAGTGAAAGAGGTTTTTGTTAATAATACACCAAGGAAAACTTCCTTCAGGGTTTACATTGTTATCATATAATGGGAGATATACAACTTTCATGGATACCTATGTTAGAAAGAAAAAAAATCAAGTTAAAGTTTATGTTTTAATCATTTTTTTTTGGCACAGATTATGAGAAAATGAAACTTAATTTCCAGAAAATGAGAGTTTTTTTGTTTCACAACATCCATATCTACAAAAACCTCTCTCCTTTTTCCAAAATGCATTATGGTTATAGAGATATAACTTCATCTTTGAGCCCTATTTTTGCTGAAAAACCCAGATTTTTCATAAGTGCAGTGCCTTGGCACTACGCTTTCGTATTAGAGCTCCAAATGCTAAAAAAATTATATCCTTGGATATATATTTCCCTAAGGATCTCAGATATCCACTTTCTGAAGCATGTCAACAAACTGGTTAGGAGAAAAAGTCACTTTTTGCCACTATTCTAAAGCAGGCACTTCGCTTATAAAGCCACTTCAGGAGAATCAATTTTTGAAGGCCTGCCCATGGTCCATTTCTAAAAATTAAAGCTATTCAAGAAACTATACCAAAAATCGTAGCTGAATATTCTCTTACTTTTAAAATTTGACTTCCAGAAGGCTTCCAAAATCTATTTGCAAGATGGTGCTACTCTTATAGCCGAATGCGCTACGATTATACCTGTAGCTATCATTTTCAGTTCATTTTCTCCATATCTTCATTTTATGATGTAATTTTGATATTTTAAAGACTTGATGATGTAATTATTGGATTGATTAGCATGATATGTTGTTTTTGTGCTTAATTAAGCCTCATAAAGGTGGAAAAACTCAAATCAAAGTCTAACAGAAGAGTTTGTGTTTAACCTTCTTAGTCTCTCTTATTGGTTGCGAGATTCTTGGGAACTATTCCAACACTTAGGGATTCGACCCCTAAAGGTGGGTAAATGGTTGTTTTGAGTCAATATATATGATTTCTATTCAGTGAGAGGGGTTGGACTTTTGTGGAGACACTTGCACGTTATGTTTTCATACAACCAATCAAAGAGAAATTGTATCTATTTTTCAGGAATATTTGTTTAGTGAGTCTGTGGTGTTATTTTCCTTTCATATCAGTTTCTTATTGATGAAATCATCTCTCTTTACATTCTTTGACTTCTTCTTATGGTAGGCAAAATTATTAGATTCAAAGCTCTGTTTATGTGGAAAATCATGCTTGTGTTTCTCTTCTTCTAAGATTAATGAATTCATGCTAATACATGCTCATTATGATTTCATAAATTCTCAGACCTATACTTCATTGAATATATCTGAATTTCATCGCAACATAATGTTATCTAGATCCTCTTTATGCCTGTTACTACACACTTGATACCTTGACCTAATTGCCTGCTCTCATCCTTAGTCTAGAAAACCTAAAAACCCTAAATTTTCAAATATTCAAATAAGACTTATACAACTAGCCTAAAATCCATTTCTTTTCAGTTATTCATTGACAAATCATTAGAGAGATCCCTCTCTGGTTCAATACGGATAGCTATTGAAGTGAAAGCGGTTCGAGGTTACCTCTTTCAATTTCCTCCCTAGCCTAGGACATTGTAGGGGATAAAAATTTTGGCACCGTTGCCGTGGAAATGAATGTTATATCTTCCCTGGGAAAGGACAACAAATATGAGATCTCATTGTTGATGGTGAAAAGTGATCAGACACAAAAAGGTTGTGCATCTTTCACCTAGCAACTCCACATAGTTCATATTGATTTAAAGACTCCACTAGTGAAGAATCCAAAGGTTCTGAGTTTTTTTTTATTACCTAGCAACTCCATTGTCAAAGGAATCCAGATTGCAAAACATTTATGTCGAACTTAATCAACTAGATTTGAATATTGCACTGGATGATCAACCTTTCCAGTAGGCATATGGAAGGATCACACAGAAAAGTCAGGTACTCAAAATGGAATTGCATTCAAGATGTAATTTAATTTATTGCAAAATACTTCTTCTCCTTTCCTGAAACCTTCTTGAACATTTTCCAGAGTTTGTTGTATGAAAAAGATGATCAATGTACTCTATTTGACTCTGCCTATTTGAAGAGTGAAAATACTAAATCTCCCTTTGATGTTGATCAAGATCACGACCTCTTACCTGAAACGTGTGCATATCTTTTTTGAGTTGATGAGTCTAAAGAGACTTAAACTAAACCTACAACTAGTGTACATAGTCTTACACCTTCTGCAGTCTCAGATAGATATAAGCCTCTAATTTTACCTCCTATATTCCATGCTTTCCATAAAAATCATTACCTATTTCTGCCAAGGTTTGATGGTGAAGGTAACAAAGTCACTGCTGAGAGACATATGCATAATTTTGAGACTTTCCTCCACCTTTTTGAAGTTGATGAAGAGGATGTCAGTATTAGGTTGTTTTCTCTTTCTTTTCAAGGAAAAGTTAAGAGTTGGTTCAAAACCTGCGTACTGCGAGCATCTCAAATTTCTTGCAGTTCGTCAATGTTTTCCTCAACAAGTGGGTTGTAAAAGAGAACCCTTTCTTGATTCTAGAAGAATATAACCAACTGAAAAGACAACAAGGGGAGACAATACAATAGTCTTCTGCTAGATTTTACCAAGTCTATAGTTTGATGCCTGCTAATATAAGACCTCCTCCCGGCTCAGCGCTCTTGCATTATCCGAAAGCCTTTGATCCAGAAATGGAGTTTCAGTTGAGAGAAAGGAACCTTGCAACACTTGAAAAGATGCAGAATAGTGCAGTAGATGTAGAGGCTAATCTATTGATCAGAAGGGAAGAGTTGAAGGCAGAAGGGAGGGAGAACATAGATGCATAGCACTCGACATCATTAGAGATAAAGCTTGACATTTTGGTAAGTGCAGTGGAAGATATGATGCATAAAATCATCACAAGGAATGAGTATGATATTCAGGACCATGGCTCGCTAATTGAAGAAAAACAAGTGGGTGATCCAAAACATTTTATTTCTTATCCCAGTTTTCATAGATCTAATAATTATTATTTTATAGATCAGATAACAGAGGAGAGATCTATTGATCTGGCATGTATGCTTGATGATATTCTTTATATTGATGATTTGCCTAGTTTTGATCAGTATGATGATGATTATGTTCTCCGAACATAAGAAAATATTGCAGACCAATCAACTGCTAATTTGTGGGAGGAGGAAGTTTAGTTTCAATAGCTTGAATACAGTGATTAGCTGATGCATATCAGCTATGGTAGTGAGGAGGAAAGTGCAGAAAGTTTGGAAGGAAGTGAAGGATCTTTGCCTATTTGTTTTGCTTCATTTCAGTTCATCAGAGGCAACTTTTATGCAATCAAAAATCAACATTCATTAAGTTTTGATTTTAACAATCAAGAGGGCAATGAATCCTTGATCAAGACTCCTCAGATCTAGATTTTCAGCCCTCGAATGCCATTGAATGTCAGGTTGAGAAGAAGATTTGAAAACTGAAATATATGATCAAATGATGTAGGAAATTTCTTTACCATTATGCTTTGAAACATTTCAATTTTTGAAGGGAAATTTTCATAGTATATCTGCAATTAAGAATGAGTAGCTTATAGAAAATTATGAGGTCTCAATGGAACCAATATGTAATAGGTTGCAATAGTCTTCCCAAGTTTTTCATGATCCAATAGCTGGTGTTTTAGATGATATCTATAGTCAAAGTTTTTCTCCATTAGTTGGGAATAAGCTTCAAAACAAAGGTGATAAAAATGTGATTGGGCAACTGGCTACATTGTCTTGTTCAGCAGGAGTCTCAGTGCAAAGCACATCTCAAAATTTGCAGTGATATCAGGAAAGTAAGGATAAAGATGAAAGTTCACATTCACATTATGAAGACTACCTAGAGAAAAGAAGTAATGTATTAGACGGGTTGGAAATCAATATGTGTTCCTATGAAGATCCTTTTGCAACATTCTTGAGGTCAACTGGAGGGCTCATACTGTGGAATTTCTTTAAGATTCAATATCTTTACAAGTTTTCATGGGAGTTGTCTTTCAGTAGTTCTCTCTTCTTGCTCATAAGTAAGCACCTGTAGAGAACTCAACTAGCAGACAAAATGCTTACATGGTTACATTAGTTGTTCGATTTCACTTGATTAGGTGATGTATGAATAAGCTAGAGTAGGTGTGATGAATAAGCTCAATTCTGAGCATCCTTTTCAGTAGTATCTTCCAGTAAAGTTTGCAGTTAGTCTACAGTTCGGTTTGTCAGTCGGTTTGTAATATTGAGTTTGGCATTTTGAATGGTTTTTTCTCCATGCCCAATGGATAAGGCTACTTGCTCTACGGTGTTCTTGACACCTCCAAGGAGTTTCCATCCCCAACTAGAGCCAATGTTAGTGTCAGTCTTTGAATCCTATCACCAGTAACCAAATGGGCTCTTATAATGTCTTGTTAGGGCCCCACAGTCAAATTCTTGTCATTCCATTAGGTAATCATGAAAAAAATTGGTCATTGGATGTAGTCTCAAGTTTGCCTGCAACCCTTTTAAAGAATTTTTATTCCTTGCTAGCTCATATCACCTTTGTGCTAAGTGTACTTCAGTCATGAGTTGTCTTCACCATCATATTCATTTTTATCATGATTTCATTCAGCCAAGGTTCCCATTAGGTCTTAGGGTTTCCAACGTCTCCATTAGGTTTTAGGGTTACCAAATCATCATTTCATAACATTTCAGCATCAAATTCAGGTTTCATTACATCAAATCCAAGTAAGTGGCCATGTGTTTACCATATTTTTCTCTCAATTTTGCTTGGAAATCTCATTTCCCTCTCCCAGGGTTTTGAGGGCATTTTTCTTGGTTTCATGACGTCCATGGTAAAAATATCAACAAAACTTATATATTGGTGCTCATACACCGTCCCCTAACCTTAATATACCTTCCTAAACACTTTTGATCACTCATATCCATCAAAATCACCATTTTCCCATAAACCCTAGCCTATTGCTACAATTTTACACTTTTCTAGGCTAGGTCTGTGTTTCTCCCTTTTGGATCCCTTCCCCTCAGTCAATCCTTGAAATTCCACTTTTCCCTACTTCCCAACATCCCTCCCTACTTGCCAAAATTTTCCTAAGAATTTATAAGCCCCCTATCCCCTTTATTTCCCTTCATTCTTATAAATTTCCAAATCCCTTGTTTTGCCTACACTAAACCCTAATTTTCTCTCCCATTGAGTTAGGGTGTTATATGGGATTAGAGATATCTTAGCATAGGAGGCATCAAGGAGGTCATATCAGAGATTATGAGGTCATTTCAGCTCATAAACATCATTTCTCCATAATTTTTCAAGAAATCATTCCAAGGGACAAATCATTTGCCGCACATAGGGCCAATTTTTCTTCAAAGGATGGTTCTGAGCAAATGGAGATGAATGTCACAAAAGTGAAAGAGGTCTTTGTTAATATTACACCATGGAAGAGAACCTCCTTCAGGTTTTACACAGGTATAATAGATTGGGAGATATGTAACTTTCACGGAGACCTATGTCAGAAAATAAATAAAAAATCAAGTTAAAGTTTATGTTTTAGTCATTATTGTGTGGCATGGATTACGAGAAAATGAAAATTAATTTCCAGAAAAGGAGAGAAATTTTTTCACAACATCCTTATCTACAAAATTTTCTCTCAGTTTTCCAAAACACCTTATGGTTAGATATATATCACTTCATCTTTGAGCCCTATTTTCACAGAAAAACCAAGAATTTTGACCCTGCCATAAGCGTAATGCCTTGGCACTACACTTTCGTCTCAGAGCTCCAAATGATAAAATTTTTATATTTTGGCATGTTTTCTATTTTTAGGTACGGAGTTTAATAGGTTCAATTTCTATTGGTTATAATTAGGGTTCAGACAAGCATTTGACACTTCTAGAGTCAACATTCTAATATGAATTACACTATCTTCTATAGCAGGCCCCTCATCATCTCTAAACTCAATGTTCTTCTTGAGGTTTTTCTTCTCCAAGTCACTACAGAGATCTCTATTCCCTATCATATTGAATGAGGCACCACTTTCGAGATACCGCATGCTTCCCATTATTGTGCTTTCCATGCATGTAGTGTGAGTAAAATGAAGTGCGAATTGTGAAGCTAGATCTTCACCTACTGCTGCAACTACAAGCTCCTTATTTCTTGCCTTCTTCTGTGCACATTTCGTGACATAGTGCTCAAATTCATGACAGTGAAAGCACTTGATGTTGGACAAGTATTTCTTCTTTCCCTCCTCACTTTGGGACTTGTTTCCCTTGGTATTGGTTTGATTTCTATTGGTTAGAATTAGGGTCCAGACAAGCATTTGACACTTTTAGATTCCATATTCTAATATGAATTACACTATTTTCTATAGAAGGCCCCTCTAGTGAGCCCTACCAATCATAGTCACTATTGAAAATATTCAAATGCATATGAGAAACTTTTTTAACTGTCCACTATGTCCACCTATATCAACCCATTATACAAGATAAGATTAAAAACTCGTTACTCTAAACACCCATTACTCTAAGTTGTTGATGCCTTGAGATAAGTTGTGTGCTAGGCATTGTTCTCTTATAGTTTCCGTGACCAAATCCTATATCCAAGAGGGAAGAAAGATATGATGAACTTTTACAATTGTTATATCTATGTTTGCTACATTGTTTCATGGTTTTTGAGAAATTTCTCATGCAAGAGTTATGTTGGCGTACTTACTATTTTCCAAAACTACTGTATGAGATATGTTTGGTATAATAAACTAAACTATTATCGAAATCTTTAGGTGAAGGAATATAAAACACTAATAGCATCAAGAGCCCTCTAAGAATTGGTCATTACACTCAATGTAGGCCCTATGATTCGCAGTGCGTCTACTTGCTATAAGACCAAGATCTTCAAATCAACTCTGCACAAAATAAGAACTACTTGAAACATTTTCAAATGCAAAGGTGGGAAATGGATGACATCACAATTTAGCGTTTGAAATATAATATTAACAAAGTAGGAACCAAGCAAAGGGCATGTAATAATAATGAAATTGGGAGTTTGAACAAAGAAAAAAAAACATTATTGCAATATTACACTCACAACAGAACATCAAAACTTGAGTCTATAATAACCCTATTCAAGAGGCTTTGGCAGAAAAATCATTGCTAAAATTGAGACTCTTGAGAGGCATTAACAAAACTAGGTGTATATGAAAATCCTTGCATTGTAGGTCCATCACCATATATAGATCCTTTAGAATAAGTCTCATAACCATTATGTCCAGATTGAAACCCATAAGAAGAAGCATAAGAGGAGGAAGAGTTCTGATAGAGAAAACACTAATAGAATCCGTTGAATATGTTGATCCATTAGCCATGCAAGGAATTGCCCTAGGAATAAAAGAAATAAACAAAGGGATAGCATGCAATAAAATTAATTGCAGCTGGATCAAATGCCCCTAGCTACTAAATATTTTGCAGGTGACTTCTCCCCCCTCTCTTATCTCCACTTCTCTCTCATCTACTCTTTCCATTCCCATGTTGGTGTAGGAGGGCATGGAATTGTTTAGAGACATCTATATTTACTTGGATATTTTCCAACAACCAAGTGTACTACATGCAATAGGTTCTCTAGCATCGAGAGGACGAGATGCTTTGTTAAGAGACAACTCAACCCCACGGTAAAATTTCTATGTTTAATCTAAGGGCTCTCAATCTTGATTTTCCAAGGGGAAATAGGTCATTCGCCAAGGGTGACATGTGTCCCACTATCAATAATTTATATCTATCTTGGTGTATCCATATAATTACCTGCATTAGTGGCATCATTATCTATTCTCTTAATTACTTCTTCGCCCCTCCTATTCTAGATTGTGTGTTTGAACATTACATGCATTGAATGGGAATTTAATATATTGAATCAAGCATTGCAATTCAACTATGATGCATTTTAATTTAGTTTAAATAGATTTTAATTTAGAGATTAATAATTTCAATATACAAAATCGACATATACTATATGGAATCATGCCACAATTTTCCTTCATTATATGTAAACAAATAAACATACGGATATGTGCTAAATCTATAAAGTAAATTCCTCCATTCATGAAATAAACTTGCTTTTATGTTTGAAAAGCATAAACACATGTTGGCCGAAATAAACACTAAGGTAGTAAGGCGAGGATGTGTATTCCTTGGAAGCTGACTATATTACAAAACTAATCCAAAATGTGGAAAAATTGCACACAAGTTTCCACTAAATTCCTTGCAACAATGAATAACATCGATTTCCTTCTTTTAATCCTCGGATTTACAAAAAATTAACTTGGACTGATGTCCTCTAAATAAAGAGTTAATAAATCAAAGATCACTAAATAGATGTATCTGATATTAAGCATGAGCATTAATTCTCATTCTCGGTAAAAGGAAAATATATATGAGTTAGTTTGGTCAAAGTTTATAAACTATATATCTTCCCTAAAGAGAAAAGGTATGCTTCACCCTTTCCTTTGACACAAGAGTTATCATGACATAAACAAGGCCCGCTAGTCAACAAAACCCAGTAAAGGCATGATTCCTCAAATTCATAGGATCTGCAAGAAGAGACTTACTTCCTTTGCAACCCGTCTTGTTATCTCTTTAAAATTATTTTTCCATAATTTACTCAAACTTACACAAATATTATGTAGTGATTCATTATTAATGTTGTTCTCCCACCTTTTTGTCACTAACTCAATGTGGTTGACTTGGTTATAGTGTCTTAGTGTGGCCTAAGTCATATCATTTAACCAATCTCTTAAGGATAAAAAACCTTTAGATTTGTGACCCTAGTTAATTTATATTATTATATTATAAATTTAAATTTTTTTAATTAAGATACTTTATTCCTATGTCATTATGTTTTTAAAACACTTTAATTTACATGAATGATTGTGTATTATGCAAATGACACTTTATGACTATGTTATAGTATGTATTATTATATATTATATAAAAGAAAAGTTTTTTCTTTTGAGTAAATATTTGTGTTACTTTCTAAACAAAAGATTACATGAAATTGTTGAAGGTTTTAGATTGATCGCTCATTGAGAAAACCTGACCATACCAAAAAATGTATCCATTTAAGAGAGACAAAAGACAAAAAAATTCCCCAAAGATTCAAAATGCGCTATACATATGCTAATTTTTGCGCCTTCCAGGCCATGAGAGAAATAAAAATAAACATGAAACTGAAAAACCAAAGACATGATAACATCGAGGAGACTAGAAAAAGGAGTCGGAATATGCTGTTGCAACCTAGATTAGCTCCTTGTTGCTTGCTGGTGAGCAGCCAGTAGTAGGGAAGTTCCGAAGGAGCTTCTCGATGCACTTGATTTGGTGTTCTACGTCCTTCATGTGTCTATGTAGGAGTTCCAAGGAGAGGAGGAGGTCCTCTATGTTCTCATGCCAAGCTAGTAGAATCTTGCCAAGTAGGAATTATGTATGGTGGTACAAGTCTAATGTATGCATATACTAATTAAAATACCCGTGTGTGTGCCTTGTATCATGGGCCTAGTCAACCAAATTTTTCATTACCTCTATTATGTATAAAAGAAGGTTCTCTACTATGGCATGGTAGCTACATGAGGAGGAGAGAAAGGCCAAAGGATATGTGTGACAGAAGAGATGAAAATGGATAAGAGTAATAAAGTTCTAACGAAACCGTAGCTAGGTTTGTGCCCTGGATAAAGGTAAGTAATCAAACAAAGACCAGATTGGATGAGAGTGTTAGCAAAGGATAAATCTAGTGAGAAATAGCTTAATGAAGAACTGAGAGCCAAGAGAGAGTGCAACTTCCATAGATGTGTGTTGGCTTAGCGACTAGCAGATAGAAGTAAGAAGCCAAGCCTCTACTAGGAATTAAAGTCAATACAAGAACGCCAATGGAATAAGAAGCAAGAAATAACTAGGAGGTGAAAAGGATTAACTTTCCATGGAAAATGACCTCCCATTTGTCGATATACCGATTCACTACTACATGATCCTTATGATGGTTTCTAGAAGTTGGACAAGTCATTTTTGAGTAGATGTTGTTGCAAGATGATTTGAGTTGCTAGTCAAACTTCAGAAGGGAAAGCGCCAGCTTCGTGAAGCAAAGCTTGCTAACGAGCTAGCACTCCCTTCCTTGAATTTCGCCCAGAAATCTAGGAGAGTTGAACCACCGCAAGCATGGCTCAGAGGAATGGGCAAGATTAAATTTACCATCAAAATCTTGGCTGGCTCGCTTCGGGGAAAAGTGATATTTCAGAGGACTCGAATTAGCTACTTAAAATGTCATGTCTTGCTTAATATTCATTTGGCTAGGGTTGCTTCCAGTAGTGATTTAGTGAATTACCAAGACTATAGCATTGAATTCCATACTTGGTGTGTTATAGACATTTTTGTGCCTTACAGCATTGAGCATGAAATGTCCATAATCTAAGGATCCAAAGTCCCTAAACATGTTGTTCCTACCCCTAGAGGAACAAGGCTAACAAACCACAGCAATTCACAGAAGTTCTCCACCATAAACTTCTCAAAAACAAGTCAATTCAGGATCATTTCACTGGCTACTCTAGCTGTTTGCGCTGAATGTCAAAGCCAACACTGGCTACCTACGTTGAATGTCAAAGGGAACACTGGCTACCTGCGCTGAACGAGAGTGGACAAGTGGAAAGCTCATTTCTCAAGGTGTCAAAACCCAGGAAGCTTCCAAAATGACACTTGCCTCAGGGAATTCGACTGGTGATGAGTAAGAGGTTCCAAATCTCCAAGTGGAAGAAAGAACCTCCAAGTGGAATCAAGAACTGACAGAGGGAGAGGACACTAGTCAGATCTCAAGCTGACTCATCCTCTCTCCAAACATCTATATATGGATCTCTCCTCCATGAGATCTAGAGGCTGGAATTTTGTTATTGCAAAGAATTGATGTTGGTTTGAGATTGGAATCATTGGGTGCTTAATGCTTTGAAGCGGGTGAAGATAGGAATTCCATTTGCTGGGAAGGAGATGCTGGATTGGAGCCCTCTGGGTTGTATCTCTTCCTGAACCTTGTTATTCATCAATTAAGCTATCTTGGTTTCTCCTATATGCTGATGTATTTTTGATGTATGAATGCATTAGTATGTTTAGTTTATTTCTAATCCTAAACTAGTTATGAATGTGAACATCTGTCTTTGTGTAGTGTTCCTCTCTTGTCGCAAGTAGCTGTTCTCTTGTGATCTTACAGGAACCCGTTGAAGCTGGGCGAGTGAGAAGGCAAGTAGCTGTGAACTCCCAAAGAGAAGAGAGATCGGATCGAGGGACAAACGGAAGACACCGGTAAGTCTATTGATCTCTCTTCTTTCACATTTCATAAAGGAAGAAACCAGAATAGCTGTCTCTGTTTGTTGCTAAGGCACTGTCACACCTTGGGTGGATAGGATCGTCCTGCATAGGCATTTTTCCCCACAACAAATTGGCGACTCCGCTGGGGAGATCTGTCTAGTCATTTTATTTGTGTTTCTATCATTGTTTGTTTCATAGACTTGAGAGTAACAATCGAATTGCATCTGCTTTTCCCGGATGCAAAGTAGACAGTTGCTGCCTTGATCCAATCACTGGACTTGTCTATGATCTGATCAATGGACTCACAAATGATTTGATGATCCTTTGTGATAGATCTTAGTACCCCCTCAAAGCATCCCTTTGATTGTACCTTGCTTGTTGCTTTTATTTGGCCTGAAACAGTGAATTAAATAGCAATCTGTGACCCAGAACCTATGAGAAACGAGAGTTTCTCCTTTAGCGCAGACCCAGTGAAGGGATTCTGCATTTCAACGCAGGTCCCGTGAAGGTTACCTGCGCTAAATGTCAAAACCCCTGTGTTGAGGTTGCACTGAACCAGTTTGCCCTTGTGCAGCTGGGGTTCTCTGCTCTTTTTTGCCTTGTTTTGATCTCTGATTTTTGCAGCCTGTAACCAGCATAGGTACCAGTCTGATAACTCCTTTTCTCTGCTTAAATTCCGCCTCCTTCTGTACAAAAAGACTGTGAGTGTTTTTATGTGTTTGTGGCATCATTTACAGTTTTCCTTTGCATGAGTGAAATAGTCATCTTGTAGCCCTTGATTCAGATCTGTTGATTGTGATCTTAGAATAGAGTTCATTGGTTGTTTGCAGATTGATTATACATTTGCTTTTGCTTATTGGTTTGAGTTTGTCTCTTTTAAGTGTCAAAACAAGTCTTCATTTCTAAAATCGTTAAGCGTTGTAATCTCTTCTACCCTCTCTGATTTCGAAAAAGTAAACTTGTTTGTATTTGTCATTTAAAAGCAAATTCAAAGTTGTACAAAAAGCTTTCTTTGTAGGCATCAATACTAAGAAAGTGGAAAACAAACACCTGCATTGTGCATTTGAATTTTGATAATTTGCATGTTGGATTTAGGAAAAGTGCATTAGAGTGTGCCGATTGCTCTTTGAGAAAAGATGGTGTCTTTCTTTTCCCTTAGTAGCTAGGATTTTCAAAGTTGAAAAGATATAAAGCTTGCTTATCATCTTTAGACTGCATTTAGGAATTGTATCATACATCTCGTGGTGAACCTTGAAAGGCAAACTTCTAAAAATATCAACCTAAAATAAATTGAATGAACTTAACAACGCTTTGCAACATAACGCACAACATAGAGGTCTAGGCTAGAGACGTGTTCCAGCGTCGTTAAGCCTGGTGACTGGCGATCTCATGGATGGTGGGTGATTTCTCCTGAGGGACGATAGTGCCAGTACAGATTGTGCTCCCACGTACCGTCGTGTATATATTGGGAGACCCCTATAGGCATAAAACCTTTATCCTTAGGAATCCGTGTCGGCCGCCCTACTGATCGCAATGCACTGAACACAGCATTCAGGAAGATCGACCGCCCGTACCCTAAAAAGTATTCTGCGGTTTTGCGAAAATTTTGGCACACCCTCTGCCTAGAACTCCAGAGCAGTTCCTTTTGGCCTTTTTCAGACTCTATAACGGAAAAAGTCCATCCGAGCATTTGTCACTTCGGGCTCGTTAAAACATCGAAGGAGACTAGAGTCATCTTTAGCTTTTTGTTGACTCTTTAAAAGTGAAAAAGCAAGTTGTGTCTAAAAGCGTCTAAAAAATTCATTTAATTCGGAAACACACTTTCCCCTTTTGTATTTTGGTTGATCGAGTAATCCGCAATCGTGGAAGAAAGTCAATTGAAACCCCATCGTTCGCGGAGGCTTACGAGTCAACCGTCTTTGTCTCCGGAATCGAAAACAGTACGGACAAAGCGAACTCATTTAACCGGTTCAAAATCTCCTATCAAAGTTAGAATAGGTGTTCCAACAACATCTGAGATTCCGGTTACTCCAAGCATTTCTGGAAGCCCTGCCTCTATAGGAGAAGTTCAACAGCCACAGAGGGACAGTAACACTGATCCTAGTCTGGGGGCAAATACTTGCCTTACTGAACCAGTCCCATCTGTGACCGGTTCGGAGAGTCTTGCTCCTCAAACAACTGTCGCTGTCGATTCAACCCCTTCTTCGGCACCAGAAATATTTTACGGACCTGACGGTCTTCCTCTTCCACCTGGTTTGATTGCGATAGAGGAAATTGCGGAGGATCCGCAAGCAAGTACTCCAACACATTTTGGAGCCGGGGTCACTCTATTTCCTTCATCAGAAGTTAGTCTACCACAAGTGGAAGTTCCTGTAGAATCGCTAGGCAATCTCTTGGATAGACTCAAAATGTCTGAACAACCGTCAACTTCTAGGACTGTGTCGAATGACACAGCGACAGCAAAAGCCCCTGCCGTCACTCCGACAATGTTTGCCGGCATACCATCTATCCCGACTAGCTCGCAACCGCTAGAAGGAGTCCACCAAGGGACTATTTCGACAGTGTGGTCCATTCCAGTTTGTTCCTCCGGAATAATATCCGGCAACTCTTATGTTGAAACTCGCCAGATTGATCCATTTGGAGGTCAATTTGGGCAATCCAGTCCCCAAGGACAAACAATCCCCTTGAGTTCCGGATTGCTACCGTATGGGGGGCAGTATGCCCTTTCATTACCCCCTCCGGGAGGGTATCCATACAGGAGTTCACAACAGTATTCAGGTTATACTGGAATTACATCAAGTGGTTGGGTACCTATGCTACCTCAACAACCAAGGGTTGTATATTCTATGCAACAGTGTGTACCTATGTCGAACATCCCGACCACACTGGCTATTGTGACAGTGTCGCAAGTTCAAACGTTGCCTGTTGTATGTCAACCTCAGATTTCTCAGGTTGTAATGCAACAGCCCCTTGACCCTGTGACACAACCACAATCGCCAACTGGTGGGGCGACACAGGTCCAAACAGGTAGAATTACCCCACACCTTGGTCCAACAGTTAGTATAGCACAAGAGAGCATGGCTTCACAACCATGGCTGGTGCAATACCAACAACCACAATTCTAGCAAGTGTACCAAGGTTCTGAGCAGCAGATCTTTGCCAAAAGTGGACAACCGTATATTCAAAACGGTCAAAACCAACCGCTTTACAGTGGTCAAGTCCACCAACCATATCAGTCATACCAACATCAATTACATTATGCTGGTATGCAAAGGCCCACTGCTCAGGCAATTCCATCGTACCCTGGGTATGCTTCACCTAACCTGAATCAACAGTTACCATTCGTGGCAACTCTAGAGTTACCCGATTTACACCGGTTAACCAATGATCCGATTGCTTACACCCCTTGGTGGCCAGCGATTCCTCACAAACTTCCATCTGACATTCCTAAATTCAATGGAAATCCAGGTGAAGACCCATCGAATCACGTGATGACTTTTCATCTGTGGTGTTCATCAAACACCCTAAACGATTATTCGATAAGGCTTCGCCTTTTCCAGAGGACATTAACGGGTCCAGCGGAAAAATGGTATATTGAATTACCTAGAGCCTCGTTCGACAATTTCAGCTCCCTAGCCACGACTTTCTTAACCCATTTTCAATTACCGATAAGGTATGAAACGGGAATAGAAATATTAACCAACTTCAAGCAGACAACTGCCACTCATATATCTGATCATATACATGAATGGCATCGTCGTCGTAGGATGGTGAAAACATACGTTCCCGATCAGTTGTTAGCTGAATGGTTTATAAAGTCGTTACTTCCGGCTATAAAAGAAGATGTGGCAAAGGGGGGAGTCGTAATAGAGGAGCAAGTTATTGCTCGTGCACAATATCTAGACTTAGTCTACACTCAGTCTGGCACGCTCTACGATAAAATACCTGACGCCCCTAGACTGGAATTCTCAATTCCTCTTCCTCCTAAATCGAATAGTGACTCTAAGAAAGCTCGTAAGACTTCAGATCAAAATGAAAAAGAAGAAATTCTTGCTTCGGAAGTAAATGCCGTATCAGCAGATCAGGGCAAAGAAACCAAACAACCAGGAAGCAAGAAGAAGCAAAACAAAGGGAAGAAGAAGAAACAGGGTGAGTCATCCCCTGGAAAAACTTCTTCAAACCCTCCTGGGAAAGGGAAACCAAAAATTCCATGCATGATATGTGACGAGGATCATTGGACAGGCAAATGTCCGTACAAAGCTGAGCTTAAGAGATTCTTTAAGAGTTCGCAGACCTCAGCTGTGTTAACTGATCCATTTCCCAATCCAGGTCAAAATCTGGTTGATAGTGGAAATGCTTCCCCGTCGCAAGTGCTCATGTTGTTGGTTTCAAAACAGCAGAATGATGCTTTGATTTCGACAAGGAACAAAGATTACGGGAATCCGCAGCTGTCGAATGACAAAGGTAAAGATCAACCAAGTAGTTCGACAACAACTTCGACAGAAGTTGTACTGCCCATCATTCCTGAATTAACAATAAAACCGCCAAAGGGAGTAGTACACAAGTCGACATTTAATCCTCGCGCCAGAGTGGCGCAACATTATAACATAGTGGAAGATTTGGCCCAATCGCCATCCGCTATGTCGACTCTTGAAGTACTACAAAATTGTCCATCCCAAAGGCAGGCTTTGTTATCGGCTATTGGTGGGGTTGATCCTAAGGATTCCAATCTTGTATCCTTCGATCACAAAGGATACGATCCTCAGTTACCAGCTCAACTAGCTTTCCTTATTCAAGTGAAAGCCCTCAACAAAACTGTTCACCGAACAATTATTGATGAGGGGGCATCTACATGTATTATGTCGATGAGTTGCTGGAAAACTTTAGGATCTCCAACCTTGTCGCGATCTTCGACGACATTAAAAGCATTCGACGGAAGGACATATACCACGTGCGGTATCCTTAATAACTTGAAAGTTGAACTGGGAGGAAAAACAATAGAAATAGATGTTGAAGTCATCGATGGGAATCTGGACTACAACATCCTACTGGGAAGACTATGGATATATGCCATGGCAGCTATAGTGTCGACTTATTTTAGGAAGATCGCATTCCCTTTTCAAGGAGGGATTACGATCGTCGACCAACAAGACTTCCTCCCTAATGGTTCACAAGTTACAGGAAGCATTCCCATGATCCATGGAAGCAACCACTCGCTTCAAGACATCGGAGTAGGCCTACTGAAAGACCCCACATTAATGGGAACTTTCGTACTTCCACCTCCAATCTATATAGGAGAAGTAGCATCGGTAAGAGCCTGCAACATGATATCTTCCACGAAGATCTCAGAAGATGATATCGACATGGATCATGCAATGGTTTTGCCCCCAAGCCCTATATAAATATTGTAGCAATCAATGTTTCGAGCATGGGAGGCGAACCCAAATCAACGCTCATCAAGCGTTTGGGTAGATAGGTCTAGAGAATATGGTACCCTGTTAGATCCTTGGTCGAAAGTACATGGGACCGACGAAGGAATCCTACAATCAATGTTGATTGAGGGGGCACCATGGAATAATTGCCACCATCGTTCCCTTCTTCCGGAATATGAATAAGATACTCAGCATGACCTTTATCACCCTTCAGTTTTTGAATTCCTATCAAATACTGTAAATACGGTGGATTCCGAGCGAAACTTATCCAATATTGAAGAGATTATAGCCATAAATATCTCGACTAAAACAAATGTTGTAGAGAATATTTATGTCGACAAAGGATGTTCTCCTTCAGAACTGGAAATATATAGCGCTCTTTTTCGCGAGTTCAGAGATGTCTTTGCTTGGTCATATGATGAAATGCCAGGCATTGACTCGAGTATCGTTGAACATGAAATTAAAATGTATCCTGATGTCAAACCAGTAAGACAACGGCTTCGACAGGTGCACCCCAAGAAAGTCGCTGCCATTAAAGCAGAAGTTGAAAAGCTCCTCCACGCTGGTTTCATCTACCCGGTTCCTCTAACCAATTGGGTATCGAATATTGTCCCTGTTATGAAGAAACAAGGGACAATTAGAGTGTGTGTCGATTATAGGGATGTAAACCAAGCTTGTCCGAAAGACAACTACCCTACACCCTTCATCGACCAGATAATTGATGAATGCGCCGGATGTGAAATCTTTTCATTCATGGATGGATTTTCCGGGTATAATCAAATAAATATCCGCCCACAGGACCAGTCAAAGACTGCATTCATCTGTCTGTGGGGCACATTCCCTTATCGAAAATTACCCTTTGGTTTAAAGAACGCAGGGGCGACTTTTCAGAGGGCAATGAATTATGCCTTCCATGACATCAAGAACATCATTCAACCATATCTCAACGACCTTCCGGCTCATTCGCGAAAGCAGACTGATCATCCGCAGCATTTAAGAGCGATATTTCTACGTTGTCGACACTACAAGATAAGACTCAATCCGCACAAATGTGTGTTTTGCGTCGGTTCTGGTCATTTACTTGGCTTTGTAGTCTCTAAGGATGGGATTCGTCTCGACCCTTGTAAGGTTTAGGCAATCATTAATTTGCCTCCACCTTCAAATTTGCTTCAGATTCAGAAACTCCAAGGGAAAGCAAACTTTCTGAGGAGGTTCATTCCAAATTACGTAGAACTTGCTAAAGGTTATACTCGTCTTTTGAAAAAGGATGTACCTTTTGTCTGGGATCAGGTGGCGCAATCTTCCTTTGATGCTCTGAAAGATTCTCTAGTAAAAGCATCATTAATGTATGCCCCGGACTATCAAAGAGATTTTAACCTGTATCTGGCTGCAGCAGATACGACCATTGTGATGGTTTTAGTTCAAGAAGTCGATGGAATTGAACATCCTATATATTATTTAAGTAGAAACTTAAATGATATAGAAAGCAAATATTCTTATGTTGAAAAGCTAGCACTCGTTGTTGTTCAAGCAATACAAAGATTTCGACATTATGTCCTCTTTCGGAAAACTACCATTCTATCAGATTGCAACCCCATGACTTATATATTGTCGCGATAGTTGTTGGGGGCAAGTATTCAAAATGGATAGCGATCCTTCAAGAGTTTGATCTGGAATTTGTAAAATCCAAATCAAAGAAAGCTTTAGTTTTTGCAGAATTATTGTGCGATCTCCCATCGTCGTCCAACGATGAAACATCAGAAGAGTCAATCGTGGACGAAAGTTTGTTTCTGATATCTGCAAACAATGAGTGGTATGGAGATATAATAATTTATCTCCAAACCCAAAAATTCAGGCCTGACACCTCACACTCAGAACAGAAACGTATACGATACCAAGCGAAAGACTACATGATCGTCGGTGATACGCTTTACCGTCGTGGTATCGATACAGTTCTGAGGAGGTGCCTCACCCATGAAGAGGCCGAAAAAGTCCTGAATTAGTGTCATTCAGGCGCGTGTGGAGGGCATCAATCTGGATATGCTACATCACAGAAAATATTACGAGCAAGATACTTCTGGCCAACCATGTTCAAAGATTGCATAACTGCAGTCAGAAGTTGCCATGCTTCTCAAATTTTTGATAGCAAAACCAGAAGACCACCCGCACCTTTACAGCCAATAGTTTTTTTTGGGCCTTTCGCCAAATGGGGCATTGATTTCATGACATGTAACCCCACCTCGACCGGGGGGCATAGGTATATTATAGTCACCGTTGACTATTTTACCAAATGGGCCGAGGCGATGCCTACATTAGATAACACTGGTGAAACAGCTGCCCTTTTCTTTTTCAATCATGTAGTCGCCAGGTTCGGCGTACCACAGGCTATAGTTACAGATCATGGATCGCATTTTCGCAATCACATGATGGTTGAATTAGCGGCCAAGCTAGGGCTATCTCATGACAGCTCTACCCCGTATTATCCACAAGCCAACGGACAAGTTGAAGCAATCAACAAGGTCCTGAAGCGTATGTTGCAAAGGATGATCGGGGTTCACAAAAGAAGGTGGCACCTAATCCTGTACTCAGCCTTGTGGGCTTACCAAACATTGGTAAGGAATGCGAGCGGGTTCACACCTTTCCAGCTAGTGTATGGCCTAGAAGCAGTCTTGCCAATCCAGTGTGAAATTTCGTCGCTTAAACTCGCAATTGATCTCCTCCCCGGAACTTCGGAAGAAGAGGCCCGTTTCTTGGAATTAATCCAATTGGATGAAACCCATCGTGACGCCGCTTTGGCTAATGAAGCCCATAAGAAACGAGTCAAGGCGCAGTTCGACAAAAATGTCAAACCCCGAGTCTTCTCAGAAGGTGACTTGGTCTTGCTTTATGACCAAGAATCCGATAAATTGGGAGTAGGTAAATTTAATTCTTTATGGATGGGCCCCTATATTGTTAAACGAGTGTTAGCAAAAGGAGCCTACGAGTTAATGGATTATGACGGAATTCCACTGGCGCAACCCCGTATTGGGTTGTACCTCAAGCGTTACTATGCTTAAATAGTAACCTGTATCCTTTTGTTGTATTTTGTTTTCGCTAAAGTGTTTGTTTTGGTCGAGTAATCCACCTTTTTACATTTATTGCAGATGTCAAACCTTTTGGAGACATGTGTTGGATATGCCGACGGAGCGAGTCGTAGTTCGCGGAACCTATCCTCCGCAGCCTGGGCCATTTTTGATCCAAGCGGCGAGTTAGTAAGTTTCAGAGGTGTATGTATTGGGCAATCAACGAATAACATCGCTGAGTATAGCGCGTTGATAGAACTACTCTCTGATGCCATCACCCATGGTATACGCTGACTAATTATCAGGCTAGACTCACAACTCGTAATACTACAACTCAATGGTATATATTCCGTTCGCAATCCGGCTATTTATCGCATGTTCCTAAGGGTTAAGATTTTGGAAAGACAATTTGATTCAATTCAATACCAGCATATTTCCAGAAACTTAAACACATTAACCGACTCATTAGCAAACTATGTGTTAGATAGACATTTGCGACATTTATAAAAAGAGACACATCATCAATGTTGTACATATGGATCATATAACTCAACCAAAATAAACCCCGAAAATCAATATATATATATATATATATATATATATATATATATATATATATATATATATATATATATATATATATATATATATATAAGCTGTTTATCGTTTATACATAATCATCTGTAACCAAGAGAAAAATCGGTCGTATGACCCAAAAACTCAAAAATGCTAGGGGGCACCCTAGCCTAGTGATGCTCATGATAGCACGTCACGGCCTTTGCAATCATGCGCAAGAGACGAGTCCATCGTCTAGGCACCCCAGTAGTATGTCGCTGCAACTGTAAAGGTAACTCATCAATCCTCACATCGGGAATGCCGAGAGTAAGGCTCTCAACCTGCTCCTGCACAGCTGTAAGGGTCTCGGCCACGTCAAGGTTGCGGAGGATAACCCTCCCAGCAGTCTCCCCTGCTGGGGCAGCGACTGGCGCTCTCGGGCGAACTGCTGGACGAACAGGACCAACATCTACATGCACACATGAGTTTGATTAAAGTCTTGATAGAATAAAGCACAAGGACATTATAAATAAGAACAGTAAACAGTAATATGGTTGAAGATTTTACCAATAACGCCCCACTGTTCGCCATCCGGCAGTACCAAGTCCGGATCACCTCGGAAATCCATACCAACATATGGATACTCGGAATAGACCATCTCCTGACGCTTGAACCACCTGAAGAAGGTATCAGTGAAAGAAATCTGAGATTGACCAACATGCCTAGACATGTGATCAACCCATCTCTGCATGCGTGGCTCGGTAGGAGAAGGCAAGTCGAGTGCGATATACTGAGGCTGCATCAGTGGTATTTTCTCCAAGGTAAAGGCAGTCAGAATAGAACCAAATCCAAAATTCTTCAGCTTCCTATCCTTTACCTTGTTCAACTGACTTTTCATCTGAAGAAGTACTGCATCACACCAGTTGAATATTTTCGGTTGGAGACACTCCAAGGCGTGCTGCACATAAGATCTGTTGGCAACATGAAGAGATGTGCTACCGGCCATCCTACCAATAGTATATAGAATGGACCTGAGAGACCTATCAGTAATCTCACGGATAACAACCTTGCCGTCTCTACTCGGCTGGGATCCCTCCCTGCAATACTGGCAGACATAATCTCTCACGGAGTCATTCCCTCGGGCCGAACCTGACAAAGAAATGGGGGCACCCCGCCTTGACAAACCAGTCAAGAAGAAAATGTCTACCACGATAAAAGGGATGGATTTGCTCCTGATGTGGAATACTTGGTTGATAGGATCCCAAGCATCAAGCATACACTGCAGTAAAGAGATCTGTGCTCTCATACTAGAGATACCGAAGAACTTCAGCAGGCCACAGTTCTGCAGTGCGTTCACCGTGACAGGGTCATGGAGGGCAATCATGTCCTCTTCTTCATGTTCTCGTTCTCGCCATGTAAGGGTCATTTTGCTCAAGAGTCCCTGCAAAACAAACAAGAGAAAGAGTAAGATCCTGGATTTGATGAGAAACTGGCAAAATTTTCATCAAAAACTGTGCAACAGAACTGTTTTTCTATGCTCAACGCAACTGGCTAGTGTTCCACCTGCGTTGAAGGTCAAATTGCCTTCATGCAGCTTGACATTCAACGCAGGTTTCGAGTGGACTGCCTACGCTGATGGCAGAGCGCCCTAGCAAAACCCCAGGGGCTCAGGGGAACAGGAAAACAGGCACAGAATGGAAAAAGGAAACCATGAAAAGAAAGAGCTAGGGTTTAGCTCCTACCTGGTCCAGACGGCGCCGAAAATCGTCCGCAGAATCTCCCGGAATCAGCTGATGAAAATCAAGGGGGAAGAGGCACCTCCAAAGCTCCAACAAACCAAGTTCAAATGAAGTGGTAAAATGAGAGGTAAAGACACCTTTTAATTTCTTTTTATGTAGTTCAAAGCGAAATATTAGGGTTATAATCTCATTTTCAAGCAAATGTTATTCATTTCTAACTAGTTTGATGCATCAATTGAGGATACAATACTATCTTTGAAAAGGGCAAAGCTAGTTATGGTAAAAATAAAAAATTTAACCATATAATATCGAGCAGTTTTAGCACACAGTTCATGCTCATTAAAAAATAAATGCAAGATCCGAGCAGTTTTAGCACATAGTTCATGCTCGTTAAAAAATAAACATAAGATCGAGCAAATGTTTCCACCCACGTTTAAGCTCGTTAAAAAATGAACTATCCCGGTAAATAACCACTGTGAATGTAATATCATCAGCCATTAAAGCCTTGGTCGTGTTTGCACCATCAACTCCACTTTTCCATTGGCCGATCGTTCACCTCCATATGTTTGTTTACCCATTTTGAGGAACAGCTGCGAAGAGTGATTTCACCTAGCCATCCTTGTGACACTGCTGTGATCGGAAAATTCCAACCTGTACCGGGAATCAGCTGCTAACCCTGTTTATCACTCGTTACTCAAAAGACGAGTCTTCTTTAAGCTCTTTTCAGCTGACTCGTAAAATATGAAAAGATTGCTGAGTCCTTGGCCTTCCAGCTCGTTAAAGGGACAGGAAGAGCTATCCCTCCTCTAGATTTTAATCTTTTTGGACCTGAGGGATTATTGCACAAAAATATCGAGCGCTTGTTTTATTCGGCTCGTTAAAGCTATCGAAAAATCATCCCTTCTGTATTGTTTTACACTTTTTCGGACTTAAGGGATTAGATGACGAAAAAGGACTTTTGGAGTTAACTTTATGTACCTTTTCAGACTCTCTAAAAGTGAAAAGGACTGAGTTATCCTTGTCGTTAGACTCGCTAAAATCATTAAATAGAAACAAACTTGTCTTTAGATGAGAACGAGTTTCACTATCGCTAGGCTCGTTAAAACATAGCGATGGGCTTGCCCGAAGGGAAAGTTATAGAACAAGCATATGTTATCCTCCTCAAGCTTGACAAAAATAAAGAGGTACTGGTCAGCAATGACTGGGGAAAAATTGGGAGAAACTAAAGAAAACTTTGATGGTAGCAAGTCACTCTTAAACATGACACTTTTCCTCCGTACCACAATCGGGTTGGGTTGTTTCATTCACCGGTCACATCATGGTCTCGCCATACCATCCATATTTGGGGTAATGCTACCGATCCATCGTATTAGTGTCGCCATATGTTCAAGAGAAGTTGTTCAGAAAAGTCAACCGTGTCCCATCCACTGCCATACATTATCCTTCATCCTTTCATGACCGCCACCCTGAATCATATGTCATAGATCGTTTTTACCTCCATTAAAATCATTAGCTCTGTTCCATGTCACTGATGTGGGATTCATTAAGGCCCTCCTTTGACGGATCACTTCTTGTTGACATCAGCTCATTATCCAAGAAGTTGATCTAGGAACAACCCCTTTAGTACTTTGAAGCTTGCATGCCTCAATGGAAAGTTTCTCACTTCCGGCGACAGGTATACATCAATGAGCTTCGACCGAAAGATTTTGCGTGGTGTTCGATGCCAAGTCCTTTATTCACACCACGTGAATTGTACTGTAGTACCTTGAGGGTCATTATCATTATCGGTGATTCCTCTCACGCTTGTTAACGGTTTACATCATTGACCGGTAATCAAGCGATGTCTTTCCATGTTCGACTTCAGAACATTTCTCACATGGATCGACTTGTACTTAGAGTGAAGATGGAACGAGTTTGAAGACCCCGGATCTAGTTTCATCCATCCGGGCTGCGATATATATTCAGGAAAGATAAATACATTGACATGTACATCTTTGCAGCAGATAATCATCCTACTCAAAGGATGATAATTTCATCAAAATTATTAGTCCACCATCAGACGATTGTCTGTTCTATGTACAAAAAAATGAATTTATAAAGCTGAGCATGGGAATGCCTGCCTCAGCTAGATCATGAAGCAGTATGAAAAATAATGTATTGTATTGTATCTTATTACAGGTCTCCTCCCAGCATTGGATGAACTTTGGATCCCCCTGATAAAGCATTTCACCCGATAAACGGCCTCATACTTTAGGGGGCAACTGTTATAGACATTTTTGTGCCTTACAGCATTGAGCATGAAATGTCCATAATCTAAGGATCCAAAGTCCCTAAACATGTTGTTCCTACCCCTAGAGGAACAAGGCTAACAAACCACAGCAATTCACAGAAGTTCTCCACCAGAAACTGCTCAAAAACAAGTCAATTCAAGATCATTTCAGTGGCTACACTAGCTGTTTGCGCTGAATGTCAAAGCCAACACTGGCTACCTGCGTTGAATGTCAAAGGGAACACTGGCTACCTGCGCTGAACGAGAGTGGACAAGTGGAAAGCTCATTTCTCAAGGTGTCAAAACCCAGGAAGCTTCCAAAATGACACTTGCCTCAGGGAATTCGACTGGTGATGAGTAAGAGGTTCCAAATCTCCAAGTGGAAGCAAGAACCTCCAAGTGGGATCAAGAACTGACAGAGGGAGAGGACACTAGTCAGATCTCAAGCTGACTCATCCTCTCTCTAAACATCTATATATGGATCTCTCCTCCATGAGATCTAGAGGCTGGAATTTTGTTATTGCAAATAATTACTGTTGGTTTGAGATTGGAATCATTGGGTGCTTAATGCTTTGAAGGGGGTGAAGATAGGAATTCCATTTGCTGGGAAGGAGATGCTGGATTGGAGCCCTCTGGGTTGTATCTCTTCCTGAACCTTGTTATTCATCAATAAAGCTATCTTGGTTTCTCCTATATGCTGATGTATTTTTTATGTATGAATGCATTAGTATGTTTAGTTTATTTCTAATCCTAAACTAGTTATGAATGTGAATATTTGTCTTTGTGTAGTGTTCCTCTCTTATCGCAAGTAGTTGTTCTCTTGTGATCTTATAGGAACCCGTTGAAGCTGGGCGAGTGAGAAGGAAATTAGCTGTGAACTCACAAAGAGAAGAGAGACAGGATCGAGGGACAAACGGAAGACACCGGTAAGTATATTGATATCTCTTCTTTCACATTTCATAAAGGAAGAAACCAGAATAGCTGTCTCTGTTTGTTGCTAAGGCACTGTCACACCTTAGGTGGATAGGATCGTCCTGCATAGGCATTTTTGCCCACAACATGGTGGTAGCAAATTTCGGTCAGTTGCATGAGGCGAGGATGTCAAGCAATCAAACATTGAGATTATTTTCCAAAAAAAGTGGATTCGATAGTGGTGTGAAGAAGTCATGTGGTGCTCCATTTACATGGTGTTGGACATCGTATGTGTAGTATTCCGCATGCCAAGGTCAATTCGCATGGATAAATAATTAAGGGGGCATGCTTCCACATCCCTCGATTGAATGGCTAAATGATACGACAATAACCCACCCTCTACCCTTTAAAGTGCAAAAACCCCATCTAAAAATAAAAAACATTCTTTTGAATCAAACATATTAAAATGATTTCTTATTCCACATATAATTAATATGTTAAAAAGATTTCATATATCAATTTAATTTAATATCTAATTCAATAAATATAAAACATTCTTTTGAATCAAACATATTAAAGTGATTTCTTATTCCACAAATAATTAATATGTTAAAAAAAATTTGTATATCAATTTAATGTAATATGTAATTCACTAAATATAAGTGTTATTATTATTCTTATTCAATATTTTATTGACCTATTTTGAATTTTGATTAACTTGTACTTAAGAAATTATTAAATCTTACCTATATCCTCAACTAACTAACTCCACGTATAAATATATATATAATCCACCCATAAGTACCAAGCAGCCAATTAACATTATATAATTTTCATTTTTAATAATCGCTCCACCACTGGTACATATTTTTTATTATGTTTAGTAATGGGTCCACCAATAGGACCAACCATGCCATGTAAATCTCTTGCTTCGCCCAAATATACAGAGGGGTTTGACTCCTTTGCATGTTACAACCAACAAACGTCTAATGCAATCGTAGGATTTCAATGGAATGAATCAGCATCTCACTTCTCCACACAAATTAGATGGCCCCTGCTAAAAGGAAAGCAACTAGTAATCCAGTTCTAGCTTCGCTTCAGCTTCAGAGAGAAGCTCTGCCTGCAGCTCCAAAAAAATGAAGATGACAACAACAAAATCCGACGTAGAAGAAAAAGAAGAAATGAAGCAGGAGTTTCCCAGGGCCAGCACAGCCCCAAGAGTTGAAGTGCCCCATGCCTGCAAAGAAGGTTAGACGTTGTTAAACGAGCTTTGAATTTCAAAATGCTAGGATCCACTGTCGATTTTTTTTTTACCTACAATCGAGGGAGCTAAAGCCATCACAGAGGTCACCAGAGAACTGGGCTACCACAATGGAGGGAAAACCATCGATTTTTTATTATCTAGAACCATGGGAGCCAAAGTCATCACAGAGATCACTGGATCTCTGGGCTACAAGAATGGAGGGGAAACCATCGATTGGTTAATAGAAATGGTCCGAACCCAACAGTCCATGGACATCCAGAATGCACGCAGACAACTGGATTGGTGGTTGCCAATTCAAACAAGGTAGTTGGAAGAGCTGACCAGTGAGCTAGGCTTCCACAGAGGCGGGGAAACCATTGATTGGCTATTGCATCAGAAAAAGCCCACCATTGCTTCAAGAATGGCAGGACATTCTACATCTACTGCTGCTGCAGGATACTCAGGCATATATGCATCACCTGCAGCCCATCCATTCCCTACAGAATTTTCACAGAACCCACAAGCTGTCAGACCAAGTACCTTTACGCCCAGTAATGGACTAGGAGGAGGCATTAGTTTGATACCCACACTTGTTAAAAGCAACACGTATTCATCACCTGAAGCCCCTCCATTTCTTACTCCACAATTTTCACAGAATCCACAAATGGTCAGGCCAAATACTTTTATGCCCACAAATCAACTAGCAGGAGGCACTACTCTCACATCCACACTCACAACGTAGTACTCTTCAAATCCTCGCACTCCCATTCCCACAGGCAGTAGACCCATGACCACGACCATGACCACACCCACACCCATTCAAAGCAGTAGAACCATGACCACATCCACACCCGTTCAAAGCAGTAGACCCACGACCACACCCACACCAATTCCTAATACTTAATTTCCTAGTGCCCAATCCCAAATGAATGGATATGGCCAATTTCAGAACAATGGTATGTTTATTTGGGAAGAATGATGCAGCCAATGTCCCGTCCTCAATCCCAAATCAGCACTCGTGATTGCCAGGGAAAATCGCAACAAGCAACTTTACAGGATATTCTAGTTCCCAACACAGTGGGTAGCAAGGTAATACAAACAGGTCAAGCAGAAAAAAATCGGGCTGCCTGCACTGCCAATATTGTTTGGCTTGAAGTGGGAGTGAGAGTATCTACTCTTATGAACAACCATCCTAAACACAATGCTGCTAGTGTTAATTATGGTAATAGGAGATCTAAAATGGATCAGCGACAAGCACCTCCGTAGTTAAATCATTTAACTTCCCAAGCTTCTAATTATCCTCAAAATCTTGAAGGAACTATGGCTTCAAATAACGCAAATCGGACTCCGGGACTCCCAATCCTAATCCTGCTCAGGGTATAATTAAGGAAGCAAATGCTCCAGTTGATCAGTATCCTAGGGAAATAAGAATTGACGGGCACGATCCAAATCAGCTACTCCCCAGTTACTGCAACGGAGGCCAATCTTCACCCATTGTTTTACAAAGTACTCAAAGCATGGGCGAGACACACACGGCAGGGCTGCCAATGATGAAGAATCAAATACCAGAGAAAAATTGTCATGGAATGCAACACGAGAATAATGAAAATGGTGGAAAGTTAGTTGCTGCACTTAACAAAACCCATCGTCATGAAGAAGAGGAGAATCTAGTTCCAGAAAACGGGAAAGCCATCAAAGAGTTTGGGAATACTGAAATTGAAACTCAGACGGAGAAGCAGCAGGAGATTAAAGAGTCTATGAATATGGAAAAGGATACTCAAGCATAAAAGCAACAGGATGTTATAATTGAAGGAATACAAGTAGAAGCAGAAGCTACATGCAGACATATCAGTCATACGAATATCGCTGAAGCAGATGCAGTGAAAAAAATAAATCTGTAATTTTTTATCGTTTAAATTGCATTTTTAAATCTTATAGAGATTACCTAACATGTGCATTGAGCCATTTTATGAGTACAATTAAATTTGTTTTTTCATTATTGATTTCACCTGTTAAAAATATTAATCGCAATTTAAGCAATAAGTCTGAATTGTCCTATTGCATCGAGTGTTGCTACAAAAGTAAAATGACTTTGCATGGAAATAGATGTGGAAGAAATGGAACTTGAGTTACTTGTTGCTAGAGGAGCTCAAGTGATGCTTATATAAAAATATTTAGCTGGAGGCTTCCCATTTCAACTTAAGGGGGATGACGATCTGTTGATTTAGTTTTTATTTTTTAATTGATGTCCCAAATTGATTCCTAAGGGGATATGCACATATGATGTTCCTGAATTCCTATCCATGACTATAGTGTGTTAGATGGTTTTTTAGATTGCATTGAATTTTAATAAATTTAAAATATTTGATGTCAAACACCCACTAATTTCCTAGGGATTTTCAAAACATATCTAAGTTTAGAAAAACTGCCTTATATCTTGGTTGTAAATGATAGAAACTCTTCAACACTTCTGTTTCTTTTATCAAGATCTGTGATTCTTAAGGGTTAAGTAAAATAAAAGTTAATAATAATACTTTTGAACATGCAATATAGTTAATAATAATAGTTTTCTGTTGTTGTATCTTTCTCAATGGTAGATACAAATGAAGCCTTCTACTATATCAACCACATTAATATTTTTAAAGTTCAATGTGGATATAGAATAAAAATCAACGCCAATTGTGTGTGGGGGCGGCAAGGGGGACCACATCTTTCAAGTTGCAAATCTATTTCAATTTTTGTACGCTAAAAAAATTTGCACCTCAAAATATTTGATCTCTCTGTGGTTTAGATGGGTCTATATTGGTTTACAAGATATTAGAAAAACAAAAAATCAACTCCAATTGTATGTGGGAGGAGGGGCCAAGGGGGACCACATCTCTCAAGCTGCAAATCTACTTCAATTTTTGTACAATGAAAAAGTTTGCACCTCAAAAGATTTGATCCCTCTGTGGTTTAGATGGGGGCCTATATTGGTTTATATATATATATATATATATATAGAAGTTCTCAAATTTATTCTTAATAAATTGATGCATAAAAAGTTAGGACATTCAATTTTGTTATAATAAGAAATTTAAAATCTTGGTTGCAAAGAGAAAAGAATTAAATGTCCAATATTACCAATTTTTTTCAAAAACATGTGTTGGCAGGTAGAAATGTCATTCATTTTTTTAATCCTCTAGTGATGCACAACGAATTCAAAATGCTTGAACCCAAAATTATTATTACAAAGGATTTAAAATTATTTCCCCCTATAAATCAATGAAAATTAACACTTGTTAAATGTTACAACACACAAGTTATGGAGTGGAGATGGAATGAAAACTTGAAAACAAACCACCCTACTAATGGCAATGACAATCAATTTTTTTATCACCATTGTTTACACGAAAGGACACTTGGAGGGGAAAGGAATGACAACTATAATATATTGTAGCCATTGAATCTAATATAATAAAGGAATCAATTGTGAAACACTAAATGAGACATTGAACAAGGGAATAATGGATTAGAACATACTCCACTTATTTATCCAATGCATCTCCCTTGTTTCCATGCCACTCTTCTTTGAAAAGAAAGATCCTAGTATGTGGAATGATAGAATTTTGTTTAGCGCTTGCAATTCATGCCAAGTAAGATGGGAAACCCAAAATTCATTTGGTATTCTCACTTTTTCTTATCAATTTTTCTCACTAGACATCTCAAAAGAGTGAAGTTTCATAATCTATCCCTTGTAAAAGTGTTCCCTTTTCCTTCTTGATCACTCCAATCCTCTTATTTTTTTTGGTGGTTCCTTTCCTAAGGACTACATTTTGGAATCTACCTTCTTTTCTTGCTACTTTTCTTTGCAACCATAATTTTTTGGTATGTTGAAGGATGTAATTTCATTTAATTCATCTTTCTCATTCCAAGGAAGGTGAGAAACCCAAAATTCACTTGGTTTCCTCAAATATTTTTCATGTGTGGTTGGGATTGACAATTTTCGCTGCCACATAATCTAAAACAAGTTAACTAGTGAGAAATGATTCTCCTTATTTGACATTTGTTTTTCATTTCTTACTCATATCTCCCTTATGTTCCCATTCCCTCTTCCTTGTTTACTAATTTCTTCATTTGGAAATATATCTTATTTCCTTGACACTTTCAGTAACACCCATAGATTTTTTATATGTTCAAGGACGCCATCTTGTTTACTAATTTCCACTCATACTTAGAGAGGTGGGAAACCTCAAAATTCATTTGTTATTTTCACATGTTTCTTTTGAAAAGGTAAGATATCCAATTTTTCCTCCCAAGTTGTCTTAAAAATCTTATGTGGTGACCAACACTCTGTATTTGACATTATTTTTTATTCCTACACAAATTTACCTTCTACACTTATTTTATCCTTAATTCTCACTAAAATATTCCTCTTATCATTTTACTTACTCTTTGCGTAGTGATTTTTTTGGGCATACGCCTTCTTACCTTAAATTTTTTTTACTACCCAAGTTTCAAATACATTGAAGGATGGTGATTTGTTTAATCCATGCCAAATATTGTGGGAAACCCTAAAATTCATTTGGTCTCACTAGTAGACAAGGAGAAATTAGTGAGTAGATGTAACTAAAAAAAGTTAGCCACTGCAACCTTTTTAAGTGAAATACTATAAAAAATGAGCAATCTTAAGTGACCCAATTAAAAATGACTAACATAAAGGACAAGTTATGAATGGGTTAAAAATATATGACTAGCGAATAAGTAATATAATTAAAAATGAATAACATGAATTGCTAATTTAGTCTAGGAACCAAAATAGGACTACCTAATAGGTACTACAATAATAAGAATTAATTGTTTACGTTAGTCATTTTAATTATGCCAGTTGAATAATCTAAGATTACAACTTATAAGGAATTCAAAGGTAGTTATAGATGGATTGAAAGTTTTTTTTTAAGGTTTGGTGGTACTACATCTTCATCATGTCCAATGTATCACCCCAATTGGGGTGAGGAATTGAACTGGTCACCTCACATCAAGGAGTGCCTTAACATAGCACTTGATAACCGTTTATCCATGACCTCGTGGACTCAAAAATTGTATGTTTTGGGTAGGACTACATCATCATCATGTCCAATATATCACCCCAATTGGGACAGGGAATTGAACTGGTGACTTCACATCAAGGAGTTATTTAATAAAGCACTTAGTCACCATCTATCCAAGACCCATGGACAAATTGACTGAAATATTATACTTCCTTAAACACTTATTTATTGGATCAGTGGATGATAAGAATTATGGAGTTGATTACAATCTTCATGCTTATATCTTTTTATCACATTCATAGGGAATAAAATTCAAATGATGACATACTATCCAAAATTAGAGTGGGCTTAGGACTGGGTTAAATACATTATGAAGAATACCTACAAGGAGAAGTTTTGGTTAAATAGCAGAGGACACATTTCCTTTACTTGAATATTTAACTGTTAAAGTTGGCAACTAGGGAAAAAATACACCTTGGAAAGCTCATATGGTGGAGATGATATTTTTATTGGATTCCTGTTTTCGAGATGTGCAAAATTGATCTGAATATCATCTCATTATGACAAGAAGAAATGGAATAATGAATTTATTTCATCTATGGAAAATTTTCCAAGGTCAGTGAGAATTCTAATGTACGCTCTTGAAGCCCAACAGTTATGTCTCTTCACCATCAACATTGTGTATAAATAGAAGAGGCATTTTCCTCATTTCGACACACTAGCAACACATATTTCTCTCTCTTCTTCTCATTGGTTCGTACAACAAACAGGAGCATCTCTCTTCTTCATGCGCTGGCTTAGGTTTACTAGAATTATAGGTAGAAAATCACAAATATTTTTTGGGCCAATTGTAGGGATGTTGACCAGCATTGACCGAGGGTCAAACCTTATCCTTTGACTATGTTTTTCAAGCAGAAAATCCGATCTCTTGAGGCCACATCCCTAGGCATAGAAATCAAGGAAATTGCAGTAGTTTGACTTGCGTTGAACGCAGGCCCTTTGACCGCAACATTGACCTATGTTGACTGTGTTTGACCAAATATTTGACTATTTTGGGTTGTTTCAAACTGCCTTTGGAGGTCACGTTTGTTGGATCTGACCAAGCTCTTTTGGAGGAGATTCTATATTGGTTTGACTAGCGTTGAATATTTAGTTAGGACATCCTGTTGACTGAAGTTTGACTGGACTGTTTTGACAGTGTTTGGGCAAGTAATTTTTGTGTAGTGTACTCTCTGCTCTGCTGAGATTTTGAAGACTAATAAGAATATTTTATCAAAGGGTTTTCCCCACATTGAGGTTTTTCCCTGACATCTACCAAATATTGTGTCCTCTTGTCTTGATTTGTCTTCTGCTTAATTCTTATGTTATATGTGTATTTACTATAAATGTTTATATGAGTTTTAATCTGGAAATTGATATTGGGCTAATAAGAAAAATAGAAGTAAATTTGTCTAAAGAATAGAACATACCATTTATATCTAAAATCAACATGGTATCAAAGCCGATGTGAAGATAGAGCCCAAGCAAGAGTGAGAAAAGAAATCATTAAGATTTGTTGGACAACGACAAGATTCAATGGCCTCCTCATCTTACTTCAAATCTGAGGACAAGTGCAATGATAAGTCTGATTATCATGCATGGAAGATGTCTCTTGAATTGACTTTGGAAGAGCATGATTTTATGGACTGTGTGCAGGGAAGGATTGTTGAACCTCCTTCAAATGCACCGACTATCGCTAAGACAAAGTACAAGAAAGGTGAGGTCAAAGCTAAGAAGATCATCAGGGATTCTATTCATATGCATTTGGTTTCTTACATCTCTGATTTGGGTACATTTAAGGATATGTATGACAAGTTGGTTAACATGTTTAAAGCTAGCAATGCAAACCAAGTCCTCTTTCTCAAGAACAAGTTGAAGGAAATAAACAAGGGAAGAGGAGAAGATATCCAATCCTACTTCATGAGGATTACTAAAATAAAAAATAATCTTCTATCAATTGGATAAGTTATTGTTGACAGGGAACTCACTCTCATTTCCCTTGGATGCATGGAAGATGTCTCTTGAATTGACTTTGGAAGTGCATGATTTTATGGATTGTGTGCAGGGAAGGATTGTTGAACCTCCTTCAAATGCACCGACTGTCGCTAAGACAAAGTACAAGAAAGGTGAGGTCAAAGCTAAGAAGATCATCAGGGATTCTATTCATATGCATTTGGTTCCTTACATCTCAGATTTGGGTACATTTAAGGATATGTATGACAAGTTGGTTAACATGTTTAAAGCTAGCAATGCAAACCAAGTCCTCTTTCTCAAGAACAAGTTGAAGGAAATAAATAAGGGAAGAGGAGAAGATATCCAATCCTACTTCATGAGGATTACTAAAAGAAAAAATAATCTTCTATCAATTGGATAAGTTATTTTTGATAGGGAGTTCACTCTCATTTCCCTTGGATGCATGGAAGATGTCTCTTGAATTGACTTTGGAAGTGCATGATTTTATGGACTGTGTGCAGGGAAGGATTGTTGAACCTCCTTCAAATGCACCGACTGTCACTAAGACAGAGTACAAGAAAGGTGAGGTCAAAGTTAAGAAGATCATCAGGGATTCTATTCATATGCATTTGGTTTCTTACATCTCTGATTTGGGTACATTTAAGGATATGTATGACAAGTTGGTTAACATGTTTAAAGCTAGCAATGCAAACCAAGTCCTCTTTCTCAAGAACAAGTTGAAGGAATAAACAAGGGAAGAGGAGAAGATATCCAATCCTAATTCATGAGAATTATTAAAATAAAAAATATTCTTCTATCAATTGGATAAGTTATTGCTGACAGGGAGCTCACTCTCATTTCCCTTGGATGTCTCCCTCATGAATGGAATGTGTTCAAAACTATTATCCTCAACAATGACTGAATTCCAAGTTTTGATGAATTATTGACTAGGTGTACTCAAGAAGAGACAAGGATGATATAGAGAGACATGCCTTCAAACAAGAATTATCCTAATGCATTCTCCACTCATGCTAAAAAGAAGAACAATGATGGTTCAAAGAAACAAGGAAAAGGAAGACAAGGATTCAAAGATGGAAGAAATGCAAGATATTTCATTGTGTAATAATTTTGGCCACCATTCTAGGGAGTGTCCTAATAAAATGGATACACCTTGAGATGATGATAACAACAAAAACCACAATAATTTCAAGGGCAACAACAATCAAAGGAATGACAGGTTCAACAACAAAGGAAAAGGGAATGCTCCTCCTACTCAATATGGAAATAGTCGACCTCCCAAAAGATAAGGAAACTCTAGCTATGATGAATTTAATGTTGTAGAAAACAAGAAAAAATAATTTTATCTTATATCTACCCTCTCTATTACCTCTCTTTCTGATATGTTGCGTAATTGGTTTATTGATAGTTGTGCCTCAAGACACTTCACTCGGTATAAAGAAGCTCTTTCCAATTTGATAGAAAAGGATACAAATCTTGAAATCATTCTTGGAGGCAATGACACTTATCTCGTGGAAGGTACTAGTAATGTCACTCTTCAATTGAATCAAGGTAACATCATGCATCTACAAGATGTCCTTTATTTACCTAATCTAAAGAATACCCTAGTATCTATCTTGGCGATGGAGGACAAAGGATTCAAGGTGGCATTCATTGATGGAAAGGTACGTGTTTGGAAAATAAATTTCAAAGATTAATTCACTCTTTGATTCAGGGTTGGCGTCCTATATCAAGTTGGAGGAAGTCCACTAGGAGCTTTTTTTATGACAAATCTATTCAATCCAAATTATGGCACTAGAGGTTTTCTCATCTTCCTTGTAAGGATCTACCAGATGCAAGAAATATGGTGACAAGCATGCCCGAATTTAAAGAAGAACATGAAGGTTTTTATTAGGGTTGTGCCAAAGGAAAAAATCTAAAGGGACCATTCCCCTCATGTGATAACAAGACTACCGACATTTTGCAATTGGTTCATTCTAATCTATCTGATATTTTTCCTCTGACATCTTTGGGAGGATATTTGTATTATGTTATCTTTGTGGATGACTTTTCTCGCAAAACTTGGATTTATTTCTTAAAGAAGAAGGATGAAACATTCCAATTGTTCCACTCTTTCAAAGCCTTGGTTGAAAATCAAATAGGGGATAAGATCAAAATATTGACGATCGATAATGGAACCAAATATGAATCAAATGAGTTCAATGACTATTGTAGAGAAGATGGCATTAATAGGGAGACTACTATTGCATATACTCCCGAGAAAAATGTAGTTGTTGAAAGAAAGAATTGTTCAATTATAGAAGCCACCCATGCCATGCTTCATGATCAAGGCCTTCCAAAATTCCTATGGGGAGAAGCTCCCAATACTATTGCGTATGTTCAAAATAGATGCCCTCATCAAGCATTGGACTCCAAAATTCCTAAAGAAGTTTTCATCGGTAAGAAACTTGATGTTTCTCATTTTAGAATTTTTGGTAGCCCCGTGTATTTTCATGCGCCAAAAGAAAAGAGAAGCAAATTGGATGCAGCTAGGAAGAAAGGAACATTTGTGGGCTACAACGAAACCTCAAAGGCATATAGAATCTATGTGCCTAGTCAAAGAGAAGTGAAAATAAGTCACGATGTCACCTTCGATGAAGATGTTGCCCTGGGAATATTAGGGACCTTACTATTCCAAGGAAGGACAAAGAAGAAGATACATGAAAGTGGGGAGAATCACATGATGAGTCAATTCTCGATGTTGAAGGACCAATGGATCCCATTGGTCTACCTCCCCATGAGCCCTCGTCCTCAAGAAGGATACCCTCATGGCTTAGGGACACTATCGAAGATGTTGAGAGACATATTTCACCAAGGGGGAAATTCCATGAAAGTAAGAAGCCAAATAGGTACCAAGGGTACTTAGCTACCATGAGCACCATTGTTCAAATTGAGCCTCACACATTCAAAGAAGTTTTGAAGCACCAAGTTTGGAAGGATGCTATGAACGAAGAGTATGAGTCGATTATGAAACATAATGTCTGGGATGTGGTACCCAGACCCAAGGCCAAATCTGTTGTCACCTCAAAATGGCTCTATAAGATCAAGCATGGAGCTGATGGAAGTGCTAAAAATTTCAAGGCTAGGTTTCTTTCTTGAGGCTTCGATCAAAAATAAGGTGTGGACTATGATGAGATATTTCCACCAATTTCCCAATATACCACCATCCATTCAATCATTGCCGTCTCTTCCTCTCAAGGACAAAATTTTCATCAAATGGTTGTCATGACCACCTTCCTACATGGCTCGCTTAAGGAGGAATTATATGTTGAACAACCCAAGCAGTTCAAAGTTCAATATTGGAAGATACATGCATGCAAGCTGAAGAAAGCCCTCTATGGATTGAAGCAAGCTCCTCGATATTAGTATGAGAGGATCGATAACTATCTGATGAAGTTGGGTTTTACAAGAAGCGAAGTTGATATGAATCTTTACTTCAAGGTTGAAAATGATATACCTCTCATCTTGGTACTTTATGTGAATGATCTATTTGTTGAGTCCCAAACTTGCATCTTCCCTATATACCTTTTCAGCCTTCTTTTCCATTTACTTGATCCACCAAGCTGTCAAATCATTGCATATTAGTCTAAAAAGACCTTATAAAATGGTTTCCTAACTATGTTTGTGATTGCTGTTTGATTTAGATTTTTGTTCAATCAGATGTGGAAACTTGTCACTTTCCGCAGCCAGCTCAAGTTTCCGTAGCCATTTTGTTAAAGACTATGTTACAGGTGTCCAATGGAGAATCCGGCCACATGGGCAAGCTGCAAATGACATGTACATGGAGCGTGTCCCCTTGGTTCAGCCGAATCACTCACAAACAACCATGGTCAAAGACGGTTAAAGGAGTGGTCAAACCAAGAGTTTTGCGGTGGTACGGCTCTGTTTTGCCCACGTGAAGTTTTGCGTGGCAAGATCCTCAATCTCCAGAGGTGTGCTAACACCTGTGGATCAATCCGTGAACCAAATCGAGCAGCCACCACTCCATGGATTTATTTGTCATGATTACCATATCGCTAGATCTCAGGCCGTGGAGATTTATGTGTCTGTTTGGCATCGTAGAATCTAGGAAGCAGTTATGGAGTTTTCACTTATAAATAACTTGTTATCATATGCTTTATAGTTAGCTTTTGCATGTAATCTTGACTGTGTTTACGAGCCCACTGTGCTGTTCTTTATTTCTATGTTTTTACTGCACTTTAATATATGAGAAGACAACATTCTTGAGTTCAATTTGTGACTGAGTACTGATTGGCTGAGGTTGCAGAGGGCCCCTGTACACCAAGGCTCTATATCTACTGTATAGTTTCTCTCTTTCTTTCATTATGTTACTGCTTTTATAATCAGTTGCTTGTGTATATATTTCCTGATATTTATACTAACTGTTGTTCATCTTTTCTTTTATGCTTTCTCATGATTGCTAGCTGATTAGTATTTTTCTTTCAGGTTCTTGTAGGCAGCCTGGGAAAATTACATAGTTTTAATGACTAATGACATAAGATTATCTTGTCCTTTTCCTGAAAAAGAAAAAGAAAAAGAAAAAGAAAAACATGATCTTATGTCATATTGTCCTTTTTCAATTTGTAATCTTTCAGGAAAAAGACTCAAGCTCCTTTTCCTGAAAGATTACAAACTGACAAAGGGGTGGAAAAACAAATCTTGTTGCCTGACTATGATTTTTTAGATGAATTAAAGAATGTCCGTATCAAGATTCCCTTGTTACAAGCCATTAGAGAGATTCCTATTCTAGCAAAAACAATAAAGGAGTTGAGTCTTAAAAGACCAGGAAGGAAACCGGGAGATACAAGAAGAATCCACCTGGTAGGAAAAATTGCAGATATCATGATGGGAAAAATTACTATGCAGAAGTATGTAGATCCCAGTAGTCCAATTGTCAAAACACATATCAATGGGGTAGAAATTCCAAATACTTTGATTGATTTAGGGGCTGCTATCAACATTATGAGTAGATAGACTATGGAACATCTAAAACTTCCTAATCTTCTTTTTACACCTACTTTACTGCAACTTGCAGATTGATCAATTATCAAACCAGATGGTGTATTATAAGACATTTCGGTCTCCTTAGACTCTTGGGAATATCCAGTATATTTCATGATTTTAACTCCCAAGAGTAATTTAGGAGGACACCCTCTCATCTTAGGAAGACCTTGGCTAGCCACAGTTGATGCTTTTATCAGTTGTAGGTCTGGGGATATGTATATTTCTGATGGTAATTCAACAAATAAATTCAATCTGTATCCTCCAGCAAAAGCAATTACAAAAATAGGAGATAATGAGTGGGTTGATGATGAGGATACTATACAACCTGTCTTTACCATTTCTGAAATTAGTGAAGATAGTCAAATTCTGAATACATTAGAAAACTTTGAAACATCTTCAGAATATGACCACACACAATTTCAGTTAGATTCTGAAATTGAGTATCTATCATCTAGATAAATGTCTCTTTTCTCTATGGAAGAGTTTGGTAGTTCCGCCATTGAGATCTTTCCAGGTAAAACATTGAATATCAACAAAAACTTGGAAAAATCACAACAGGGAGAGCTAACCAAAATCTTGCAAAAACATTCTACTGCATTTGCATGGGAGTATACCGATATGAAAGGTATTGACCCTAAGACTTGCATTCATCACATCTATATTGAGGAAAACAGTAGACCAATCAGACAACCTCAGAGAAGGATGAATCCAAACCTTAGGGAGATAGTGAAAGAAGAGCTCTAAAAACTACTCAATGTAAACTTCATTTATCCAATTTCAGATAGCCAATGAGTTTCTCCTTTGGTTATAGTACCTAAAAATAATGGTAAATGGAGGGTATGCATTGATTACAGGGAATTGAACAAAGAAACTTTGAAGGATCACTTTCCTTTACCCTCTATCGATCAGGTATTAGATACTTTAGGAGGCAAAAAGTATTTTTCATTTTTGGATGGTTTTAGTGGCTATAATCAGATTCAGGTAGCACCTGAAGATCAAGATAAGACCACATTTACCTGTCCATGGGGAACTTTTTCTTACCGAGTACTTCTTTTTGGATTATGTAATGCACCCGCAACATTTCAAAGGGCAATACTAGGAATCTTTTCTGATCTAATCCATGATTGTGAAGAGGTTTATATGGATGATTTTACAGTTTATGGTAATTCATTTGAAGAGGCATTAGAGAATTTGGAAAAAGTCCTTATAAGGTGTAAAGAAACAAACCTTTCATTGAGTCATGAAAAATGCTTTATGATGTTTACTGAAGGTATTGTTTTGGGACATCATATTTCGGGGGATGGGATTAAAGTTGATAGATCAAAAGTTGAAGTCATTTCCAAGTTGCCTATTCCAAATTGTCAAAAATATGTTAGAAGTTTTCTTGGATTTACTGGATACTATAGAAGATTTATCGAAAACTTCACCAAAATATCATCTCCACTCTTCAAATTACTTACAAAAGACTGTGAATTCAAATTGGATCCTGATTGTCAATCTGCATTTGAAACTTTGAAAACAAGAATATCTAAAGCACCCATTTTGAGAGGGCCAAATTGGAAACTTCCTTTCCATATTTCTACAGATGCTTCAGATACAGCTCTAGGAGTTGTATTGGGTCAAAAGGATTTAGTTCCTTATGCCATTTACTACACCAGTAAAAATTTGACTTCCACCGAGTTGAACTATACTGTGACTGAAAAAGAGTTCTTAGCTGTTGTTCATGCAATCAATAAGTTTAGACATTATATAACAGGCTATGAAACTTTTGTCCAAACTAATCACTCTCCAATTAGATATCTAATGAAAAAACCTGTTACTAATGGCAGAGTTACAAGATGGCTCTTACTTTTACAAGAATTCAATATTACTGTGTTGGATAGACCAGGGAAACAAAATACAGTAGCTGATTTCTTGTCTAGGATCCAAAATACTAACGAAGATTCTCCTATAGAGGATAAGTTTCCAAATGAATATTTATTTGCAGTAACTACTAAGACTCCTTTGTATGTAGATATTGCTAAATATTTGGTTATAGGGAAGCTACCTCCACATTTATTTCCTAGTGAAAAAAGAAGAATTATTCAGGAGAGTTCGAATTATTCATGGATTTCTAACGAATTGTTTAAAACAGGGCTAGATTGTGTGATTAGAAGATGTGTTCGGGAAGATGAAATTCCTGACGTCCTCAAGGCATGTCATGATGAACCATGTGGTGGACACTTTGCTAACAAAAGGATAGCCTATAAATTCCTTTCTTTAGGATATTATTGGCCTTCCCTCTTCAAAGATACAAAACAATATGTCAGAAGGTGTGACAGCTGCCAAAGAGTTGGGAGACTGACTCTTTCAAATGAAATGCCATTACAACCACAAGTACTCATCGAACCTTTTGAAAAATGGGCTTTAGATTTTATTAGAACCATTAATCCACCATCTAAATAGAAGAATTATATATTGGTATGCACTGATTATGTCACTAAATGGGTAGAAGCCAAAGCATTGCCTTCTGCCACTGAAAATTCAGTTGTTAACTTTCTTTATGAGGATATTTTTACTCGTTTTGGTGTCCCAAGAGAAATTGTGACAGATCAGGGAAATCAATTTACATCTAACTTGATGGAGAAGCTGATGGAAGAATACAAAATCAAGCACAGAAAATATACTCCTTACCATCCGCAAGCAAATGGGCAAGTGGAGTCTACAAACAAAGTTCTTGAGAGCATCATCACCAAAACTGTCCATTTACATAGAAGAGATTGGGCAGAAAGGCTTCCTGAAGCCTTGTGGGCCTACAGAACTGCATGGAGGAATACAACAGGACATTCTCCCTATGAACTTGTTTATGGCAAAGAAGTCCTACTTCCCATTGAATTTCAAGTCAAGACCTTCAAGATGGCAGTTCAGTTGGGGATGAATCTATCAGAAGCCCAAAAGCACAGAATGGAGCAGCTGAATGAGCTAGATGAGATCAGACAAGAAGCAATTTTAAGAACCAATCTAGTTCAACATCAAAGAGATAAGTGGCATGACAGATACATCAAAGAGAAAAAGTTTCAAGAGGGAGATTGGGCACTACTGTTTGATTCCAAATTTAAAGACTTCAAAGGTAAATTTCAGACCCAATGGCTTGGGCCATATGAGATTGACAAAGTCTTTAGCAATGGAGTGGTAAGAATCAAGACCATTGATGAATTTCAAACTCCTCTCATTGTGAATGGCCACCGATTGAAAATTTATCATAAGCCACTCTCAAAATATGAATTTGTCAAAATGTTTCAAGAGAATTCTGCAATAATGCTGGTGAAGAAGAATCCTTCTTCCCCACTAGCCTAGCCTTTGTTTCTTTCAGTTAAAAAAAAAAAAAAAAAAAAAAAATGTGTAAGACTGAAAACCAATCACAAATTGGCGGTCTTATACAGAAAATGTAGAGTGAAAATCAGGGACACCTGACACTCTATATTTTCCAAAAAAAAAAAAAAAAATCTCTTCTCTCCTTCTTTTTCCATTTTCACTCCACCTCATTTTCCATTCCACTCCATCTCCATCTCATTTTCATTTCACTTCACTCCACTTCATTTCACTCCATTTCATTTCATCAATAAAAGTCCCTTTCAGGACCATTTTCACTCAGTTAGTTATTATCTAACTATCTTTGTTCAGCTAAGTGGGTGTTGTGTCAGTTTCCGCAGCTGGTAGCAGTTTCCGCAACCAGAAGCAATTTTCGCAGCCAGAAGCAGTTTCCGCAGCCACCACTCTGTTTTTCAAATCCATAGTCAAAACGTTAGTGCAATAATCATGAAAATGCAGGTGTGATTGAGCATATGCTATGAAGACATGGAGCATCTCCAGACATCAATGAAGAGCAGTTGGTTAAAAGCTAATGAGCAACAAATGACAAGGTTTCCAAAGGTATGAGCAATTTTTTTTTTCAAATAGCAATTAAAGTCACGATTATGCATATTTATCAAACCATAAAAGCTCTACTATGTGCAATGATCATCACGATAGCTCCATTACCCACTACCATTGCACACCATGCATTCATTTCTTAACGGTCTCCTGATTAATTTTCGGGTTTAAACTCATAGTCGAATGCACTTTTATTCACCACCTGTAATCATGAGATGTGACCTATCCCATTACGGATCCTCTCCACTGCATTTTCCGCAACCATCCATTAAAACGTGTGACATTAGCCGTTTAATTCAAAAATCTCGACTTCACTCCATTCCCTTACCATTCTATTAAGATCATCTTCTTCACATACATCCGCCCTTCATCTTGTGAACTCACTACGACTGCTCATCCTCTGTTCCGCCTGTAATTCCGAAGCACTCCCGTTACCTGCTATCCATCTACCGATTGCAGCCACTGTATTTTTCCATAAACCCTGCAACCAAGCCACCTTTCCTCTGCTAAACCCTCACACGCAATTGAATTTTCAGTTGAAATTCAAAACAAAGGAAGAAATGGAACGATTACTAAGGGCAGAACCAGAAGGACCTAAATATTTAGAAGGTTACCCTCAAGCAAAGGATTTGCTGAAGAAAGCCAAATGGTTACGCTTCATCCAAAAGTTCAAGGGCCATAATAAAGAGGTAACCAAAGCCTTTGCACAGTCCTTCGATGGCTAGATGGTGGAAATTGGAGACTTAAAGCTCACGGTGACTAAAACAACAGTAGCAGCTGCCACAGGCTTACCCCAGGAAGGTGAGTGATGGTTTAAAAAAAATGCGTGGACGAACAGACATGGAGAATTATGCTACGAAACCTAGGTATGGACACCACTGTGTTTACAAAAGGAATTCTTGTTCATGCATTGAAAGAAGAATGGGCCAGCCTACTGTTAGTTATCCAAAAATTTATCACTTGTGAAGGATGCTTTGGTTCAATGTACATGTACCATGCTAGATTTTTGATGAATTTCTTAGAGATTCAAACTCTTAAATTGCCTTATTTCTTACTGCTGAGTTTGAAAAAGATGAGTATCACAGTCCAAAAGCACATAGGAAATATAGAACCTCATCTATATCATCATGGACTTGTAAAGATTCTCATTGAAGACCAACTGAAGAAAAACAAAGATACCTGGGAACAATTCTCAATAAGAAACTACCTTCAAGAGCCATCTGAGGCATCTGAAAGTAGTACACCAAAGACACCAAGAAGGAGTAGGAGAAAAGAAAAGAGTGCCATAGTCCAAGACTCTCCTACTATAGAAACTCAACGAGTTGGTCAAAAAGAAAAAGAGAACAAAACTAAGGACAAGAAACAGAGAAAAGTGAAAGGCGAAAGAAACATATAATAAGTCTACCAATCACTTGAGCCATCTATAGAGGAATATTATCAAACATTGTCAGAGAGATTAGTGCATATTCAAGAACAGGCTGTTATAGCAAATAAAAAGCAAAAAGGGAAACAGAGCATACAAGAAGGGAGTACTAGTCCACCATATTTAAGAAGAAGCACCAGGCTTAGAGGAAAGGGGAGTAAAACACAAGTAAAACGGCCCCACTTCATTGACTTGGGTGGGGAAACACCCGAGAAACCTCCAGCTGGTCATAGTCCACCTCGTCCTCAGCCAAGTATTGAAACTAGTCCTCCACATGTTGATGAAATCCCTTCTCGACCAGAGCTAGAAAGCAGTCCTCCTCCTCCACAAGAATTTGAACTCAGTCCAAGAAGGACACTGAAATAGATCCCAGTCAACAGGAGGTATATGACTACCTCGAATCTTTAGAAAAAACAGCTGTAGGTCTGAGTACCACTCTACCCCACATGACACCAGATGCACAAGTTCAATCCTTAAAGCAAGAGTTGTTTGAATTAGAGGTTCTAAACAGGCATATCAAGCAAGAAAATGAAGCACTTAAGGAGCAGAGCAAAGTAGATAAAATTATTCATGATAATACTATGCTTCATTTGGGACTATGGCAAAAGAAGAACAAGAAACTAAAGAAAAAAGTGTAGAAAGTTGAGCAGAGAATTGATCAATCTCAAATTCAGATGTCTAATAAGGAAACCCAGGATGGTGGTAGCACCAAGGAAGAAGAAAAGAGGACTAGATGTCCTAGCAGAGGCTTCAGAACATATGGATTAAAGGGGAATGACTAAAATTTTGGTTGCATGAGGACATGCAACACCTTCACAGTGGGGGTATGTTGAGTCCCAAACTTGCATCTTCCGTATATACCTTTTCAGTCTTCTTTTCCATTTACTTGATCCACCAATTTGTCAAATCATTGCATATTAGTCTAAAAAGAGCTTATAAAATGGTTTCCTAACTATGTTTGTGATTGCTGTTTGATTTAGATTTTTATTCAATCAGCTGCGGAAACTTGTCACTTTCCGCAGTCAGCTCAAGTTTCCGCAACCATTTTGTTAAAGACTATGTTACAGGTGTCCAATGGAGAATTCGACCACATGGTCAAGCTGCAAATGACATGTACATGGAGCGTGTCCCCTTGGTTCAGCCGAATCACTCACAAAAAGCCATGGTCAAAGACGGTTAAAGGAGTGGTCAAACCAAGAGTTTTGCGGTGGTACGGCTCTGTTTTGCCCACGTGAAGTTTTGCGTGGCAAGATCCTCAATCTCCAGAGGTGTGCTAACACCTGTGGATCAATCCGTGAACCAAATCGAGCAGCCACCACTCCATGGATTTATTTGTCATGATTACCATATCGCTAGATCTCAGGCCGTGGAGATTTATGTGTCTGTTTGGCATCGTAGAATCTAGGAAGCAGTTATGGAATTTTCACTTATAAATAACCTGTTATCATATGCTTGATAGTTAGCTTTTGCGTGTAATCTTGACTGTGTTTACGAGCCCACTGTGCTGTGCTCTATTTCTATGTTTTTACTGCACTTTAATATATGAGAAGATAGCATTCTTGAGTTCAATTTGTGACTGAGTACTGATTGGCTGAGGTTGCAGAGGGCCCCTGTACACCAAGGCTCTATATCTACTGTATAGTTTCTCTCTTTCTTTCATTATGTTACTGCATTTATAATCAGTTGCTTGTGTATATATTTCCTGATATTTATACTAACTGTTGTTCATCTTTTCTTTTATGCTTTCTCATGATTGCTAGCTGATCAATATTTTTCTTTCAGGTTCTTATAGGCAGACCGGGAAAATTACATAGTTTTAATGACTAATGACATGAGATCATCTTGTCCTTTCTGCTGATTCATTTACTGAGTTTTAATTTCAGCATTGTCATTTCCTTCAGTTTTGCTTTGCTTATTTACTTTTCTGCAACTTAGACATCATATTACTCATTTGCTTATGATTTCCTTCCTATAGGAAAGCGACTCAAATAGTGAGGAATCAGAATATTACTTAAATGTAGTATGACTTAGTTTACTTTCCTGCAAGTTAGTGATTAAATTACTTATGTCATTTTCAGGAATTGAAATATGAATGAGTAGTTAAATCTTAGTTTTATTTTATGCAATTTCATTTCCTGCAATTTAGATATCATATTACTCAGCTTGATTATGATTACTTCCTATAGCCGAAGCGAGTCGAAAGGTGAAGGGTCAGAATATGGGTTGAAGTAGTTTGATTTAGTTTGCTTTGCTTTTAGTCTTTGAATTACTTTGAGTTCAGTTTTTATTTTCTTTTTATACAGTAGTAAAGATAATGGGCTTCATTGTCACTAGTTCACTGTTTTGGTACATTTTTATTTTCTTTTGAGAGTTAATTTCATCACAGCCAGTTTGAAACCTTCTTTTTGAGAACTTTAAAGTTTGGAAAATCATTGTAGAAATCACCATTACCATCCATACTTGACCTTCAATTTTGCCATCTCACACTAGGGAATCCACAGAAGATAAACCCAAAAACAAACCAAAAACTCAAAAACGACAAAGAACTAAGAGATCGGTTATCTTGCATATACAGTGAACTTCACTTCAGCAGTTTACGACTCCCGGATTGACATTTTAAATAGAAATTTAGGATACACTAAATTGACCAAACATTATTTATGACAGGTGAAAGCCCTCTCATTCATCAATGCAAGAGGGAGGTGGCTTCTGAATTCGATATGAAGGACCTAGGATTGATGCACTACTTCCTAGGCTTGGAGTTCTGGCAAAAGCCAGGTTAAAATTTCCTTTCACAAGAAAAATGGATTGTGAAGCTTCCAGTGGATGATCAACCTTCCCAGTAGGAATGTGGAAGGATCATAAGGAAAAGTCAGGTACTAAAAATGGAATTGCATTCAATTTGTAATTTAATTTCTTGTAAAATACTTCTTCTCCTTTCGTGAAACCGTCCTAAAAGTTTTCCAGAGTTTGTTGTATGAAAAAGATGATCAAAGTCCTGTATTTGATTATGCCTATTTGAAGAGTGTAAATAGTGAATTTCCCTTTGATGTTGATTAAGATCACGACCTCTTACCTAAAACTTGTGCATATCCCTTTCGATTTGATGAGCCCAAAGAGACTAAAACTAATCCTACAACTAGTGTATATAGTCTTACACCTTCTATAGTCCTAGATAGATATAAGCCTCTGATTTTACCTCCTATATTCCATGATTTCCATGAAAATCATTACCTATAACTGCCAAGGTTTGATGGTGAATGTAACAACATCATTGCTGAGAGATGTATGCTGAATTTTGAAACTTTCCTCGATCTTTTTGAAGTTGATGAAGAGTTTGTCAATATTAGGTTGTTTTCTCTTTCTTTGCAAGGAAAAGCCAAGAGTTGGTTCAAAAACCTACGAACTGTGAGCATCTCAGATTTCTGGTAGTTCATCAAAGTTTTCCTCGACAAGTGAGTGGTCAAAGAGAACCCTTTCTTGATTCTAGAAGAGTATAACCAGCTAAAAGGACAGCCAAGGAAAACAATACAACAATTTTGAGGTAGATTTAACCAATTATATCATCCAATGCCTACTAATATAAGACCTCTTCCTCCCTCAACTCTCTTGAACTATCCCAAACCCTTTGATCCAGAAATGGATCTTCAGCTGAGAGAAAGGAACCTTGCAACACTTGAAAAGACGCAGAATAGTGCAAAATATGTAGAAGCAAATTTGTTGATCAGAAGTGTAGAGTTGAAGGCAAAAGAGAGGGAGAACATAGATGCAGTGAACTTGACATCATTAGAGGTAAAGCTTGACATTTTGGTAAGTCCAGTGGAAGAGATGATGCAGAAAATCATCACGAGGAATAAGTATGATGTTCAAGACCATGGCTCGTTGATTGAAGAAAAAAAAGTGGGTGATCCAAAATATTTTCTTTCTTATCCCAGTTGTCATAGATATGAAAATGATTGTTTTATTTTATCAGCTTATAGAGGAGAGATCTATTGATCTGACATATATGCTTGATGATATTCTTTATATGGATGATTTTCCTAAGTTTGATCAGTATGACAATGATTATGTTCTTCAAACAGAAGAAAATCTTGCAGACCAGTCAGCAGCTGATTTGTGGGACGAGGAACTTCAGTTTCAGCAGCTCGAATACAGTGATCATCCAATGCATATCAGCTATGGTAGTGAGGAGGAACGAGCAGAAAATCTGGAAGTAAGTGAAGGATATTTTACTATTTGTTTTTCTTCATTTCAGTTCATCAAAGACAACTTTTATGCAATCAAAAATCAACAATAATTAAGTTTTGATCTTGACAATCAAGAGGGCAATGAAATCCTTGATTAAGGCTCCTCAGATACAGATTTACAACCCCCTAATGACATTGAATTTCAGGTTGCAGATGAAGACTTGGAAACTGATATATGTGATCAAATGATGTAGGAAAATTCTTTACCATTATGCTTTGAAACATTTGAGTTTTTGAAGGGAGATTTTCATAGTATATCTGTAATTAAGAATGATCAGGTTATAGAAAATTATGAGGTCTCAATGGAATCAATATGTAATAGGTTGCAGCAGCTTTCCCAAGTTTTTCATGATCCAATAGCTAATGTTTTAGATGATATCTATAGTCAAAGTTTTTCTCCATTAGATGGCAATGAGCTTTGAAACAGAGGTGATAAAAATGTGATTGGGAAGTTGGCTTCATTGTCTTGTTCAACAGGAGTCTTGGTACAAAGATCATCTGAAAATTTGCAGTCATATAAGGAAAGTAAGGATAAAGATGAAAGTTCACATTCATGTTATGAAGACTGCCTAGAGTAGAGCAGTAATATATTAGATGGGCTGGTAATCAATATGTATTCCTATGAAGATCCTTTTGTAGCATTCTTTAGGTCAGCTGGTGGGCTCATACTTTGCAATTTCATTAAGGTTCAATCTGTTTACAAGTTTTCATGGGATTTTCCTTTCAGTAGTTCTCTCTTCATTCTCATAAGCAAGCACTTCCGAAGAAATCAACTAGCAAACAAAATGCTTACATGGTTGCATTGGCTGTTCCATTTCACTTGATCAGGTGATGTATGGATCAGTTAGAGTAGGTGTGATGAATAAGCTCAATTCTATGCATCTTTTTCAGTAGTATCCTCCAGTAAAGTTTGCAATTAGTCTACACTTCATTTTGTGAGTCGGTTTGCAATATTGAGTTTGGTCTTTTGAATCGATTTTTACTTCATGCCCAATGGATAAGGCTACTTGGTCTATGGTTTTCTTGACACCTCCAAGGAGATGCCATCCCTAACTGGAGTGAACATTAGTGTCAGCCTTTGCATCCTATCACCAGTGATCAAATGGGCTCTTATCATGTCTTGTTATGGTCCCACAATCAAATTTTTGTCATTCCATTAGGTCATCATGAAAAAATTTGGTCATTGGATGTAGTCTCAGGTTTGTCTCCAGTCCTTTTAAAGAATTTCTATTCCTTGCTGGCTCATATCACCTTTGTGCTGAGTGTACTTCAGTCATGAGTTGTCTTCATCATCATATTCATTTTTATCATTATTTCATTCAGCGAAGGTTCCCATTAGGTTTTAGGGTTCCCAAATCATCATTTCATAAGCTTTTATCATCAACTTCAGGTTGCATTACATCAAATCCAAGTAAGTGGCCATGTGTTTACCGTATTTTTCTCTCAGTTTTGCTTGGAAATCTCATTTCCCTCTCCTAGTGTTTTGAGGGCATTTTTCTTGGTTTCATGACCTCCATGGTAAAACTAGCAAAAAAACGTGTATCCTGATGCTCATACACCTTCCCCTATCCTTAATATACCTTCTGAAACACTTTCGATCACACCTATCCCTCAAAATAACTATTTTCTAACAAACCCTAGCTTATTGCTACAATTTTACACTTTTCTAGCATAGGCCTTTGTTTCACACTTTTCGACCCATTCCCCTCACTCAATCCTTAAAATTTCACTTTCCCCTACTTCCTAACTTCCCTCCCTACCTCACAAAATATTCCTTAGAATTTAGAAGCCCCCTATCCCTTTATTTCCCTTCATTCTTATAAATTTCCCAAATCCCTTGTTTTGCCTACACTAAACCATAATTTTCTCTCCCATTGAGCTAGGGTTTGCTATGGGATCAAAGACATCTGAGCAGAGGCATAAGAGAGGTCATATAAGCAATTATGAGGCTATTTTAGCTCATGAACATCATCCCTCCATCATTTTTGAAGAAATCATTCCAAGGGAGAAATCATTTGCCACACATAGGGCCAGTTTTTCTTCAAAGGATGGTTCTGAGAAAATGGAGATGAATTTCACAAAAGTGGAGGTTTTGTTAATAATACACCAAGGAAGAAAAGAATCCTTCAAGTTTTACATAGGTATCATATATTGGGAGAAATGCAACTTTCATTGAGACCTATGTAAAAAAATAAAAACTTTCAAGGTAAAGTTTCTATTTTAGTCATTATTTTGTGGCACGGATTACAAGCAAATGAAAATTAATTTGCACACAATGAGAGGGGTTTTCTCAAAGCATTCTTATATACAATCACCTCTCTGAGTTTTCCAAAATGCCTTCATCTAAGAGCTCCAAATGCTAAAAAATTATATCCTTGGATAGATATTGACCTAAGGATCACATATATCCACTTTTTTATGCATGTCAACAAACTGTTTAGGAGAAAAAGCAAAAAAAGAGGTGAAAAAGTCACTTTCTGCCACTATTCTGAAGTAGGTGCTGCGCTTATAGAGCCAGCACAGGAGAATCAATTTTTGAAGGCCTTTCCTTGCTCCATTTTGAAAAATTCAAGTTGTTTGAGAACGTAGACAGAAACTTCTAGTTGACCATTCACTTACTTTTCAAATTTGACTTCTAGAAGGCTTCCAAAATCTTCTTGCAAGATGTCGCTACGCTTATAGCAAAATGCACTACGATTACAGCCAAATGCACTACACTTATATCTCTAGCTATATTTTTCACTTCATCTTCACCAGCTATTTGTTTTACGATGTAATTTGGATATTTTAAAGACTTGATGACGTAATTATTGAATTAATTAGCATGATAGGTTGTTTTTGTGCTTAACTAAGCCTCATAAAGGTGGCAAAACAAAAAATCAAATTTTAAAGAAGAGTTTGTGTTTAACCTTTTTACTCTCTCTTGTTGGTTGAGAGATTCTTGCTAATTGTTACACCACTTAGGGATTGAACCCTTGAAGGTGGGGAAACAGTTTTTTTGAGTCTATATGTATGATTTCTCATTCAGTGAGAAGGGTTGGACTTTTTTGGAGAGGCTTGTACCTTATGTTTTCATATAGCTAATTAAGGAGCAGTTGTAGGTATTTTTGAGAAATACTTGTTCAGTGAGTCTATGGTGTTATTTTACTTTCATATCAATTTCTTATTGATGAAACCATCTTCCTTTGAATGCTTTTATTTCTTCTTATCATTTTCCTTATAGTCATATAGGCAGAATTCTTAGATTCAAAGTTATGTTTATGTGGAAAATCATGCTTGTGTTTCTCTTCTTCTAAGATTAATGAATTCATGCTAATACATTCTCATTATGATTTCTTAAACTCTCATACCTATACTACATTGTCTAAATCTTAAGTTCACCCCAACACATTATTATCTAGCTCCTCTTTAGTCCTGTTACTGTACACTTTATACCTTGACCTAATTGCCTATTCTCATCCTTTGTCCAGCAAACCTAAAAACCCTAAATTTTCAAATATACAAACAAGACTTATACATCTAGCCTAAAATCCATTTCTTTTAATTTATTCATTGACAAATATTAAGACATATCCCTCTCTAGTTCAGTAGGGCTAGCTACTCAACTAAAAGTGGTTCAAGGTTGCCTATTTTGATTTCCTCCTCAGCCTTGGACATTGTAGGCGATAACATTTTTGGCGTCATTTTCGGGGAAATGAGTGATATATCTTCCCTCAGAAAGGAAAACAAAGATCGGATTTGATTGTTGATGGTGAACAGTGATCAGACACAGAAAGGTTGTGCATCTTTCACCTGGCGACTCCAAATAGTTCAGATTGATTTAAAGACTCCACTAGTGAAGAATCCAAAGGTTATGTGTCTTTTTTATTGCCTGGCAAATCCATTGTTGAAGTAATCCAGATTACATAACATTTATGCCAAATCCAATCAACTAGATTTGAATATTCCACTAGATGATCAACCTTGCCAGTAGGAATATAGAAGAATCATACGTAAAAGCCAAGTACTCAAAATGTAATTGCATTCAAGATGTAATTTACTTTCTTGTAAAACATTTCTTCTCTTTTCCTGAAACCGTCCTGCAAGTTTTCCAAAGATTATTGTATGAAAAAGATGATCAAAGTCTTGTATTTGATTTTGCATATTTTAAGAGTGTAAATACCGAATTTCCCTTTGATATTGATCAAGATCACGACCTCTTACGTAAAACTTGTGCATATCCTTTTTGTGTTGATGAGCCTAAAGAGACTAAAACTGATCCTACAACTATTGTACATAGTCTTACACCTTCTACATCTCGAATAGATATAAGCCTATAATTTTACCTCCTATATACCACGCTTTCCCTGAAAATCATTACCTATACCTGCCAACGTTTGATGGTGAATGTAACAAGATCATTGTTGAGAGACATATGCAGAATTTTGAGACTTTCCTCGGCCTTTTTTAAGTTGATGAAGAGGATGTCAATATTTAGTTGTTTCCTCTTTCTTTTCAAGGAAAAGTCAAGAGTTGGTTCAAAAACCTTCCTGCTGTGAGCATCTCATATTTCCCGTAGTTCGTCAAAGTTTTCCTGGACAAGTGGGTGGTCAAAGAGAACCCTTTCTTGATTCTAGAAGAGTAAAACCTAATGAAAAGATAGCCATGGGAGATAGCACAATAGTTTTTGGCCATATTTAACCAAGTCTATTGTTCGATGCCTGCTAATATAGGACCTCCTCCTAGCTCAGCTCTCTTGCATTATCCGAAACCCTTTGATCCGGAAATTGAGTTTCAGCTAAGAGAAAGGAACCTTGCAACACTTGAAGAGATGTAGAATAGTGCAGTAGATGTAGAGGCTAATCTGTTGATAAGAAGGGAAGAGTTGAAGGCAGAAGAAAGAGGGAACATAGATGCAGAGCACTCAACATCATTAGAGGTAAAGCTCAATAGTTTGGTAAGTGCAATGGAAGAGATGATGCAAAAAATCATCACAAGGAATGAGTATGATGTTCAGGATGATGGCTCGTTGATTGAAGAAAAACAAGGGGGAGATCCAAAACATTTTCTTTCTTATCCCAGTTGTCATACATCTGATAATGATTGTTTTATAGATCATCTTGCCAAGGAGAGATCTATTGATCTGTCATGTATGCTTGATTATATTATTTATATTGATGTTTTGCCTAAGTTTGATCAGTATGAAGATGATTCTATTCTCCAAACAGAAGCAAATATTACAGACTAATCAACAACTCATTTGTGTGAGGAGGAAGTTCACTTTCAACGGCTTGAATATAGTGAACAGCCAATGCATATTAGCTATGGTTGTGAGGAGGAAAGTGCAGAAAATTTGGAAGTAAGTGAAGGATCTTTGTCTATTTGTTTTGCTTCATTTCAGTTCATTAGAGACAACTTTTATGTAATCAGAAATCAACAGTAATTAAGTTTTGATCTTGACAATCAAGAGAGAAATTAAATCCTTGATTAAGACTCCTCAGATCCAAATTTTCAGCCCCCGAATTCCATTGAATGTCAGGTTGCATTTGAAGACTTGTATATTGAGATATATGATCAAATAATGCAAGAAAATTCTTTACCATTATGCTTTGAAACATTTCAGTTTTTGAAGGGAAATTTTCATACTATATCTGCAATTAAGAAAGAGCAGCTTTTTGAAATTATGAGGTCTTATTGGAACCAATATGTAATAGGTTGCAACAGTCTTCCCAAGTTTTTCATTATCCAATAGTTAGTCTTTTAGATGATATCTGTAGTCAAAGCTTTTCTCCATTAGCTGGAAATGAGCTTCAAAACAGAGCTAATAAAAATTTGATTGGGCAGTTGGCTTCATTGTCTTGTTCAGCAGGAATCTCAGTAGCAGGAGGCACTACATAGAGCAGAGCAGTAATATATTAGATGCGCTGGAAATAAATATGTATTCCTATGAAGATCCTTTTAAACATTCTTTAGGTCAGTTGGTGGGCTCATACTTTGCAATTTCATTCATATTCAATCTGTTTACAGGTTTTCGTGGGAGTTTCCTTTCAATAGTTCTCTCTTCTCGCTCATAAGCAAACACCTGCGGAGAATTTAACTAGCAGAAAAAATGCTTAGATGGTTGCATTGGTTGTTCCATTTCACTTGACCAGGTGATGTATGGATTAGTTAGAGTAGGTGTGATTAATATGTTGAAGAAAGTGTAGCTAGGTTTTGTCTTGATAATGACATGATCCTTGTATTTGATGTAATAAAAGGAAATAAATTATTTTTTTGTAATATTGCTACATGGGTTTCATGAGAAAGAAGCGTCTCTAGGTAAAATACTTCTTCTTGATGTCTTTAGAATTTATTTCTCTTTCAAAGAATCATGTCATGAGTCCATGTAAATGTATACAAGTCTTCAACAAGTGTAGGAGTCCTCCAAGACAAAGATCAATGTCTCAAGAACAAGCACAAAAAGTCTGCAAACGAAGCAATAAGGAGATGATCACGTCAAGTACAGAGAAATTTGAATTAAATACATAAATACAAGTTATGATGGCATTGGTATAAAGACACATTAGTTCAAGAAATTATGTCAGCTCACATATGAACCCTCACCACTATATATACCCACAAAGGGTTAGCTGAAAAGAACAGAACTTCGCACTTCTATCTCTATGAAATTTCGAGTAATGAAGCAGCAATAAGAAGCCACTGTAGCCATAATCTTGAGGAGATGAAGACACAGTCATAAGGTAGCTGCAGTGAGATAGAGCCATAGGCTTAGAAGAGAAGTCGCAGTCAAGGCTTCGGATGAGGCAGGGAGCTGCAAGATGGTTTGACTGCACCTTGTTTTGGGGTTTAGGTGTAGTCATGATTGCGAATACACGGTAGCATCTCAGTTGGATGATTATCCTCAGTTCAACAATGTCTCCATAACCCTGGTAAGCTGTAGTGATAATATGATTAGTGTCAGATCCATAACAACAAATGAGCATGACAAATTTGGCATGATTACAGTCTCGAATTATCGCAGTACAGTCAAGGTATATGTACAGGATCTCAATTTATTAGATATCGCAATGATCCTAAATCTCTATCTCGACATAACTATTCTCTGTATTCATCGCAATGTTCAGATCTTGTTAAGGAAACATGCTTCGAGGAACAATGATCATAGTAATTATAAATCATGATCATATATCACTGATCTTATTGACTCGGAGGATCTTAATGTAGTAAGTGATCCTGGTGATCCTATTGTAAAGGCATCTAAGTTGCAGCAGTGATGAAGATCATGGTGTTGTAGTAGTAATGAAGATCATAGTGTTGTAGCAGTGATGAAGGGCATGGTGTTGTAGCTGTGATGAAGATCACAATGGTTATGACCTTTGTGGTGCAGTGAAGAGAATGATCTCAGTAATGACACGAAGAGGATTGATGGCTTTGTCTTGGAGAGGTAGATTGTGTCAAGGGTCATGGTCTTGGTACTTGTCAATGAAATCTATATGAGAGGAATTTACGCGTGGGTTTTTCCTCTCCAAGAGGGAGAGGTTTTGGCCCTGGCAGAAAAACAAATCATTTCTATTCTTGTCTCTTTTATTTTGATATCAGTTTGTTGAAGTTAACATACACATGCCACTAATGAATTAAACATCAAGCTAAGATAAATTGTTTAAATACTTCACAAATTGTTGTCATGTAACGAAGAATCATATTAAATTTTCTTGCCCTAGATTATTCAATAGAATAAGCTCAATTCTGGTCATCTTTTTCAATAGTATCTTTGAGTAAAGTTTGCAGTTAGTTTACAGTTCAATTTGTCAATTGGTTTGCAATATTGAGTTTGTTATTTTGAATGGTTTTTGACTCCATGCCCAATGGATATGGCTAATTGGTCTACGGTGTTATTGACACCTCCAAGGAGCTGCCATCCCCAGTTGGATACCTAATCCTCTAAGGGTTGGTGTGGAAGCTGTACGACCACTTGGAATATAAAAACCAAGGGTCACTCTTATGTATTATAAATATGTATCATTGTGAATAAGAAAAGCAATCTAATGTTTACCTTTCATATTGCCTCTGCCATGTATGTGTTTAACATGGTATAAGAGCAGGCAATATCCTGCCTTGCTCATATTTGAGCCACTTGTTTTATGGCCTTTCTATGCAGGTAAGTTTTTCCTTCAATTCTGCATTTCATAAATGTTTTCTCAGCTAAATTCTAGCTACAATCTTTGCTCACATTTTCACGTAGTAATGCTCTTCCTTCAGTGTTAGTCCTTGTTGCATTACATTTATTTACCTCTCAGTTTTTGTGCCTACTTGAACAGTATGTTGGTGGTCGTTTCTTTGTTAGTGTGTCAGGCCTGAAACCTCCTCAACACTGTCCTCGGTAGTTTCTCTACTGGTTGAATGAGTACGGTAGTTTTATACCACTCTGGCGACACTCTTTGGTCATTACATTAATGCTCTCCAGTTACACTCCCTGGTTATTCACCCCGCTTCGGTTTTTGTTAAAATATAGTATGCTCCTTGGCACCAAGATTTGACTATTAATTTTATTATGCCGAACTGCCTACAAAGAACTGAGAACACGATTATAGGCACCTTCCATGAATGATTTCTCTTATTCAACAACATTCTTAATGCATGGATTCTCAAGTGCCTCAGGTGAAAGGTGCTCCAGCTCTGTGTGAAGTTCTGAAATTCTATTTTGCACCAGAAGACACAGTAAATTGAGCCCGAGGATTGGTTATTCCCGAGAACATGGTCAAATAAGATCTCTTGTAACTGTGTAATATGGCTTCAGCTACAATAAGTCCCTCACAAAGGCATCTTATTCTTCAATTTTTACACTTAGAACAAAAACATGCTCAAAAATATCCCTTGCTAGTGTTAGCTCATGAATCGCTGCAGGTGATTCACAGTACAAGGGTGGGAGGCTTGGAAATCCTGTCAACATAACCTTCAATTGAGACAGTAAAGTTGAAAATGTTGACAGATCATTTCTGGTAGAAGCGGCTTTGAAGCAATTGAATACTTGAGATACATCCAAGAGCATGCCTTCCATGGCTTTCCTTTCCTTGAAATAATGATAATCCGCTATTTCAACACCTTCAAACCCTACAACTAGTTACAAAGAAGACTTTCACTGTAAGAAAAAACCAAAGAGAAAAACAGAATAAGAAAGAGCTTTAGCAGGAAAATAGTTACAAAAAGGCTAGCTCCTAGCCTTGTGATGTTGAATCCTTAGTTGACATATCTTCTAGTCTTTGATGTTCCGACAATTTCCTAGAAGCGGAGGAGTGGAAGAGTATTGCGTGCAGGGGTTGTGTAGAGAGCTAGAGAAATAAACCCACGGATCTAAGCATCTATCAAAGGTAATAACACTAAAGGTGGGCATCTTTTATAAATAAAAATAATACAAAAAGCTTCAAGCCTTCAACCATCCTTCAAGGCCTTGAGAGGATCAATAGTGAGGGATTATTTTTAAGTAAGGAAATTTGATGAGTTCCCACAAATTATCGAGGAAGGATTAAGTCAAGAAATTGATGAATACTTTTCTAATGTGAGCTATAGGTTGGTTATATCTGTAGTGAGTAATGTTGGTCGCTCTATTTAATTTTATATATTGGTCATGAGTGAATTGTTATGCATATGGATTACAGTCATTGTTTCTTGTTGGTTGGAGGATTAACTCTTTATGTTTAAGTCATGGTACGTGCATTGAATAGAGCTATTGCACACTGGTTAACTGGAGGACATTTACAGAGGATGGGATGGTAAAAAATTAGTAAGGACACTCTTTTTGAAAATAAATTTTTTCTACAAAATCCACAAGAAAACATGAAATTTTTGCAGTTGAAGTACCAGTTCCAGTGAGATGAACTTCAACATATTTTATTTGAGGTGTTACCTTTTGGGATTTGTCATTCTAGATTGTTTTTGTACTCAAAATAATCCTATGTTCAAGGTTAAAACAAACACCCATCAACAACCATCAAGTGATAAAATCAGTAAGGTTGAGGAAGATTCACATTCAGTGCCTAATGCAACAACATATTTACATGCAAAAGAATAAATTCAACTTGCACTTCCCAAGTCGGTCAATAGACCTTGGGAAGAGCTTGTCCATAACAAGCATAGAAAAGGTCTTGGATATGGTAAGGAGGTTTCCTTTCATATTCCAGATTACTCAAAGCCCATCTAGTTTCAGAATGTTGGATTTCTTCATGACAATTCACCTTCAGTTGTTCTAGATTCTTCTCCTCTTCCATAGCAACAAAAACAGATTATGAAATGCCAACACTGTGATCGAGTTGGCCATATGAAAGATCACTGTTTTGATCTTTTTCCATGTAAGCATTGTCATAAAACCAGTCATTCTTTAAACATATGCTTCAAAAACAAGCGTCGTGCAAGAACAAATATTCATCTTGGATGGATCGCTTCTTGGAAATGGGCATCAACAACCAAGAATATATTCCATTCATATGTCCAAACTTGTTCTAGAGTATTGAACAATCTTGCATTTGAGCTTTCTCCATCATCTCACCTTGTATCTGACAGGGGGGGAAATGATGTTCATCTACAAGCTCCAAAGCCACCTCAAGAGAGCTTGAGCCACACCCAGACATACCAGATTCAAATTTGTTGCAAAGACAAAGATGTCCTTGAGCATGCCTTCAGTCAGTGATGCATCTTCAAAGAATTGGCAACAATTCCTCTAGCAGAAGACTTCAACTTTTTTTCTGTTTTGGGATATTTCTACGAATTTCATTAATAATTCTAGAGATGGTTGTAATCCTTAAAACATAATAGGTTGAGACCTCCCTTTTTAGGTTGAGGTTATCCCTTTTATGTGGGGTGAGACCTCCCTTTCATGGTTGAAGATTTCTCTCTCCAAAAAATCAGTAGCACTTCCTCTAGCAAAAGACTTCATCTTCTTTCCAGACCTGGAAGAGTTCTGGGAACTGCACTAAGCATTCTAGTATTGGTGGTCATACTTAAACCACCTCCCTTGATACCAACATTTCAGAGAGCACACTCAGCCTAGTGTTGCCATGCATATTTTCATGTTTTGTATTACAACTCTCTTCCTGGACTCATAAATAACCCTTTGGATTAAGGGGGTGAATGTTGGACACCTAATCCTCTGAGGGTTGGTGTGGAAGCTGAATAGCCAAAGGGAGTCCAAGGGAGCACTTCAAATATGAAACAAAGGGTCACTGCTATGTATTATAAATATGTATCATTGTGAATAATAAAATAAATCTAATGTTTATATTTCATATTTCCCTCGCCATGTATGTTTTTAACAGAGCGAATGTTAGTGTCAGCCTTTGCATCCTCTCACTAGTGATCAAATGGGATCTTATCATGTCTTGTTAGGGTCCCACAATCCAATTTTTGTCATTCCATTAGTTCATCATGCAAAAATTTGGTAACTGGATGTAGCCTTAGGTTTGTCTCCAATCCTTTTAAAGAATTTTTATTCCTTGCTGGCTCATTTCACCTTTGTGCTGAGTGTACTTCAGTCATGATTTTTCTTCTTCATCATATTCATTTTTATCATGATTTCATGTAGCCAAGGTTCCCTTTAGGTTTTAGGTTTTCTAAGGTATACATTAGGTTTTAGGGTTCCCCAATCATCTTTTCATAAGATTTCGTCATCAACTTCAGGTTGCATTACATAAAATCCAAGTAAGTGGTTGTGTGTTTACCATATCTGTCTCTCAGTTTTGCTTGGAAAATGCATTTCCATCACATGGGGTTTCAAGGGCATTTTTCTTGGTTTCATGACCTCCATGGTAACAATACCAGCAAAACTTGTATATTTATGCTCATACACCTTCCCCTATCCTCAATATACCTTCCTAAACACTTTTGATCACTTCTATCCCTCAAAATCACCATTTTCCCACAAACCCTAGCCTATTGCTACAATTTTACACTTTTCTAGGCTAGGCCTATGCGTCACCCTTTTGGACCCCTTCCCCTCACTCGATACTTGAAATTTAACTTTCCCCTACTTCCTAACATCTCATCCTATGTCCCAAAATTTTCCTAAGAATTTATAAGCCCCCTATCCCCTTTATTTCCCTTCATTCTTATAAATTGCCCAAATATCTTCTTTTTCCTACACTAACCCCTAATTTTCTCTCACATTAAGCTAGGGTTTGCTATGGGATTAGAGAAATCTAAGCAAAGGAGGCATAAGGGAGGTCATATCAGCAATTATGAGGCCATTTCAGCTCATAAACATCATTTCTCCATCATTTTTCAAGAAATCATTCCAAGGGACAAATCTTTTTCCACGTATAGGGCCAATTTTTCTTCAAAGGATGGTTTTGAGAAAATGGAGATGAATTTCACAAAAGTAAAAGAGGTTTTTGTTAATAATACAAGAAGTAACAAAAACCTCCTTCAGGGTTTACACAGGTATCATATATTGGGAGATATGAAACTTTCATGGAGACCCATGTCAGAAAATCAAACATTTTCAAGTTAAAGTTTATGTTTTAGTCTTTATTTTGTGGCATGGATTACGAGATAATGAAAACTAATTTCCTAAAAATTAGAGAGTATGTTTTTCAAAACATCCTTATCTACACAAACCACTCTCATTTTTCCAAAAAGACTTATGGTTAGAGAGATATCACTTGATCTTTGAGCCCTACTTTCGCAGAAAGACCCCAAATTTTGACCCTACCATAAGCTCAAAGCCTTAGTGCTACACATTCATATCAGAGCTCCAAATGCTAAATAGTTATACCCCTAGATAGATATTTTCCTAAGGATCTCACATATACACTTTTTGAAGCATGTCAACAAACTGGTTAGGAGAAAAAGCCAAAAATGAGTAGAAAAGGTCACCTTCTCCCACTATTCTAAAGCACGTGTTGCGTTTATAGAGTTACCTCGGGTGAATAAACTTTTTAAGGCCTTCCCATAGTCCATTTCTACAACTTCAAGTTGTTCAGGAAACTAGACAAAACATCCTAGTTGACCGTTCTTTTACTTTTCAAATTTGACTTCCATAAGGCTTCCAAAATATGCTTGCAAGATGGTGCTATGCTTATAGCCAAATGCGCTACGCTTATACCTGTAGCTGTCTTCTTCACTTTTTGTTCATCAGATCTTGGTTTTATGATGTAATTTTGATATTTTAAAGACTTGATGATGTAATTATTGAATTAATTAGCATGGTATAATGTTTTTGTGCTTAATTAAGCCTCATAAAGTTGGAAAAACACAAATCAAAGTCTAAAAGAAGAGTTTGTGTTTAACCTTCTTACTCTCTCTTGTTGGTTGAGAGATTCTTGGCAACTATTCCACCACTTACGAGTTCGACCCCTGAAGGTGGGAAAATGGTTGTTTTAAGTCTATATGTATGATTTCTCATTCAATGAGAAGGGTTGGACTTTTGTGGAGAGACTTGTATGTTATGTTTTCATACATCTAGTCAAGGAGCAGTTGCAACTATTTTTCAGCAATACTTGTTCAGTGAGTCGTGGTGTTATTTTCCTTTCATATCAGTTTCTTAATGATGAAATCATCTCTCTTTACATGCTTTTATTTCTTCTTATGGTTTTCCTTACAGTCATATAGGCAGAATTCTTAGATTCAAAGCTCTATTTATGTGGAAAATCATGCTTTTGTTTCTCTTCTTCTAAGATTAATGAATTCATGCTAATACATGATCATTATGATTTCTTAAACTCTCAGAGCTATACTACATTGACTAAATCTTAAGTTCACCACAACACATTATTACTAGATCCTCTTTATGCCTGTTACCGTACACTTGATACCTTGACCTATTGCCTGCTCTCATCCTTAGTCTAGCAAATCTAAAACCCTAAATTTCCCCATACTCAAACAAGACTTATACATCTAGCCTAAAATCCACTTCTTTTCAGTTATTCATTGCCAAATCCTTAGAGAGATCCTTCTCTGGTTCAGTAGGGCTAGTTTTTGAACTAAAAGTGGTTCGAGGTTATCTCTTTCAATTTCCTCCTCAGCCTAGGACATTGTGGGGGATAACATTTTTGGCATCGTTTCCGGGGAAATGAGTGAAATATCTTCCCTGGGAAAGAATGACAAAGATCAGATCTGATTGCAGATGGTGAACAGTGATCAAACACATAACGGTTATGCATCTTTCACCTCGCGACTCCACATAGTTTAGATTGATTTAAGGACTCCCCTGGTGAAGAATCCAAAGGTTATGTGTTTTTTTTATTACCTGGTGACTCCGTTGTCAAAGGAATCTAGATTACAGAACATTTATGCCGAATCCAATCAACTAGATTTGAAAATTCCACTAGATGATCAAACTTGCCAGCAGGAATATGGAAGGATCATACGCAAAATTCAGGTACTCAAAATGGAATTGTATTCAAGATGTAATTTACTTTCTTGTAAAATACTTCTTCTCCTTTCCTGAAACCGTCCTGAATTATTTCCAGAGTTTTTTATATGAAAAAGATGATCAAAATCCTATATTTGATTCTGCCTATTTGAACAGTGTAAATACCTAATTTCCCTATGATGTTGATCAAGATCACGATCTCTTACCTGAAACTTGTGCATATCCTTTTCGAGTTGATGAACCTAAAGAGACTAAAATTGATCCTACAACTAGTGTACATAGCCTTACACCTTCTATAGTACTAGATATATATAAGCCTCTGATTTTACCTCCTACATTCCATGATTTGCCTGAAACTCATTACCTATATCTGCCAAGGTTTCATGGTGAATGTAACAACACCACCGTTGAGAGACATATGCAGAATTTTGAGACTTTCCTCAACCTTTTTGAAGTTGATGAAGAGAATGTCAGTATTGGGTTATTTTCTCTTTCATTGCAAGGCAAAGTCAAGAGTTGGTTCAAAACACCGCATGTTGCGAGCATCTTAGATTTCCCGCAGTTCATAAAAGTTTTCCTCAACAAGTGGGTGGTCAAAGAGAACCCTTTCTTGATTCTAGAAGAGTATCACTAGTTGAAAATATAGCCAAGGGAGATAGTAAAATAGTTTTCTTCCAAATTTAACCAAGTCTATAGTTTGATGTCTGCTAATATAAGACCTCCTCATGGCTCAGCGCTCTTGCATTATCCAAAAGCCTTTGATCCAAAAATGGAGTTTCAGCTAAGAGAAAGGATCCTTGCAACACTTGAAAAGATGTAGAATAATGCAGTAGATGTAGAGGCTAATCTATTGATCAAAAGGGCAGAGTTGAAGGAAGAAGAGAGGGAGAACATAGATTGAGAGCACTCGACATCATTAGAGGTAAAGCTTGAAATTTTGGTAAGTGCAGTGTAAGAGATGATGTATAAAATCATCACAAGGAATGAGTATGATGTTCAGGACCATGGCTCGCTGATTGAAGAAAAACAAGTGGGTGATCTAAAATATTTTCTTTCTTATCCCAATTGTCATAGATCTAATAATGATTGTTTTATACATCAACTTGCAAAGGAGAGATCTGTTGGTCTCACATGTATGCTTGATGATATTCTTTATATTGATGATCTCCCTAAGTTTGTTCAGTATGATGATGATTGTGATCTCCAAACAGAAGCAAACCTTGCAGACCAATGAACGGTTGATTTGTGGGAGGAGGAAGTTTAGTTTCAACAGCTCGAATACAATGATCAACTGATGCATATCATTTATGGTAGTGAGGAGGAAAGTGTAGAAAATTTCGAAGTAAGTGAAGGATCTTTGGCTATTTGTTTTATTTCATTTTAGTTCATAAAATACAACTTTTGTCCAATTAGAAATTACCAGTCATTAAGTTTTGATGTTAACAATGAAGAGCAAATGAAATCCTTGATCAAGAATCCTCGGATCTAGATTTGCAACCCCCGTATGCCATTGAATGTCAGGTTGCAGATGAAGACTTGGAAACTTAGATATATGATCAAATGATGCAGGAAAATTCTTTACCATTATGCTTTGAAACATTTCAGTTTTTGAAGGGAAATTTTCATAGTATATCTGCAAATAAGAATGAGCAGCTTATAGGAAATTATGAGGTCTCATTGGAACCAATATGTAATAGGTGTTTTAGATGATATTTGTAGTCAAATTTTTTCTCCTTGAGCTGGAAATTAGCTTCAAAAAAGAGGTGATAAAAATGTGATTGGGCAGTTGGCTTCATTGTTTTGTTCAGCAGGAGTCTCAATACAAACCTCATCCAAAATTTGTAGTCATATAAGGAAAGTAACAATAAAGATGAAAGTTCACATTCTTGTTATGAATACTGCATAGAGCAAAGCAGTAATATATTAGATGGGATGGAAATTAATATGTATTCCTATAAAAATCTTTTGCGGCATTCTTGAGGTCAGCTGGAGGGCTCATACTTTGCAATTTCATTAAGATTTAATATGTTTACAAGTTTTCATGGGTGTTGTCTTTCAACAGTTCTCTCTTCATGCTCATAAGGAAGCACCTGTGAAGAATTCAACTAGCAAATAAAATACTTACATGGTTGCATTCTCTGTTCCATTTCACTTGACCAGGTGATGTATGGATCACTTAGGGTAGGTGTGATGAATAATCTCAAATATAAGCATCTTTTTCACTAGTATCTTCTAGTAAAGTTTGCAGTTAGTCTACAATTCAATTTTTCAGTTGATTTGCAATATTGGGTTTGGTCTTTTGAATGGTTTTTGACTCCATGCCCAATGGATAAGGCTACTTGGTCTACATTGTTCTTGACACCTCCAAGGAGCTGCCATCCCCGGCTGGAGCCAATGTTAGTGTCAGCCTTTGCATCTTGTCACCAGTGATCAAATGGGCTCTTATCATGTCTTGTTAGGGTCCCACGGTCAATTTTTTGTCATTCCATTAGGTCATCATGCAAAAATTTGGTCGCTAGATGTAGTCTCAGGTTTGTCTCCAATCCTTTTAAGGAATTTTGATTCCTTGCGGCTGATATCACCTTTGTGCTGAGTGTACTTCAGTCATGAGTTGTCTTCATCATCATATTCATTTTTATCATGATTTCATTCAGCCAAGGTTACCATTAGGTTTTAGGGTTCCCAAATCATCATTTCAGAATATTTCATCATCAACTTTAGGTTGCATTACATGAAATCCAAGTAAGTGGCCATGTGTTTACCATATTTGTCTCTCAGTTTTGCTCAAAATCTCATTTCCCTCTGCTAGGGTTTTGAGGGCATTTTTCTTGGTTTCATGACCTCCATGGTAAAAATATCAACAAAACGTGTATCCTGACTCTAATACACCCTCCCCTATCCTTAATATGCCTTAATAAACACTTCCAATCATTCCTATCCCTTACAATCACCATTTTCCCATAAACCGTAGCATATTGCTACAATTTTACACTTTTCTAGGCTAGGCCTATGTTTCACCCTTTTGGAGCCCTTCCCCTCACTCAATCCTTGAAATTTCACTTTCCCCTACTTCCTAGCATCCCTTCCTACCTCCCAAAATTTTTCTAAGAATTTAGAAGACCCTTATCCCCTTTATTTCCCTTCATTCTTATAAAGTGCCCAAATCCCTTCTTTTGCCTACACTAAACCGTAATTTTCTCTCCCATTGAGCTAGGGTTTGTTGTGGGATCATAGACATCGGAGTAGAGGAGGAATAAGGGAGGTCATATCAGCAATAATGAGGCTATTTCAGCTCATAAACATCATTTCTCCATCATTTTTCAAGAAATCATTCGAAGGGACAAATCGTTTGCCACACACAGGGCCAGTTTTTCTTCAAATAATGGTTCTGAGCAAATGGAGATGAATTTCACAAAGTGAAAGAGGTTTTTGTTAATAATACACTAGAAGAAAAATCTCCTTCAAGTTTTATATAGATATCATAGATTGGGAGATATGCAACTTTCATGGAGTCCTACGTTAGAAAATCTACAATTTTCAAGTTAAAGTTTTTGTTTTAGTAATCATCTTGTGGCACAGATTACGAGAAAATGAAAATTGATTTCTAGAAAATTAGAGATTTTCTTTTTCACAACATCCTTATCTACAAAAACATGTCTAAGTTTTCCAAAACGCCTTATGCTTAGAGAGATATCACTTCATCTTTGATCCCTAGTTTCATAGAAAAACCCCAAATTTTGACCATGCAATAAGCACAGATCCTTGGTGCTACGCTTTCATTTCAGAGCTCCAAATGATAAAAAAAATTATATCTCTGGATAGATATTGCCCTAACGATCTTATATATCCACCTTTTGAAGCATGTCAACAAACTGGTTAGGAGAAAAAGCCAAAAATAGGTGAAAATGTCACTTTCTACCACTATTCTGAAGCAAACGCTACGCTTATAGAGTCACCTCAGGAGAATCAATTTTTGAAGGACTTCCATTGTTCTATTTCAAAAAAATCAAGTTTTTTTGGAAACTAGACAAAAATTCTGGTTGACCGTTCTCTTAGTTTTCAAATTTTATTTCCAGAAGGCTTCCAAAATCTGCTTGCAAGCTTTCACTATGCTTATAACCAAATCCGTTGCACTTATAGCCAAATGCATTGCGCCTATAGCCAAATGCGCTACGCTTATACCTGTAGCTGTCTTTTTCACTTCATTTTCACCAGAATCTTTGTTTATGATGTAATTTTGATATTTTAAAGGCTTGGTGATGTAATTATTGAAGTAATTAGGATAGGTTGTTTTTCTACTTAATTAAGCCTCATAAAGGTGCAATAACTCAAATCAAAGTCTAAAAGAAGAGTTTGTGTTTAACCTTCGTACTCTCTCTTGTTGGTTGAGAGATTCTTGGGAACTATTCCATCACTTAGGGATTTCACCCTTGAAGGTGAGGAAATGGTTTTTTTGAGTCTATACGTATGATTTCTCATTCAGTGAAAAGGGTTGGACTTTTGTGGAGAGACTTGTAAGTTATGTTTTCATACAACTAATCAAGGAGCAGTTGCAGCTATTTTTTAGGAATACTTGTTCAGTGAGTTTGTGGTGTTATTTTCCTTTCATATCAGTTTCTTATTGATGAAATCATCTCTCTTTACATGCTTTGCTTTCTTCTTGTGGCTTTACTTACAGTCATATAGGCAGAATTCTTAGATTCAAAGCTGTATTTATGTGGAAAATCATGCTTATGTTTCTCTTCTTCCAAGATTAATTAATTCATGCTAATACATGCTCATTATGATTTCTTAAACTCTCAGACCTATACTACATTGACTAAATCTAAAGTTCACCATAACACATTGTTATATAGCTCCTCTTTATGCCTGTTACTACAGACTTGATACCTTGACCTAATTTCCCACTCTCATCCTTAGTCCAGCAAACCTAAAAGCCCTAAATTTTCAAATACTCAAACAAGACTAATACATCTAGCCTAAAAACCATTTCTTTTCAGTTGTTCATTTACAAATCCTTAGAGAGATCCCTCTCTGGTTCAGTAGGGCTAGATATTAAACTGAAAGTGGTTCGAGGTTACCTCTTTCGATTTCCTCCTCAGCCTACGACATGGTAGGGGATAACATTTTTGGCGTCATTGCCAAAAAAATGAGTGATATATCTTCCATGGGAAAGAATGACAAATATCATATCCGATTGTTGATGGCGAACAGTGATCAGACACAGAAAGGTTGTGAAAATTTCACCTGGTGACTCCACATAGTTCAGATTGATTTAAATAAACCACTAGTGAATAATCCAAAGGTTTTTATTTTTTTTATTACCTGGTGACTTCGTTGTCAAAGGAATCTAGATTATAGAACATCTCTATTGAATCCAATCAACTAGATTTGAAGATTCCACTGGATGATCAACCTTGTTAGTAGGAATATGGAAGGATCATATGCAAAAGTCGGGTACTCAAAATGGAATAGCATTCAATATGTAATTTACTTTCTTATAAAGTAATTCTTCTCCTTTCCTAAAATCGTCCGTAGAGTTTTCTAGAGTTTGTTGTATGAAAAATATGATCAAAGTCTTGTGTTTGATTCAACCTATTTAAAAAGTGTAAATACCAAATTTCCCTTTTATGTTGATCAATATCGCGACCTCTTACCTGAAACTTGTGCATATCCTTTTTGAGTTGATGAGCCCGAAGAGACTAAAATTGATCCTATAGATAGTGTACATAGTCTTACACCTTCTACAGTCCCAGATAGATATAAGCCTATGATTTTACCTCCTATATTCCATGCTTTCCTAAAAGAGAACCCTTTCTTGATTCTAGAAGAGTATAAGCAGTTGAAAAGACAGCCAGGGGAGATTGATCACTCTGGTGTATTCTCCAAGTGACCCTCAAGCCTCCTCTTATACTTTTACTATTGACATATCAATGTCTGAGATTAAGTCCCTAATAAACGGCTAAGATCATATCTGGATTAATCCATGTATTTTGGACCATTCTAACATAGATTCATATTAATACACATTAATATTTTATTTTCCCTAAGTTTAGACTTAGGGACTATATTAAAAATATTAATTATTTTAATATCTCCTTATCTGTTTAGAATCTTACCAATCCCTTTCTGGGTATTGGAGATCTCATGTGCCCCAAACTCTCCACCAAATTTCATGTCTAGAGCACATCCAATGCTACCCCAAATCAACACTCCCTATTAATGAGGACTGTGCTCTAGCAATACTCCTTACTGAGTATTACTTTGTTCATTTGGCATAGGCACCTATGTTGATGCTAGGACGTCCTGCCCAACATCCTCTGCACTGTTGCATCCTATACTTCTACCCATGGTTTTGGCACTGCCACTACTGCATTTGTACAATAGCTCCCTCTCCATCCTTGCTGATGTTGGTCCTTTCTCCCAACACTACATCCCGACTGCACCTCCTATCATCATGTTGCATCATGCTGCCCACTACTGCACTGCAAATTAGTTACTGAGAAGTAAGTAACTAATCTCCCAATTTGTTCTCCATGTTGGGCTAGAGACACCCACTGACGCTGAAGCTCCCTCTGCCACTGACAAGTGCTCCCTTTCTGACCTCTACGCTGCTACAACAACTCCCTGCATCTCACATTGTTGCACACCTCTCTGTGCCATCCTTTATTAATACACATTAATGAAATATTAATGTGTATTAATATGAATCTGTGTTAGAATGGTCCAAAAGACATGGATCAAACCATATCTGATCTTAACCATTGATTAGGGACTTAATCTCGGTCTTTGATATGTTAATAGGAAAAGTATAAGAGGAGGCTTGAGGGTCACTTGGAGAATACACCAGAGTGATTAGGCATTCTATTATCTAGAGCGAGGTGTGCTAAGAGAGATCGAATTAGTGATGGAGAGATATAGCTGAGGGGCATTTTAGTACAAAGAGACAGGGAGGTAGAGATAGTGTTGGGAGAATAGCGCAGTAGCCAAGGAGAGTGATGCAGAGCTAGCCAAGGCTCATGCAGGGCCACACAAAGGTAGCGTCGGTCACCACATAAGATTTTTTAGATAGCTCGGGAGGAAAAATTGGATATCTTACCTTTTCAAAAGAAACATGTGAAAATAACAAATGAATTTTGAGGTTTCCCAAGTCTCTAAGTATGAGTAGAAATTAGTAAACAAGATGGCATCCTTGAACATATAAAAAATGTATGGGTGTTACTGAAAGTGTCAAGGAAATAAGATATATTTCCAAAAGAAATGTCGGACAAAAAACAAGCAAAATGATAAGAAAAATATTTAAACAGACAACAAGGAAGAGGGAATGGGAACATAAGGGAGATATGAGTAAGAAATGAAAAACAAATGTCAAATAAGGAGAATCATTTCTCACCACTTAACTTTTTTTAGATTACGTGGCAGCCAAAATTGTCAATCCCAACCATACATGAAAAATATTTGAGGAAACCAAGTGAATTTTGGGTTTCTCACCTTCCTTGGAATGAGAAAGATGAATTAAATGAAATTCCATCCTTCAACATACCAAAAAAATATGGTTGCAAAGAAAAGTAGCAAGAAAAAAAGGTAGATGCCAAAATGTAGTCCTTAGGAAAGGAACCACCAAAAAAAATAAGAGGATTGGAGTGATCAAGAAGGAAAAGGGAACACTTTTACAAGGGATAGATTAGCAAACTTCACTTTTTTGAGATGTCTAGTGAGAAAAAATTGATAAGCTCACCCATGCACACGAACCATGTGAGAAAACCAAATCAATTTTGGGTTTCGCATCTTACTTGGCATGAATGGTAAGCGGTAAACAAAAATCTATCATTCCACATACTAGGATCCTTCTTTTCAAAGAAGAGTGGCGTGGAAACAAGGGAGATGCATTGGATAAATAAGTGGAGTATGTTCTAATCCATTATTCCCTTGTTCAATGTCTTATTTAGTATTTCACAATTAATTCCTTTATTATATTAGATTCAATGGCTACAATATTATAGTTGTCATTCCTTTCCCCTCCAAGTGTCCTTTCGTGTAAACAACGGTGATAAACAAATTGATTGTCATTGTCATTAGTAGGGTGGTTTGTTTTCAAGTTTTCATTCCATCCCCACTCTATAACTTGTGTGTTGTAACATTTAACAAGTGTTAATTTTCATTGATTTATAGGGGGAAATAATTTTAAATCCTTTCTAATAATAATTTTGGGTTCAAGCATTTTGAATTCGTTGTGCATCACTAGAGGATTAAAAAAATGAATGACATTTCCACTTGCCAACACATGTTTTTGAAAAAAATTGGTAATATTGGACATTTAATTATTTTCTCTTTGCAACCAAGATTTTAAATTTCTTATTATAATAGAATTGAATGTCCTAACTTTTTATGCATCAATTTATTAAGAATATCTATATATATATATATATATATATATATATATATATATATATATATATATATATATATATATATATATAGATATAAACCAATATAGACTCATCTAAACCACAGAGGGATCAAATCTTTTGAGGTGCAAACGTTTTCATTGTACAAAAATTGAAGTAGATTTGCAGCTTGAGAGATGTGGTCCCCCTTGGCCCCTCCTCCCACACACAATTGGAGTTGATTTTTTGTTTTTCTAATATCTTGTAAACCAATATAGACCCATCTAAACCATAGAGAGAGATCAAATATTTTGAGGTGCAAACTTTTTTAGTGTACAAAAATTGAAATAGATTTGCAGCTTGAAAGATGTGGTCCCCCTTGTCGCCCCCACACACAATTGGCATTGTTTTTTATTCTATATCCACATTGAACTTTAAAAATATTAATGTGGTTGATATAGTCGAAGGCTTCATTTGTATATACCATTGAGAAATATACAACAACAGAAAACTATTATTATTAACTATATTGCATGTTCAAAAGTATTATTATTAACCTTTATTTTACTTAACCCTTAAGAATCACAAAGCTTGATAAAAGAAACTGAAGTGTTGAAGAGTTTCTATCATTTACAACCAAAATATAAGACAGTTTTTCTAAACTTAGGTATGTTTTGAAAATCCCTACGAAATTAGTTGGCGTTTGACATCAAATATTTTAAATTTATTAAAATTCAATGCAATCTAAAAAACCTTCTAACACACTATAGTCGTGGATAAGAATTCAGGAACAAAATATGTGCATATCCCCTTAGGAATCAATTTGGGCCGTCAATTAAAAAATAAAAAATAAATCAACAGATCGTCATCCACCTTAAGTTGAAATAGGAAGCCTCCAGCTAAATATTTTTATATAAGCATCACTCGAGCTCCTCTAGCAACAAGTAACTCAAGTTCCATTTCTTCCACATCTATTTCCATGTAGAGTCCTTTTACTTTTGTAGCAACACTCGATGCAATAGGAAAATTCTAACTTATTGCTTAAATTGCGATTAAGATTTTTAACAGGTGAAATCAATACTGAAAAAACAAATTTGGTTATACTCATAAAAGGGCTCAATGCACATGTTAGGTAATCTCTATAACATTTAAAATGCAATTTAAACAATAAAAAATTACAGATTATATTTTTTTCAAAATTGATAAGTCTAAAAAAGCCATAACCATGATTAAAATAAATCTATACTTATATAGAAAACCATAACCGTGATGAATAACAACCAGCTATATAGATATATATATATATATATATATATATATATATATATATAATTCAATAGCAAAATTTTATTAACCCCAAATAGCCATGGTTAAAATATATCTATCCGTATACTAAATCTATACTGATTTTAACAACTATTTGTAATATATATATATATAAATGCTACTAACTTGGCTACTGACGACAAATCTTAGCATTCATCCTACGAAATCAATAACACAGGGGAGTGATCATCATGCATCAAACGTCATATCGACTGCATCTAGCGCAACGGTCAGGGGCCTCTGTAGCTTCTATATCTACTTGTATTCCTTCAATTATAACATCCTGCTACTTCTCTGCTTGAGTATCCTTTTCCATATTCACACACTCTTTAATCTCCTGCTGCTTCTCCGTCTGAGTTTCAATTTTAGTATTCCCAAACTCTTTGATGGCTTTCTCGTTTTCTCGAACTGGATTCTCCTCTTCTTCATGATGATTGGTTTCGTTAAGTGCAGCAACTGGCTTTCCACCATTTTCATTATTATCGTCTTGCATTCCACGACAATTTTTCTCTGGTATTTGATTCTTCTTCACTGCCAGCCCCGCCGTGTGTGCCTCGCCCATGCTTTGAGTACTTTGTAAAACAATGGGCAACGATTGGCCTCCGTTGCAGTAACTGGGGGGTAGCTGATTTGGATCGTGCCCGTCAATTCTTATTTGCCTCAGATACTGATCAGCTGGGGCTTTTATTTGCTTAATTATACCCTGAGCAGGATTAGGATTGGGACTCCCGGAGCTCATCCGATTTGCGTTATTTGAAGTCGTAGCACCATTATCGATAGGCAACGTTTGTGCCTTGCAGGTTCCTTCGAGTTCTTGAGGATAATTAGCAACATGGGAAGTTAAATGATTTAACTGTGGAGGTGCTTGTCGTTGATCCATTTTAGATCTCCTGTTACCGTAATTAACACTAGCAGCATTGTGTTTAGGATGGTTGTTCATAAGAGTAGATACTCTCACTCTCACTTCAAGCCCAGCAATATTGGCAGTGCAGGCAACCCGATTTTTTTTTGCTTGACCTGTTCGTATTACCTTGCTACCCACTGTGTTGGGAACTAGAGTATTCTGTATAGTTGCTTGTTGCTATTTTCCCTGGCAATCGCGAGTGCTGATTTGGGATTGAGGACGGGACATTGGCTGCATCGTTCTTCCCAAATTAAACATACCCTTGTTCTGAAATCGGCCACATCCATTCATTTGGGATTGGACACCAGGAAAGTAAGTAGTAGGAATTGGTGTGGGTGTGGTCGTGGGTCTACTGCTTTGAACGGGTGTGGGTGTGGTCGTGGTCGTGGGTCTACTACTTGTGGGAATGGGAGTGCGAGGATTTGAAGAGTACTGCATTGTGAGTGTGGGTGTGGGAGTAGTGCCTCGTGCTAGTTGATTTGTGGGCGTAAAAGTATTTGGCCTGACCATTTGTGGATTCTGTGAAAGTTGTGGAGTAAGAAATGGAGGGGCTACAGGTGATGAATATGTGTTGCTTTGAACGGGTGTGGGTATCGGACTAATGCCTCCTCCTAGTCCATTACTGGGCTTGAAGGTACTTGGTCTGACAGCTTGTGGATTTTGCGAAAATTCTGTAGAGAATGGAGGGGCTGCAGGTGATGAATATATGCCTGAGTATCCTACAGTAGCAGTAGATGCAGAATGTCCTACCATTCTTGAAGCAATGGCCGGATTTTCCTGATGCAATAGCCAATCAATGGTTTCCCCGCCTCTGTGGAAGCCCAGCTCACTGGTCAGCTCTACCAAGCGCCTTGTTTGAATTGGAAACCACCAATCCAGCTGTCTGCGTGCATTCTGGATGTCCACGGATGGTTGGGTTCGGACCATTTCTATTAACCAATCGATGGTTTCCCCTCCATTCTTGTAGTGCAAAGATTCGGTAATCTCTGCGATGATTTTGGCTCCCATGGTTGTAGGTAATAAAAAATCGATGGTTTCCCCTCCATTGTGGTAGCCCAGTTCTGTGGTGACCTCTGCGATGGATTTAGCTCCCTCGATTGTAGGGAAAAAAAAATCGACAGTGGATCCTAGCGTTTTGAAATTCAAAGCTCGTTTAACAACGTCTAACCTTTCTTTGCAGACATGGAGCACTTCAACTCTCGGGGCCGTGCTGGCCCTGGGCAACTCCTGCTTCATTTCTTCTTTTTCTTCTACGTCGGATTTTGTTGTTGTCTTATTCATTCTTTTGGAGCTGCGGGCAGAGCTTCTCTCTGATTTGTGTGGAGAAGTGAGATGCTGATTCCTTCCATTGAAATCCTACGATCGCATCAGAAGTTTGTTGGTTGTAACATGCAAATGAGAAGAAATAATTAGAAGCCGCGGATCCTAGCTGAAACCAAAATAAAAATAATCAGAAGCCACGGAAACGAAAATATTTGGATGTGAAGAAGTAATAGGTAGTTGATGAGTGAGTATTTATTCTCATTACGGAGTCAAACCCCTCCATATATTTGGTTGGTCCTATTGGTCCTTGGCCCCTCCGTATATTTGGGTGAAGCAAGAGATTTACACAAAGTCGACCACATTGAGTTAGTGACAAAAAGGTGGGAGAACAACATTAATAATGAATCACTACATAACGTTTGTGTAAGTTTGAGTAAATTATGGAAAAATAATTTTAAAGAGATAACAAGACGGGTTGCAAAGGCAGCAAGTCGCTTCTTACAGATCCTATGAGTTTGAGGAATCATGCTTTTACTGGGTTTTGTTGATTAGCAGGGCTTTTTTATGTCATGACAACTCTTGTGTCAAAGGAAAGGGTGAAGCATGTTGGGCATTGGATAATCCAGCGCTCCCAGTGTGTTTCGTGACATGGACTAACTACCTCTTGAGGATCTGTTAACTCTGGCAATGCGTTCGTTTACTAACACCTACGGGTTTTGGTGTAACGACAATCGTGATTCCAACAAGTGGTATCGGAGCCAAGTTCTCAAGTTCAAATCACACCCGGCTCACGCTGGGGGGAGATTGTTGGCATTGGATAATCCAGCGCTCCCTGTGTGTTTCGTGACATGGACTAACTACCTCTCGAGAATCCGTTAACTCTGGCGATGCGTCCGTTTACTAACACCTGCAGGTTTTGGTGTAACGACAATCGTGATTCCAACAAGTGGTATCAGAGCCAAAGGTCTCGAGTTCAAATCTCACCTGGCTCACACTCGGGGGAGATTGTTGGGCATTGGATAATCCAGCGCTCCCCGTGTGTTTCGTGACATGGACTAACTGCCTCTCGAGGATCTGTTAACTTTGGCGATGCGTCCGTTTACTAACACCTACAGGTTTTGGTGTAACAGCAATCGTGATTCCAACAAATCATACTTTTTCTCTTTAGGGAAGATATATAGTTTATAAAATTTTACCAAACTAAATCATATATATTTTCCTTTTACCAAGAATGAGAATTAATGCTCATGCTCAATATCAGATACATCTATTTAGTGATCTCTGATTTATTAACTAGTTATGTAGAGGACATCAATCCAAGTTAATTTTTTGTAAGGCCGAGGATTCAAAGAAGGAAATGGGTGTTATTCATTGTTGCAAGGATTTTAGTGGAAACTTGTGTGCAATTTTTCCACGTTTTGGATTAGTTTTGTAATATAGTTAGCTTTCAAGGAATACACATCCTCGCCTTACTACCTTTGTGTTTATTTCGGCCAACATGTGTTTATGCTTTTCAAACATAAAATCAAGTTTATTTCATGAATGCAGGAATTTACTTTATAAATTTAGCACATATTTGTATGTTTATTTGTTTACATATAATGAAGGAAAATTGTGGCATGATTCCATATAGTATATGTTGATTTTGTATATTGAAAATATTAATCTCTAAATTAAAATCTATTTAAACTAAATTAAAATGCATCATAGTTGAATTGCAATGCTTGATTCAATATATTAAATTCCCATTCAATGCATGTAATGTTCAGACACATAATCTAGAATAGGAGGGGCAAAGAAGTAATTAAGAAAATAGATAACGATGCCACTAATGCGAGTAATTATATGGATACACCAAGATAGATATAAATTATTGATAGTGGGACCCATGTCACCTTTGGTGAATGACCTATTTCCCCTTGGAAAATCAAGATTAAGAGCCCTTAGATTAAACATAGAAATTTTACCGTGGGGTTGAGTTGTCTCTTAACAAAGCATCTCATCCTTTTGATGCTATAGAACCTATTGCATGTAGTACACTTGGTTGTTGGAAAAGATCCAAGTAAATATAGATGTCTCTAAACAATCCCATGCCCTCCTACACCAATGTGGGAATGGAAAGAGTAGATGAGAGATAAGTGGAGATAGGAGAGGGGGGAAAAGTCACCTGCAAAATATTTAGTAGCTAGAGGTATTCGATCCAGGTGCAATTAATTTTATTGCATTCTATCCCTTTGTTTATTTTTTTTATTCCTAGGGTAAGTCCTTGCATGGCTGATGGATCAACATATTCAACGGATTCTATTAGTGTTTTCTCTATCAGAACTCTTCCTCCTCTTATGCTTCTTCTTATGGGTTTCAATCTGGACATAATGGTTATGAGACATATTCTAAAGGATCTATATATGGTGATGGACCTACAATGCAAGGATTTTCATATACACCTAATGTTGTTAATGCCTCTCAAGAGTCTCAATTTTAGCAATGATTTTTCTGCCAAACCCTCTTGAACAGAGTTACTGTAGACTCAAGTTTTGATGTTGCATTGTGAGTGTAATATTGCAATAATGTTTTTTTATTTTTTGTATTTTCTTTGTTCAAACTCCTAATTCCATTATTATTACATGCCCTTTGCTTGGTTCCTACTTTTCTAATAGTATATTTCAAATGCTAAATTGTGATTTCATCCATTTCCCACCTTTGCATTTGAAAATGTTTCAGGTAGTTCTTATTTTGTGCAGATTTGATTTGAAGATCTTGGTCTTATAGCAAGTAGATGCACTACGAACCATAGGGCCTACATTGGGTGTAATGACCAATTCTTAGAGGGCTCTCGATGCTATCAGTGTTGTAGAGTCCTTCACCTAAAGATTTTGATAATAGTTTAGTTTATTATACCAAACATATCTCATATAGTAGTTTTGGAAAATAGTAAGTACGCCAACATAACTCTTGCATGATAAATTTCTCAAAAGCCATGAAACAATGTAGCAAACATAGATATAACAATTGTAAAAGTTCATCATATCTTTCTTCCCTCTTGGATATAGGATTTGGTCACGGAAACTATAAGAGAACAATGCCTAGCACACAACTTATCTCAAGGCATCGACAACATAGAGTAATGGGTGTTAAGAGTAACGGGTTTTTAATCTTATCGTCTATAAGGGGTTGATATAGGTGGACATAGTGGACAGTTAGAAAAATTTCCATATGCATTTGAATATTTTCAATAGTGACTATGATTAGTAGGGCTCACTAGAGGGGCCTTCTATAGAAAATAGTGTAATTCATATTAGAATGTGGACTCTAAAAGTGTCAAATGCTTGTCTGGACCCTAATTCTAACCAATAGAAATCAAACCAATACCAAGGGAAAGAAGTCCCAAAGTGAGGAGGGAAAGAAGAAATACTTGTCCAACATCAAGTGCTTTCACTGTCATGAATTTGAGCACTATGTCACGAAATGTGCACAGAAGAAGGCAAGAAATAAGGAGCTTGTAGTTGCAACATTAGGTGAAGATCTAGCCTCACAATTTGAGCTTCATTTTACTCACACTACATGCATGGAAAGCACAGTAATGGGAAGCATGCGGTATCTCGAAAGCAGTTCCCCATTCAATATGACAGGGAATAGAGATCTCTTTAGTGACTTGGAGAAGAAAGACCTCAAGAAGAAAATTGAGTTTGGAGATGATGAGGGGCCTTCTATAGAAGATAGTGTAATTCATATTAGAATGTTGACTCTAGAAGTGTCAAATGCTTGTCTGAACCCTAATTCTAACCAACACAAATTGAACCTATTAAACTCTGTACCTAAAAATAGAAAACATGCCAAAATATAAAAATTTTATCATTTGGAGCTCTAAGATGAAAGTGTAGTTCCAAGGCATTGCGCTTATGGCAGGGTCAAAATTCTTGGTTTTTCTGCGAAAATAGGGCTCAAAGATGAAGCGATATATCTCTAACCATAAGGCGTTTTGGAAAATTGAGAGAAAATTTTGTAGATAAGGATGTTGTGAAAAAAAAACTCTCTCCTTTTTTGGAAATTAATTTTCATTTTCTCGTAATCCATACCACACAATAATGACTAAAACAGAAAGTTTAACTTGATTTTTTATTTATTTTTTGACATAGGTCTCCATGAAAGTTACATATCTCCCAATCTATTATACCTGTGTAAAACCTGAAGGAGGTTCTCTTCCATGGTGTAATATTAACAAAGACCTCTTTCACTTTTGTGACATTCATGTCCATTTGCTTAGAAACATCCTTTGAAGAAAATTGGCCCTATGTGCAACAAATGATTTGTCCCTTGGAATGATTTCTTGAAAAATGATGGAGAAATGATGTTTATGAGCTGAAATGACCTCATACTCTCTGATATGACCTCCCTGATGCCTCCTCTACTAAGATATCTCTAATCCCATATAACACCCTAACTCAATGGGAGAGAAAATTAGGGTTTAGTGTAGGCAAAACAAGGGATTTGGAGATTTATAAGAATGAATGGAAATAAAGGGGATAGGGAGCTTCTAAATTCTTAGGAAAATTTTGGGAGGTAGGGAGGGATGTTGGGAAGTAGGGAAAAGTCGAATTTCAAGGATTGACTGAGGGCAAGGGATCCAAAAGGGAGAAACATAGACCTAGCCTAGAAAAGTGTAAAATTGTAGCAATGGGCTAGGGTTTATGGGAAAATGGTGATTTTGATGGATATGAGTGATCAGAAGTGTTTAGGAAGGTATATTAAGGTTAGTGGAAGGTGTATGAGCATCAGGATATAAGTTTTGTTGATATTTTTACCATGGACGTCATGAAACCAAGAAAAATTCCCTCAAAACCCTAGGAGAGGGAAATGAGATTTCGAAGCAAAATTGAGAGAAAAATATGGTAAACACATGGCCACTTACTTGGATTTGATGTAATGCAACCTGAAGTTGATGCTGAAATCTTATGAAATGATGATTTGGGAACCCTAAAAACTAATGGAGACCTTGGAAACCCTAAGACCTAATGAGAACCTTGGCTGAATGAAATCATGATGAAAATGAATATGATGATGAAGACAACTCATGACTGAAGTACAATCAGCACCAAGGTGATATGAGCTAGTAAGGAGTAAAAATTCTTTAAAATGGTTGGAGACAAACCTGAGACTACATCCAGTGACCAAATTTTTTCATGATGACGTAATGGAATGACAAGAATTTGACTGTGGGGCCCTGACAAGACATTATAAGAGCCCATTTGGTCACTAGTGACAAGATGCAAAGACTGACACTAATATTGGCTCTAGCTGGGGATGGAAGCTCCTTGGAGGTGTCAAGAACACCGTAGACCAAGTAGCCTTATCCATTGGGCATGGAGAAAAAACCATTCAAAATACCAAACTCAATATTGCAAACCGACTGACAAACTGAACTGTAGACTAATTGTAAACTTTACTAGAAGATACTATTGAAAAATATGCTCAGAATTGAGCTTATTCATCACACCTACTCTAACTGATTCATACATCACATGATCAAGTGAAATGGAATAGCCAATACAACCATGTAAGCATTTTTTCTACTAGTTGAATTCTCCACAGGTGCCTGCTTATGAGCAAGAAGAGAGAACTACTGAAAGATAACTCCCATGAAAAATTGTAAACATATTGAATCTTAATGAAATTCCAAAGTATGAGCCCTCCATTTGACCTCAAGAATGTTGCAAAAGGATCTTCATAGGAACACATATTGATTTCCAACCCATCTAATACATTACTTCTTTTCTCTAGGTAGTCTTCATAACATGAATGTGAACTTTCATATTTATCCTTACTTTCCTGATATCATTGCAAATTTTCAGATGTGCTTTGTATTGAGACTCTTGCTGAACAAGACAATGAAGCCAGTTGCCCAATCACATTTTTATCACCTATGTTTTGAAGCTTATTCCCAGCTAATGGAGAAAAACTTTGACTACAGATATCATCTAAAACACCAGCTATTGGATCATGAAAAACTTGGGAAGACTGTTGCGACCTATTACATATTGGTTCCAATGAGACCTCATAATTTTCTATAAGCTCCTCATTCTTAATTGCAGATATACTATGAAAATTTCCCTTCAAAAACTGAAATGTTTCAAAGCATAATGGTAAAGAAATTTCCTACATAATTTGATCATATATTTCAGTTTTCAAGTCTTCATCTGCAACCTAACATTCAATGGCATTCAAGGGCTAAAAATCTTGATCTGAGGAGTCTTGATCAAGGATTTCATTGCCCTCTTGATTGTTAATATCAAAACTTAATGATTGTTCATTTCTGATTGCATAAAAGTTGTCTTTGATGAACTGAAATGAAGCAAAACAAATAGGCAAAGATCCTTCACTTACTTCCAAAATTTCTGCACTTTCCTCCTCACTACCATAGCTGATATGCATCAGCTAATCACTGTATTCAAGCTATTGAAACTAAACTTCCTCCTCCCACAAATTAGTTGTTGATTGGTCTACAATATTTTCTTATGTTCAGAGTACATAATCATCATCATACTGATCAAAACTAGGCAAATCATCAATATAAAGAATATCATCAAGCATACATGTTAGATCAATAGATCTCTCCTCTGCTATTTGATCTATAAAATAATCATTATCAGATCTATGACAATTGGGATAAGAAATAAAATGTTTTGGATCACCCAATTGTTTTTCTTCAATCAGTGAGCCATGATCCTGAACATCATACTCATTCCTTGTGATGATCTTATGCATCATCTCTTCCACTGCACTTACCAAAATGTCAAGCTTTACCTCTAATGATGTCGAGTGCTCTGCATCTATGTTCTCCCTCTCTTCTGCCTTCAACTCTTCCCTTTTGATCAATATATTAGCCTCTACATCTACTGCACTATTCTCCATCTTTTCAAGTGTTGCAAGGTTCCTTTCTCTCAACTGAAACTCCATTTCCAGATCAAAGGCTTTCGGATAATGCAAGAGAGCTGAGCCAGGAGGAGGTCTTATATTAGCAGGCATCAACTATAGACTTGGTTAAATCTAGCAGAAGACTATTGTACTATCTCCCCTTGTTGTCTTTTCAGTTGGTTATATTCTTTTAGAATCAAGAAAGGGTTCTCTTTTACAACCCACTTATCGAGGAAAACTTTGACGAACTGCGAGAAATCTGAGATGCTCGCAGCAGGCAAGTTTTTGAACCAACTCTTGACGTTTCCTTGAAAAGAAAGACAAAACAACCTAATACTGACATCCTCTTCATCAACTTCAAAAAGGTCAAGGAAAGTCTCAAAATTCTGTATATGTCTCTCAGCAGTGATTTTGTTACATTCACCATCAAACCTTGGCAGATATAGGTAATGATTTTCAGGGAAAGCATGGAATATAGGAGGTAAAATTAGAGGCTTATATCTATCCGAGACTATAGCAGGTGTAGGACTTTTTACACTAGTTGTAGGATCAGTTTACGTCTCTTTAGACTCATCAACTCGAAAAGGATGTGCACAAGTTTCAGGTAAGAGGTCATGATCTTGATCAACATCAAAGGGAAATTTAGTATTTTCACTCTTCAAATAGGCAGAATCAAATACAGTACATTGATCATCTTTTTCATACAACAAACTTTGGAAAATGTTCAAGGCAGTTTTAGGAAAGGAGAAGAAGTATTTTACAAGAAATTAAACCAAATGCACTGCACTTATAGCCAAATGCATTGCGCCTAAAACAAAATGTGCTACACTTATACCTGTAGCTGTCTTTTTCACTTCATTTTCACCAAATCTTTGTTTATGATGTAATTTTGATATTTTAAAGACTTGGTGATGTAATTATTGAAGTAATTAGGATAGGTTGTTTTTATACTTAATTAAGCCTCATAAAGGTGCAATAACTCAAATCAAAGTCTAAAAGAAGAGTTTGTGTTTAAGCTTCGTACTCTCTCTTGTTGGTTGAGAGATTCCTGGGAACTATTCCATCACTTAGGTATTTGACCCCTAAAGGTGAGGAAATGGTTGTTTTGAGTCTGTATGTATGATTTCTCATTCAGTGAAAAGGGTTGGAATTTTGTGGAGAGACTTGTGTTATGTTTTCATACAAATAATCAAGGAGCAGTTGCAGGTATTTTTCAGGAATACCTGTTCAATGATTTTGTGGTGTTATTTTCCTTTCATATTAGTTTCTTATTGATGAAATCATCTCTCTTTACATGCTTTGCTTTCTTCTTATGGTTTTCCTTACAGTCATATACGCATAATTCTAAGATTCAAAGTTGTATTTATGTGGAAAATCATGCTTATGTTTCTCTTCTTCCAAGATTAATGAATTCATGTTAATACATGCTCATTATGATTTCTTAAACTCTCAGACCTATACTACATCGACTAAATCTTAAGTTCACCATAACACATTGTTATTTAGCTCCTCTTTATGCCTATTACTACACACTTGATACCTTGACCTAATTTCCCACTCTCATCCCCAGTCCAGCAAACCTAAAATCCCTAAATTTTCAAATACTCAAACAAGACTAATACATCTAGCCTAAAAACCATTTCTTTTCAGTTGTTTATTTACAAATCCTTAGAGAGATCCCTCTCTGGTTCAGTAGGGCTAGATACTAAACTGAATGTGGTTCGAGGTTACCTCTTTCGATTTCCTCCTAACCCTACGACATGGTAGGGGATAACATTTTTGGCGTCGTTGCCAAAAAAATGAGTGATATATCTTCCATGGGAAAGAATGACAAATATCAAATCTGATTGTTGATGGTGAAGAATGATCAGACACAGAAAGGCTGTGAATATTTCACCTGGTGACTCCACATAGTTCAGATTGATTTAAAGAAACCACTGGTGCAAATCCAAAGGTTCTGAGTTTTTTTTTTACCTGGCGACTACGTTGTCAAAGGAATCTAGATTATAGAACATTTTTGTTGAATCCAATCAACTAGATTTGAAGATTCCACTGGATGATCAACCTTGCTAGCAGGAATATGGAAGGATCATACGCAAAAGTCAGGTACTCAAAATGGAATAGCACTCAATATGTAATTTACTTTCTTATAAAGTACTTCTTCTCCTTCCTGAAATCGTCCTTAGAGTTTTCTAGAGTTTGTTGTATGAAAAAGATGATCAAAGTCTTGTATTTGATTTTGCCTATTTAAAAAGTGTAAATACCGAATTTCCCTTTCATGTTGATCAATATCACGACCTCTTACCTAAAACTTGTGCATATCCTTTCCGAGTTGATGAGCCCAAAGAGACTAAAATTGATCTTATAGATAGTGTACATAGTCTTACAACTTCTACAGTCCCGAATAGATATAAGCCTATAATTTTACTTCCTATATTCCATGCTTTCCTAAAAGAGAACCCTTTCTTGATTCTAGAAGAGAATAACCAGTTGGAAAGACAGCTAGGGGAGATTGGTCACTCTGGTGTATTCTCCAAGTGACCCTCAAGCCTCCTCTTATACTTTTATTGTTGACATATGAACGTCTGATATTAAGTCCCTAATCAACGGCTAAGATCATATCTAGCTTAATCCATGTCTTTTGGACCATTCTAACACAGATTCATATTAATACACATTAATATTTTATTTTCCCTAAGTTTAGACTTAGGGACACTATTAAAAATATTAATTATTTTAATATGTCCTTATCTGTTTAGAATCTACCAAAACCCTTTTTGGGTATTGGAGATATCATGTGCCCCAACATCTCCACCAAATTTCATGGCTAGAGCACATATAATACTACCCCAAATCAACACTCCCTCTTAACGAGGACTGTGCTCTAGCAATACTCCTTACTGAGTATTACTATGATCATTTCGCATAAGTACCTATGCTAATGCTAGGCCTTCCTGCCCAACATCCTCTGCACTGTTGCATCCTATACTACTACCCATGGTTCTGGCACTGCCACTACTGCATTTGTATGATAGCTCCCTCTCCATCCGTGCTGATGTTGGTCCTTTCTCCTAGCACTGCATCTGCACTACACCTCCTCTCATCATGTTGCATCATGCTGCCCACTGTTGCACTACAAATCAGTTACTGAGAAGTAAGTAACTAATCTCCCAATCTGTTCTCCATGTTGGGCTAGAGACACCCACTGATGTTGAAGCTCCCTCTGCCACTGACAAGTGCTCCCTATTTGACCTCTGTGTTGTTGCAACAACTCCCTGTTGGCATTTTGGCTCAGGTATGGTGCTATGATACAAGTGTTGTCCTCGATGGCAACTCTCTTTGATGACAGACCTCCGTTCAGTCTACAGAATGAAGAAGAAATCTCATATACGCAGGTTAATTAAGTCCAAGTTGCGTATACACGCTGGTGATATGCATAGTAAGTCGCATATACGCAGGAGATCTATATAATAAGTCGCGTATACACGCAGATGAATGAACAGAAAAGTGCGTATATGTCGGGAAGTTTCCTTTTGGTCCATGGTAGTTAGTCCTTGGTACTTGTGCCCATGTATTTGGACCAAAGTACCTCGACAGTCGTGTAGATCTCTAGTTTTGAAGTTGATGGTTTTGGATTTCTATGGTTTTGGATCTTGGTATTGAGCAAGGCCTAAGGCTATATAAGGAGAAGAATATCATTAGGCAAAATCATCTTTTGAAGAGGCTTGAATATCTGAAAAAGAAAGAGATCTGATATGCAGGTTCTGGGTTGCTTGATCTAAGCCAAGGAGAGATCACATCGGTTGATGGAAGACTAGATCTAAGTATAGATCGGGATCTAATGGTTTGAAATGCACTATCATGATATGGTTGATTATGCGTATTTCTAGATCTGCATACTGACGCAATGTTATGTTCTGGGTCTAACTGATGTCTGGTACAACTGCAAATTGAGAGAGTTTATTTTTAGATCTGTACGCAGGTTGGCTTCGGTAAAAGCGCGTGTATACGCGGGTTTTGCTCATTGAAGTAGCGTATATATTTTGAAGCTTGATTTTGGGTTTACAGTTGGGTCTGACTGTTATTGCAGAGTTCTGTAGTCTGCTCTATGTTCTGGTAACTGGTGATTGACAGGGTTCAGTGGTTCAGCGATTCAAAGTTTGGTTGTTTTATGCTTCAATGATCTATTATGAAAGGTGAATGAATTGTGGTCTTCAGATTGTAATGTTGTGCTTCAGGAATATCCAGTCTGAAAATGTATGAAAAGTGGTACCTGAAAGAAAGAAGATTGTAGGTCAGCACCTACGTACTAGTATCTTGGCTAGTACAAGAGCAAAGGGGGTTGGAGCTCCCTTCCAAGGAAGTTTGGAGAACGAGAGAAGGTTGTAGCCTTCTGCAGGTTGTAGCCTGCGTACTGGTATAAGGCTACACCAGTACAAAAAGATTGTAAACTGAAGTTTCATATTAAAGAAAGATAGAGACAACTTGCAGCAGGTGGTTTTCACCCACATTGGGTTTCCACCTTATATCTTGGTGTTCATGTGTGTGGCTTTTGATCTGTTCTGTTATACTGCACCTGTTTACTGTTAATGTGGTGAATAATGTCCTGATGCACTTAACTGAAGAATAAGCTAACTAAATTATGAGTTTTCCTCTTATACGCTGTTTTATTTAGTCACAGTAGCGTGTACACGCTGGTTCACTTAACTGAAGTAGCGTATATGTTTCTGAGCATTGAAAAGTTTGATTGATCTGATAATACTGATTCACCCCCCCCTCTCAGTATTATTTCCAACAATTGGAATCAGAGCAGGTCCTTCAGAGAAGCTTGATCGCTTGAAGGTAGATCATTCATCATGAGCAACTACGAGAAAGAAGCATCAATCAGGCCACCGATTTTTGATGGGACAAATTTCAATTATTGGAAGGTAAGAGTTACTGCATATCTTCAATCTCTTGGTACAGAAGTTTGGAACATTGTAGAAACAGGCTATGCTTTTCCTTCAGCTACTCCTACAGATCCAGCTGAGAAAAAGCAGTATGAAACCAATGCAAAAGCAGTCAGTACTCTATTAGGAAGTATATCCCAAACAGAATTCATGAAGGTCATGCACTTCAAATCAGCAAAAGAGATATGGGACAAAATGATCACTAGCTATGAAGGAGATGAACAGGTAAAACAAGCTAAACTTCAAACTCTCAGGATTCAATATGAGACTCTCAAGATGTATAATGATGAAAGTGTGGCTAATTATTTTCTTCGGGTAGATGAGATTGTTAATTGTATGAAAAATTTGGGTGAAGAAATAAAAGAGACTATAGTAGTTCAAAAGATTCTAAGATCATTATCCCCCAAGTTTGAATCTAAAGTATCTGCAATAGAAGAAAAGGAAAATCTCCGTGTTCTCACTATGTCTCAGCTACATGGAATTCTAACTGCTTATGAAATGAGAAAGGGAGGTCCATCAGACAGAAGGGAAGCTGCTTTTAAGGCATCAGGAAAAGAAGATTACTATGAAGCAAGCCATGTTCCAGAAGAAGAAGAAGAAGAATCAAATTTTGTCAGAAATATTCAAAGGGGTTCTGGAAGGTTCAGAGGTAAGCTACCTTTCAAATGCTTTGCTTGTGGAAGAGTAGGTCATTATGCTGCAAAATGTCCTTATAAGGATAAAGGAAAAGAAACTGCTAGATGGAACAAGAAACAAAGTGCAAATAAGAAAAGCTACTACACCCATGAAGATAGTGATGGCTTATCAAACAGTGATGAAGATGAACAAGGTAATAAATATAAGCTGTTAATGGCATTTGAAGATGATGATTATGAGGATGCTGTAGATGTGGATAATCTCTATAATGAAATTACTAGACTCAAGAGATGCATAGAAGAAAAGAATGTGATCATTGATACTTTGCAATTTCAAATTGATGAAAAGGAAAAACATCTTGAAAAACTAGAAGGTGAAATTGTTGGTCTCAGAAAAGAAATTGAGAAAACAAAAGCTATTAATCTTAAGTTTGTCAAAGGATCTGAAACTTTGGATGAGATTATCAATGTGCAGCGGTCTCCTCTAAACAAGACAGGTTTGGGCTATAATGGAGAAACCTCTCAAGCATCCACCTCAAAAAGTTATCTTGATGCAGCAAGAAGAAATGAGCAGAAGAACAATGAAGATAATCAGGTAAAGCAGGGACGAATTACAAACAGAAACTATCAGGGACAATCCATCTTAAGGGTGAACAAAAGCTACAACCAGCCACAGGTAAAATCTTCTCAGTTTGGTTCAAGAATAAATGAAAATAGAAATTACAATCAGTTGGCTGGTAGATTCAATAACCGCAAAAGCTTCTTCAATGGACAATGCTTTTCTTGCCATAACTTTGGTCACAAAGCAGCTCAATGTGTTGCATATAAAACAATCATGACTAGGGAAGCTCAAAAACAAAGAAGTATGACAGGGATTACAAAAAGGACCTATAACAACTTTTCGGTTCTTGAAAATGAAGTTGAATGTTCTATTTGCAATAATTTTGGTCATGAAGACTTTGAATGCAGAAGCAGGTTTCAGGAGAAAAAGGAACAAGCCACAAGCACCAAAAAATGGAGAATAAAGGAACCTCAAACAGAAAGATGTGGGATAGCATTTTATGCAGAAGGACAGGAAAATCTATGGTACATTGACAGTGGATGTTCGAAACATATGACAGGTGATAAAGAAAAACTTGAATCTTATTCTACCTTAGAAAAGGGAAAGAAAGTTTCTTTTGGAAATGATACTCCTGCAACTATAAAAGGAAAAGGTATTGCTCCTTTGAAAGAAAAGGTCAAGGCTGGAAATGTTTTGTATGTTGATGGATTGAAGCATAATCTACTAAGTGTCAGCCAGATGTGTGATCAAAAAACCGAGGTTATTTTCAGATCGAATGGATGTCTTGTTCGTGATCTTGATACAGGTAAAACAGTTCTCAAAGGCAAAAGAACTCCAAATAATCTGTACATATTTGAATAAGGACAACAACAATGCTATCTTAGCAAGGATGAAGAGCACTGGTTATGGCATCGAAGGTTGGGACATCTAAGCTTCTCACAAATAAGGAAAGCATGCAAATATCAGGCAGTTCGCAATCTTCCAGATATCAAAATTCCAGACAACACCATATGCAAATCTTGTCAGTTTGGAAAGCAAACCAGAACTAACTTTCCAGAGAAGGAAGGATCAGCTAGCTTGCCTCTTGAGCTAGTCCATACAGATGTATGTGGTCCATTTAGGAAAAGGACACCTCGAGGAGAAGAATATCTGATATTATTCATTGATGATTTCTCAAGGTTTGTTTGGTTAGGGCTTATGAAGCACAAAGATGAAGCATTCGAAAAATTCAAATCCTTCAAAGCATTGGTTGAAAATGAATCAGGACACAAAATTAAGTGCCTCAGATCTGACAGAGGTGGAGAGTTCACCTCAAATGAATTTTTCGATTTCTGCGATGAACATGGGATAAGAAGAGAATTCTCTACAGCTAGAACTCCTCAGCAAAATGGGGTTGTGGAAAGAATGAACAGAACTATCCAACAAATGGCTCGTGCTATGCTCGATGAATCAGGTACTCCTGCAACCTTCTGGGGTGAAGCTGCACATGCTGCTATTATTATTCTTAACAAAACAAATGTCCGAGTAAACAGCACTCAAACACCTCATGAGCTTTGGAGTGGTAAAACTCCTTCCGTGAAGCACTTCAAAATCTTTGGGAGCAAATGTTATATTAAGAATACTGATGAGCAACTTGGCAAACTTGAACCAAGAGCAGATGAGGGCATTCTTCTTGGTTATTCTCCACATAGCAAAGCATACAAGTGCTACAATAAAAGACTTGGCAGAATTGTTGACAGTATTGATGTAGTGGTTGATGAGAAGGGATATATTCCTAGGCAAGTTCATCATGAAGACATTGAAGAAGATGAAGGCTACTCTCAAAGGCGGAATGATGAAGAAGAAGAACCTCAAGAAGAAGAAGAACCTCAAGAAGAAGAAGAATCTCAAGAAGAACCAGAGGAGCAGACAAGAATAGAAGAGAAGACTCCATCCAGATATGTTCAAAAGAATCATCCAGAAACTCAGATTGTGGGGCAGAAAGAAGCAGGAGTACAAACAAGAAGGACACTTGCAGAAGCTTCAAGCTACTTGGCATTACTCTCCTCCACTGAACCACAAAATGTGAAAGAGGCATGCAAAGATGAATGTTGGGTCAAAGCAATGGATGAAGAACTTGAGCAAATCGAAAAGAACAACACTTGGGAATTAGTTCCTAGACCAAAAGATAAGAATGTGATAGGAACAAAATGGGTCTTCAAGAATAAATTAAATGAAAATGGAGAAGTAATTAGAAACAAGGCCAGACTTGTTTGTAAAGGGTATGCACCGCAAGAAGGAATAGATTTTGAAGAGACCTTTGCTCCTGTGGCAAGACTTGAAGCCATCCGAATGTTCCTTGCTCTCTCAAGCTTTCAAAACTTCAAGGTTTTTCAAATGGACGTGAAATCAGCCTTTCTGAATGGAGACTTAGAAGAAGAAGTATATATTGAGCAGCCAGATGGTTTCATTCTTGGGAATGATCCAAACCTTGTATGCAGATTGAAAAAGGCTCTCTATGGACTCAAACAAGCTCCAAGGGCTTGGTACTATCGGTTGGACAAATATCTTCACCAACAAGGCTTTTCAAAAGGATCAGCAGATAGCAATCTCTATATAAAAGTTGAAAATAACAAATTGCTAATTCTTGTTGTTTATGTAGATGATATTATCTTTGGCAGCAATGAAGAGACTATGAGTCAAAACTTTGCCTTGGTTATGCAGAAAGAATTCGAAATGTCACTACTTGGAGAATTGACATATTTTCTTGGATTGCAAATCCAACAAAATGAAGGAGGTATCTTCTTATCTCAAACCAAATACCTCAAGCAGATCTTGAAGAAGTATGGCATGGAAGAGTCAAAACCAGTATGTACACCCATGGTTACAGGATGCAGCCTCAGTACAAATGATGAATCAGCAGCAGTTCACCAACCCACTTATAGATCCATGATTGGGAGTTTGCTTTATTTGACAGGTACTCGACCAGATATTACACATGCAGTAGGAATGGTTGGAAGATTTCAAGCCAACCCAAAGGAAACTCATCTTCAGGCAGTCAAAAGAATCTTCAAATATCTTCAAGGGACCCAAAACTATGGCTTATGGTATCCTAGAAATACAGATCTCACTATTCATGCTTACACAGATGCAGACTGGGCTGGAAGTGTGGATGATAGGAAAAGCACAAGTGGTGGTGCTTTCTTCATGGGTTCCATATTAGTATCTTGGTTCAGCAAGAAACAGAGTTCGATTGCCTTATCTACAGCTGAAGCAGAATATGTGGCTGCAGCATCTTGTTGCACACAACTTCTTTGGATGATGCAGACCTTGCAAGACTTTCAAATCACTTGCACTCCACCCGTCTCTATCTTATGTGATAATACAAGTGCAATCAGCATTTCAAAGAATCCAGTCATGCACTCAAAGACCAAGCACATACCAATCAAGTACCATTTTCTTCGGGAACAAGTGCTTGAGCAGAAGGTCAAGTTGGAGTATGTTCCTTCTAAGGAACAAGTTGCTGATATTCTCACAAAACCACTGCCCAGGGAAACTTTTGAATATCTCAGACAAAAGCTGGGAGTAGTTGATGCTTCATCCTGCTGTTGAAGTTTGTTTACAGAAAAGTTGGTATACGCAGGTTACGGAAGGGATATCCGCGTATATACGCCGATTTATGAGGAGTAAGTCGCGTGTCTATTGGATGCTTGTTGCAGAAAGTATATCCACGTACATACGCAGTTTCATGCAGGAGAAATCGCGTATATGAAGTTCTGAACAGCAAGGGCAAACTCTAGAGTTCTGAACAGCAATGGGTATGTCAGAATTCTTCAGGCACAGTTTCAGGGGGTGCAGCAGGCACAGGTTCAGGGGGAGCAGCTTAAAAGTCTCATAAAGCATTGTTGGCATTCAGATGTTTTGGTTGTTGATTTCAGGAAAAGGAGCTCAGAAAGAAATCCTGGTTGCTGATCTAAAAAGATGTTTATCATATGCTGCTGGTGACTTTCATAAGTCTTGGTCTAGATCTGTTGTCTCTATGTCATGTATCTCTCTTGTGATATCTCTTTTATGGTGTCAAGGTCATGTAACGGCCTATGTTGGTTTCCCCACTATGCCTGGGATGAATGATGTAATATAATTGATTGTTTCTGATGTGTCCCCCCTTGATAGGGAATATGGATGTATGTAGTGAGTCTTTTGGTGATAGAAAGGTCCCTTATGGTGTATAAGTCTTGGTTCTTGTTGAAGATCATCTTTTGCAGATCTTGCCTACAGTCAGGGGGAGCATGTTTCAGCACAGCCAAGCAGAGGTATCAGCATGTTCTCAGGGGGAGCACAGCCCTTTGCCCTTGATGACAAAGGGGGAGAATGATTCTAAGGATCTGAAGGTTGCCATCAAGTCCAAAGGGGGAGATTGTTGGCATTTTGGCTCAGGTATGGCGCTATGATACAAGTGTTGTCCTTGATGGCAACTCTCTTTGATGACAGACCTCCGTTCAGTCTACAGAATGAAGAAGAAATCTCATATACGCAGGTTAATTAAGTCCAAGTTGCGTATACACGCTGGTGATATGCATAGTAAGTCGCGTATACGCAGGAGATCTATATAATAAGTCGCGTATACACGCAGATGAATGAAGAGAAAAGTGCGTATATGTCGGGAAGTTTCCTTTTGGTCCATGGTAGTTAGTCCTCGGTACTTGTGCCCATGTCTTTGGACCAAAGTACCTCGACAGTCGTGTAGATCTCTAGTTTTGAAGTTGATGGTTTTGGATTTCTATGGTTTTGGCTCTTGGTATTGAGCAAGGCCTAAGGCTATATAAGGAGAAGAATATCATTAGGCAAAATCATCTTTTGAAGAGGCTTGAATATCTGAAAAAGAAAGAGATCTGATATGCAGGTTCTGGGTTGCTTGATCTAAGCCAAGGAGAGATCACATCGGTTGATGGAAGACTAGAGCTAAGTATAGATCGGGATCTAATGGTTTGAAATGCACTATCATGATATGGTTGATTATGCGTATTTCTAGATCTACATACTGACGCAATGTTATGTTCTGGGTCTAACTGATGTCTGGTACAGCTGCAAATTGAGAGAGTTTATTTTTAGATCTGTACGCAGGTTGGCTTCGGTAAAAGCGCGTGTATACGCGGGTTTTGCTCATTGAAGTAGCGTATATATTTTGAAGCTTGATTTTGGGTTTACAGTTGGGTCTGACTGTTATTGCAGAGTTCTGTAGTCTCCTCTGTGTTCTGGTAACTGGTGATTGACAGGGTTCAGTGGTTCAGCGATTCAAAGTTTGGTTGTTTTATGCTTCAATGATCTATTATGAAAGGTGAATGAATTGTGGTCTTCAGATTGTAATGTTGTGCTTCAGGAATATCCAGTCTGAAAATGTATGAAAAGTGGTACCTGAAAGAAAGAAGATTGTAGGTCAGCACCTACGTACTAGTATCTTGGCTAGTACAAGAGCAAAGGGGGTTGGAGCTCCCTTCCAAGGAAGTTTGGAGAACGAGAGAAGGTTGTAGCCTTCTGCAGGTTGTAGCCTGCGTACTGGTATAAGGCTGCACCAGTACAAAAAGATTGTAAACTGAAGTTTCATATTAAAGAAAGATAGAGACAACTTGCAGCAGGTGGTTTTCACCCACATTGGGTTTCCACCTTATATCTTGGTGTTCATGTGTGTGGCTTTTGATCTGTTCTGTTATACTGCACCTGTTTACTGTTAATGTGGTGAATAATGTCCTGATGCACTTAACTGAAGAATAAGCTAACTAAATTATGAGTTTTCCTCTTATACGCTGTTTTATTTAGTCACAGTAGCGTGTACACACTGGTTCACTTAACTGAAGTAGCGTATATGTTTCTGAGCATTGAAAAGTTTGATTGATCTGATAATACTGATTCACCCCCCCCCCTCTCAGTATTATTTCCAACACTCCCTACATCTCACACCGTTGCACACCTCTCTGTGCCATCCTACACTGGTACAACACTCCTGTGCCTCTCGCACTGTTGCAGCCTGCTAGCCTCGCACTGTCTTGTGACTCTTGCATTGTAGCTCTCTTTGCCATCCATCCACATCCATATCTACCTGACTCATCCAGTCCTGCTACTCCTCTTCGGGGCTCCCGTAACAAGGTCTAATCCAAGAGGTTGGGCACCTCGAGGATCCTTCCCCTCATCGCCTCTAGTCTGCCTGACTATATCTTGATGTCTCCCCACTTTCGCTCAGTTGGCGCATGTGAACTCATGGCACAACCATCATCTATCAAAGCTTCCTTCTCTGCCTGTGTTGGTGCTTCCTTAGTCTCAGAAGACTCTCCCTTACTCTTCTTCCTTGGACACTGGGTCGCATAATGACCCAATTCCCCACAGTGGAAGCACTTGATCTTAGAGAGATCCTTCTTCTTCCACATTTCCTACTTTCCCTCGGATGCTAGGGCCACGTCTTCCTCCTCTTGCTTAACTTTGATCCCCTTGCTGCTGCTACCTGTCTTCAGTTTTCGTCTGATCTCTTCCTAGCAAAGAGCTACCCACGTCTAGTCCCAAGCTGGAAGTGTCCCTCTACCCAGTATACTTTGGAAAAATACTTCCCGTCTTCTGAGACATCATTCAAGGCTATCCTCACCATCAGCTCCTGATCTGGCATCGCCCCTATAGTAGTCGACTGATCTCAGATCTCATTCAGTCCTTTGAGGAAGGTGTCAATTGATTCTCCCTTCTTCATCTGATACAACCTCAACTGATTCTCAAGTAGCATTCTTCTCAACACAGAAGTATTCTGGTAGAGCTTATTGAGAGCCTCCCACATCTCAAATGTTGTTTCCTTCTCGGCTATTTGTGGTACTACATGATCCTTGACCCCGTCAAGGATAATGCTCTTGGCCCTTGCCATCACCTCCTCGTACTTGTCATTATCACTAGGGTCGACTAGGATATCTATTATCTTCAAGATGAAGTTCTTGACACGATTCTTGTCAAGTACAGATAAGATTTTGGCCTTCCAGACTACAATGTTCGATGCTCCGTCCAGTCTATCCTAATCTCTTACTCCGCGTAGTGCCATGATGCTCCTCTACTTCCCTCCTGGAATTTCTTTGTTCGACTCCACTGAGTCTCTACTTCTCGTCTGGAATTTCTCTTCCAGACTCCTTTTGAGTCCTAATTTCCCTCCTAGAAATCCTTCTATCGCTATCGAGATGCCCCCTACTCTGATCGTCTTGTGCAACTGCACCACTAATCTGGGTTCCTCGACTAGAAACCCTCGATAGAAACTCCTCTAGCCTTGATTTGTCAGGTACTGTTCTGACTACAGTACCTCAACAACTCCACTCTTCAATATTCCCACAGCCTTCTAAACCCCAGCAACCTGAAGGTGAGAGCTCCTTGGCTCTGCGCAATTTGGGAACCAGCAATCTGACCTCCTCAGCCAACTGCGTCATCCTTCCTCCTACTATGTGGCTCTACATGAGGCTAAATTCGCCTCCTTAGCTTCTATGTTGCCTCTTCTTGGCTCACCCTTGATGACGTAGGCACTATGTCACCCTTCTCTTGTTTCTGCTTTGCTAGAAACAACTTCTGCCACCTCGAGACAACTGTTTTCTACTGCTATCGACTCAGATGATTTCCTTTAGTCCTCCTGTGATATGGAATCATGCTCTGATACCATGTTGAAGTTTCTAAATTTACTTAGTTAGAAACCCTCCATGCACTTTATCTGATTTATTCCTACCTAGTTGTTATTTTCCTTAACAAGATGTAAATATTGAAAATAAACACTAGTGCATGCTCAACATACTACAGATCAACAACTAAAAGAAACATAAATAATCAAACCATATGACACCATTATTTTTGGAATAATTTCCTCGGAAAAGGCCAATGTGGGAAAACTGGTGCAGATATCTAAGGGTTTTCTTATTAAGAAATATCAAAGTAGAATATGGGTGCCAAAACTGGCCTACCCAATAGAGAATTTCCTTGGCAGTAATACCTCTTAGTTTCTAACATATCTCCTGGCTGAAACCCTGGATAATCCTTCTGGCATCTATTCAGCACTAATCTTCCCCAGAAGTCCCAATGTCAACCTCTCTCTAGACTGCGTCATCCCCTCTCTACCTCACACTGGCTCTGGGTCACTCCGGATGGTTCCGTGTCAGCCTTGGGAGGCCCTGCATTAGTTCTCTGGCCCTCTGTGTCAGAAACACTGGCCTATCTGAGGCTCTGTGCAGTTCCAGGCTACCTCTGTGTGGCCCGGCGTGAGCATTGGCTAGCTCTGCATCACTCTCCTTGGCTACTGTGCTGCTCTCCCAGCACTATCACTACCTCTCTGTCTCTCTATGCTAAAATTCCTCTCAACTGTATCTCTCCATCACTAATTCTATCTCTCTTAGCACACCTCGCTCTAGAGAATAGAATGACTATCACTCTGGTGTATTCTCCAAGTGACCCTCAAACCTCCTCTTATACTTTTCCTATTGACATATCAATGACCGAGATTAAGTCCCTAATCAATGGCTAAGATCAGATATGGTTTGATCCATGTCTTTTAGACCATTCTAATACAACTTCATATTAATACACATTAATATTTTATTTTCCCTATGTTTAGACTTAGGGACTCCATTAAAAATATTAATTATTTTAATATCTCCTGATCTGTTTAGAATCTACCAAAACTATTTCTGGGTATTGGAGATCTCATGTGCCCCAACCTCTCCACCAAATTTCGTGGCTAGAGAACATCCGATGCTACCCCAAATCACCAGTAGAATCCATCCAAGACCAAGATCAATGCCTCAAGAACAAGCACAAGAAGTGTGCAAATGAAGCAATAAGGAGATAATCACGTTGGCTACAAAGAAATATGAATTAAAAACATAAATACAAGTTATGTTGGCTTATTATAAAGACACATCGGTTCATGAAGTTATTTTGGCTCACATATGAACCCTCACCATTATATATACCCACGAAGGGTCAGCTCAAAGAAACAGAACTTCGCACTTCTATCTCTTTGAAATTTCGGGTAATGAAGCTGCATTAAGAGGTAATTATAGCTACAGTCTTGAGGATATGAAGTTGTAGTCATAAGGTAGCGGTAATGAGACATAGCTGCAAGGATAGAAGAGAAGTCATAGTCAAGGCTTCCGATGAGACAAGGAGCTGCAAAATGGTTTGGTTGCACCTTGTTTTGGGTTTAGGTGCAGTCATGATTGCAGATACATGGTAGGACCTCAGTTCAATGATTATCCTCAGTTCAACAATGTCTCCATAACCTTGGTAAGCCATAGTGATAATATGATCAGTCTTAGATCCATAACAATGAATGAGTGTGACAAATTTGGCGTGATCACAGTCTCAACTTATCGCAGTACAGTCAAGGTATATGTACATGATCTCAATTTATTAGATATCACAATGATCCTAGATCTTTTTCTCAGCATAATTATTCTTTGTAGTCATCACAATGTTCAGAACTTGTTAACGCAACATGCCTCGAGGAACAGTGATCACAGTAATTATATATCATGATCATATATCAGTGATCTCATTGACTCAGAGGATCTCCGTGCAGCAAGTGATCCTAGTGATACTATTGTAAAGGAATCTAAGTTGCAACACTGATGAAGATCATGGTGTTGCAGTAGTAATAAAGATCATAGTGTTGCAGTAGTGATGAAGGGCATGGCGTTGCAGCAGTGACGAAAATCACAATGGTGATGACCTCTATGGTGCAGCGAAGAGAATGATCTCACAATGACACAAAGAGGATTTATGGCTTGGTCTTGGAGAGGCAGATTGTGTCAAGGGTCATGGTCTTGGTATTCGTCAATGAAAACTCTATAAGAAGAATTTACACGTGGGTTTTCCCCTCTAAGAGGGAGAGGTCTTGGCCCTTGGAGAAAGCCAAATCATTTGTGTTCTTGTCTCTTTTATTTTGATAGTAGTTTGATGAAGTTAACATAGACATGCTAATAATGAAGTAAACATCAAGCTAAGATAAATTGTTTAAATAGTTCACAAATTGTTATCATGTAACGAGGAATCATCTTAACTTTGCTTGCCCCAGATTCTTCAATAGAATAAGCTCAATTCTAAGCATCTTTTTCAGTATTGTCTTCGAGTAAAGTTTGCAGTTAGTCTACAGTTCAATTTGTTAGTCGGTTTGCAATATTGAGTCTGGTCTTTTGAATGGTTTTTGACTGCATGCCCAATGGATAAGGCTACTTGGTCTAAGGTGTTCTTGACACCTCCATGGAGTTGTCATCCCCAGTTGGACACCTAATCCTCTAAGGGTTGGTGTGGAAGCTAAACAACCAAAGGGATTCCAAGGGGCCACTTGGAATATGAAACCAAGGGTCACTCCTATGTATTATAAATATGTATCATTGTGAATAAGAAAAGAAATATAATGTTTATATTTCATATTTCCTATGCCATGTATGTGTTTAACATGGTATCAGAGCAGGAGATATCCTACTCTTCTCATATTTGAGCCACTTGTTTTATGGCCTTTTTGTGCAAGTCAGTTCTACCATCAATTCTTCATTTCATAAATGTTTTATCAACTAAATTCTAGCTACAATCTCTTCTCACATTTGTACATAGTTACACTCTTCCTTCAATGTTAATCCTTCCCACATTTCATTTATTTACCTCTCAATTTTTTTGCCTACTCGAATAGTATGTCAGTGGTCATTTCTTTGTCAGTGTGTCAGGCCTAAAACCTCCTCAACGTTGTCCTCGGCAGTTTCTTTGTTGGTGCAATGAGCGTGGTAGTTTTATATGTGTTTTATACCACTCCAATTACACTCCCCGATCATTACGTTAATTCTCTTTGCTTACACTCCCCGGTTATTCACTGTGCTCCAGTTTTTGTTAATATATTTTCTGCTCCTTGGCACCGGGATTTGACTATTTTTTTATTATACCGAATGGAGTTATTAATGGCCTTTGTTTCTTCCTGTGTTGGGTTTTCTCTTGGCCATTCTTCTGGTAGAGAATTGGCAAGGGTGGAAGTACTAATCGCGATGGATTCTTTTGGTTTGACTCGATGACCCACATTTACGAGCATTCGATTAGATATTATTTGATGGGAAAAGAATATTCAATCGAGTTATATTTGCGGCATTTATCAAGTTATCACCGGACTTTTCCTTTGTGAACACCCTCTACTATACTATTTGGATTCTTCTTTCTATTTTGATATGATCTGGTGTGATGAATGATTATAAACTCAAATTATTTTGCAAATGCAAGGCTCATGAGAAAACGGATTGGTTTGAAGATCCTCATGGAATTTGAATGGGAGCAAGACAAAGATCTTCGGGCAAAGAGTAAAGAAGGGAAGAGAATAAAGATTTGCTTAGCATCCTGTAGTGACAAATAATCATATGCCTTCTCACTGCAGCCTGTGATTTCATCTGTGATAGTTTTTGCAAGAAGATCCATGAAATAAACATAAGTTTCTCACGGGACTGCCTGCCGAGCACTGAGAACACGATTATAGGCACCTTTCATGAATGATTTCTCTAATTGACAACATGATTAATGCATGGATTCTCAAGTGCCTCAGGTGAAAGGAGCTCCAACTATGTGTGAAATTCTACTATTCTATTTTGCACCAAAAGACATAGTAAATTGAGCCCCAGGATTAGATATTCCTGAGCAGTTGGTGGAATAAGATCTCTTGTATCTGTGTAATATAGCTTCAGCTACAACAAGTCCCTCGCAAAGGCATCTTGATCTTTAGTTTTTACACTGAGAACAACAACATGCTAAAAAAGATCCCTTGCTAGCATCAGTGTTGGAAATAATACTGAGAGGGGGGGGGGGTGAATCAGTATTATCAAGCCAAATATTCCCTTTTTAAAATTCTAAGGATATACGCTACTTCAGTTAGTAAAACCCGTGTATATACGCAACTATCTAGAAGGAAACCCGCGTATACAATGAAAACTTATGATATACTTTATCTTTCAGATGTTGATTATTAATCTGTGTATTTGAGTGAAATAGATAGTAACCAGACTAGTAAAACAGAAAAGAAGACAGTCACACACAAGAACACAAGATATAAGGTGGAAACCCAATGTGGGTGAAAACCACCTGCTGCAATTCGTCTCTATCTTTCTTTAATTAGAAACTTCCTTTTACAATGTACTGGTGCAATCCTTTACCAGTACGCAGGCTACAACCTGCAGAGAGCTACAACCCTCTCTCGTTTTCCAGCTTCTCCTGGAAGGGAGCTACAACCCCCTTAGCTCTTGTACTAGCCAAGATACTAGTACGTAGGTGCTGGCCTACTGAAGGATATAACCTTCTCTTTCTTCCAGGGACCACGTTTCATAAATTTTCAGACTGGATCCATGAACATCAATCAATCATCGAGTATATATGCATCAAACAATCTCCTTTTCCCCAATTAGCACTGAATCAAGTAAACACTTCTCTGACAGTTGTACCCAGAACACAGTAACAGTAACCACACACCAAATTCTGAACCCAGAATACTGCAGCAATAAACAGAGGCAGCTAGATCATAATTTAAAAGATATACGCTACTTCAACAACCTGAAACCTGTGTGCATACGCTCCTGTGTTTGGACCAACCTACGTATACGTCGTTTTCATTCACTGAACCAGCGTGTATACGCTCTTTCACTTGACTGAACCTATGTATAGATCTATAAAGAATAATTCATTCTTTCAAATATTCAGACACTAATTAACATAGATTGTCAGATTTATAGATCAAGCATGCACCTCATATAACATATCAAAATCATACAAAGATACTATTATTCGAGCTTAAAGATTATGACCCATCAATAGAACTTATCCTTCTTTATGCGCTAAGGTTCCTCCTTCATTCAGATCCAGATCTGCACCATAACCCCAATCACAAATATTTCAGATCTAGCACTTATTAGATATTCAATTCATTCAGATTGATTGCCTTGCCAAATGATCTCCTTCCTCTTTTATAGTCTTATGCCTTTCACAGTACCACGGTCCAAAACCATAAAACACAATACCATGAACCCAATACTTGGGGTCAACACTTTTGGATGCAATACCACAGACCAAAACCATAGGATCAAAAACTGTTGGACTAATACCATGAGCCAACGATGAAAGTGCGTGAACTTTTCTCTTCATGAAAGGAAATTTTCTCTGTATGAGAGTGCGTGAAATTTTCTCTATATGAAAGAAACTTTTCTCTGCATGAAAGTGTGTGAAATTTTCTCTACATGAAAGAAACTTTTCTCTTCATGAAAGTGCGTGAACTTTTCTTTACATGAAAGAACCTTTTATCTTCATGAAAGTGTGTGAACTTTTCTCTACATGAAAGAAACTTTTATCTTCATGAAAGTACATGAACTTTTCTCTACATGAAAGAAACTTTTATCTTCATGAAAGTGCGTGAACTTTGCTGCACTATAATTTATCATCTGAGATGAGTGGGTTGCCATCAAGTACAACATATGTATCATAATGCCAACAATCTCCCCCTTTGGACTTGATGGCAACAACAACCAATCACTCTCCCCCTTTGTCATCAAGGGCAAAGGGCAGACCAAGATAATCTCTTTCCTAGATAAACTTTCCACTGCCCATACTCCCCCTGAGTACCTGCTGAAATCTCTGAATGAGCTCCCCCTTTGTATATGCCAAGGTGTACCACTCTGTCCATGCTTCCTCTGAGTACATGCTGAAGTCTCTGCTCTGCTGAAGTGTGTTGTTCATTCTCCCCCTGACTATAAGCAAGGTTTGCAAAAATATGTTTTACAAGAAGAACAATGACTTATACATCATAAAAGACCATCCTATCACCAAAAGACTCAATAAATACATCCATCACCCAACCAAGTGGGGATCATCCACCCAAACAAGTGGGGATACATCAGAAATGTACATATGACAACCAACAACATTACATCTTCATCCCAGGAATAGTGGGGAAACCAAGATAGGCCGTTACATGACCTTGACACCATAGAGACGAAATATCTAGAGCAATACTTATGAAAGACACCAAAAACTGATAGTAGCAACATCTGTTAATCACCATTCAGATCAGCAACCATGATTTCCTTATGTTCTTCCTTTGCATTTGTTCCACCTGAAACCAACAACAACTGTGAACTAGAACCAAAAGCTTCTAAGGTAATGCCAACAATGCATCATTAGAAGTTTATCTGCTCCCCCCGAACCTGTGCCAGAAGGTCTCTCTCAGACCCAATTCAGATTATCTCCACCATAACCAGAGCCTGTCCCTAATGATATCCATCAAGCCTCCATATTCGCGACTATATCTACACAAACCTGCGTATGTACGCGGATCGTCCTCAGGAAACTCGCGTACACCCATTTTTCTCTAAAATAGATAAGATTTAACAGCAAGATGATGCATCAACTACCCCCAGCTTCTATCTGAGGTATTCAAATGTCTCCTTGGGCAGTGTTTGGTGAGAATATCAGCAACATGTTCCTTAGAAGGAACATACTCCAACTTGACCTTTTGTTCCAACACTTGTTCCCGGAGAAAGTGATACTTGATTGGTATATGCTTGGTTTTTGAATGCATGACTAGGTTCTTAGAAATGCTGATTGCACTTGTCTTATCACATAATATGGAGATAGGTGGTGTACAAGTGATTTGAAAGTCCTGCAAGGTTTGCATCATCCAAAGAAGTTGAGTGCAACAAGATGCAGCAGCCACATATTCCACTTCAGTTGTAGATAAAGCAATCGAACTCTGTTTCTTGCTGAACCAAGATACTAATCTGGAACCCATAAAGAATTCTCCATGACTTATGCTCTTTCTATCATCCACGCTTCCAGCCCAATCTGCATCTATATAAGCATGTAGAGTGAGATCTGTATCTCTAGGATACCATAAGCCATAGTTTTGAGTTCCTTGAAGATACTTGAAAATTCTCTTTACTGCCTGAAGATGGGTTTCTATAGGATTTTCTTGAAATCTTCCAACTATTCCCACTGCATCCATGATGTCTGGTAGAGTACCTGTCAAATAAAGAAGACTTCCAATCATGGATCTATAGGTTGGTTGATGCACTGCTGCAGATTCATCATTTGCACTGAGGCTGCATCCTGTAACCATAGAGGTACATACTAGTTTTACATCTTCCATGCCATATCTTCAAGATCTGCTTGAGATACTTGGTTTGAGACAAAAATATACCGCCTTCATTTTGTTGGATTTGCAATCCAAGAAAATATGTCAGTTCTCCAAGCAAATACATTTCGAATTCTTTCTGCATTACCAAGGAAAAGCTTTGACTCATAGCTTCTTCATTGCTGCCAAAGATAATATCATCTACATACACAACAAGTATTAGCAATATGTCATTTTCAATTTTTATATAAAGATTGCTATCTGGTGATCCTTTTGAAAAACCCTGTTGATGAAGATATTTGTCCAAATGGTAGTACCAAGCCCTTGGAGCCTGTTTAAGACCATAGAGAGCCTTTTTTAGTCTGCATACAAGATTTGGATCATTCCCAAGGATGAAGCCATCTGGTTGCTCAATGTACACTTCTTCTTCTAAGTCTCCATTCAGAAAGGTTGATTTCACGTCCATTTGAAATACTTTGAACTTCTGAAAGCTTGAGAGAGCAAGGAACATTCGGATGGCCTCAAGTCTAGCAACGGGAGCAAAAGTTTCTTCAAAGTCTATACCTTCTTGTTGAGCATACCCTTTACAAACAAGTCTGGCCTTGTTTCTAATCACTTCCCCATTTTCATTCAACTTGTTTTTAAAGATCCATTTTGTCCCTATGACATTCTTATCTTTTGGTCTAGGAACCAACTCCCAAGTGTTATTCTTTTCGATCTGCTCAAGTTCTTCATCCATTGCCTTGACCCAGCATTCATATTTGCATGCCTCTTTTACATTTTGAGGTTCAGTGGAGGAGAGCAATGCCAAATAGCTTGAGGCTTCTGCAGTTGTTCTTCTTGTTTGTACACCTACCTCTTTCTGCCCCAAAATCTGAGATTCTGGATGATAATTCTAAACGTACTTGGATGGAGTCTTCTCTTCTATCCTTATCTGCTCCTCTGGTGTCTCTTGAGGTTCTTCTTCATCATCAGTCTGATTTGGAGAGTAGTCTTCATCCTCTTCAATATTTTCATAATTTACTTGCCTAGGAATGTATCCTTTTTCATCAACCACTACAGCAATGCTATCAACAATTCTTCCAAGTCTTTTATTGTAACACTTATATGCTTTGCTGTGGGGAGAATAACGAAGGAGAATGCCTTCATCTTCTCTAGGTTCAAGTTTGCCAAGTTTTTCATCATTATTCTTAATATAGCATTTGCTTCCAAAAATTTTGAAATTCTTTACCGAAGGAGTCCCACCATACCAGAGCTCATGAGGAGTTTGAGTGCTGTTCACTCGGACATTTGTTTTGTTGAGAATAACAATCGCAGTAAATGCAGCTTCACCCCAGAAGGTTGCGGGAGTTCCAGACTCATCAAGCATAGCACAAGCCATTTGTTGGATCGTTCTGTTCATCCTTTCCACCACTCCATTTTGCTGAGGAGTCCTAGCTGTAGAGAATTCCCTTCTTATTCGATGTTCTTCACAGAAATCTAAAAATTCATTTGAGGTAAACTCCCCACCTCTGTGGGACCTGAGGCACTTAATTTTGTGATCTGATTCGTTTTCAGCCAAGGCTTTGAAGGATTTGAATTTTTCGAATGCTTCGTCTTTGTGCTTCATAAGTCCTAACCAAACCATCCTGGAGAAGTCGTCAATGAATAATATAAAGTATTCTTCTCCTCGAGGTGACCTTGTCCTAAATGGACCACATACATCTGTATGGACTAGCTCAAGAGGCCTCCTAGCTAATCCTTCCTTCTCAGGGAAGTTAGTTCTGGTTTTCTTACCAAACTGACATGATTTTCATATTGTGTTGTCTGGAATTTTGATATCTGGAAGACCACGAACTACCTGGTATTTGCATGCTTTCCTTATTTGTGAAAAGCTTAGATGCCCCAACGTCCGGTGCCATAACCAGTGTTCATCATCCTTGCTCAAATAGCATTGTTGGTGTCCTTCTTCAAATATGTATAAATTATTTGGAGTTCTTCTACCTTTGATCACTGTTTTTCCTATATCAAGATCACAAACACTACATCCATTTGATCGAAATATTACCTCGATTCAAGCCATCAACATACAAAACATTTCCAGCTTTGACATTTTCTTTAAACTGAGTAGTGCCTATCCCTTTTATGACTGCAGGGATATCATTTCCAAAAGAAACTTTCTTTCCCTTTTCTAAAACACTATATGATTCAAGTTTTTCTTTGTCATCTATCATATGCTTTGAACACCCACTGTCGATGTACCATATATTTTCCTGTCCTTCTGCATAAAAAGCTATCCCACATCTTTCTGGTTGTGGTTCCTTTATTCTCCATGTTCTGGTGCTTGAGGCTTGTTCCTTTGTCTGCCAAAACTTGCTCCTGCATTCAGAATCTTCATGACCGAAGTTATTACAAATAGAACATTCAATTTCATTTTTAAGGGCCGAAAAGTTGTTATAGGTCCTATTCGTAATCCCAGTCATACTTCTTTGTTTTTGAGCTTCTCTAGTCATGATTGTCTTATAGGCAACACATTGAGCTACTTTGTGACCAAAGTTATGGCAAGAGAAACATTGGCCATTGAAGAAACTTATGCGATTATCAAATCTACCAGCCATTTGACTGTAGTTTCTATTGTCATCCATTCTTGAAGCAAATTGAGAAGTTTTTACCTGTGGCTGGTTGTAGCTTTTGTTCACTCTTAAGATGGATTGCCCCTGGTTTACCTAGTAGTATTTGTTTATTCTTGATGTAATTCGTCCCTGTTTAACCTGGTGATCTCCATTGGGCTTTTTCTCATTCCTCCTTGCTGCATCAAGATAACTCTTTGAGGTGGATGCTTGAGATGCTTCTCCATTATACCCGAGACTTGTCTTGAATAGTGGAGAACGCTGTACATTGATAATATCATCCTGAGTTTCAGATCCTTTAACAAATTTAAGATTAAGAGCCTTTGTTTTCTCAATTTCTTTCCTAAGGCCAACAATTTCACATTCTAACTTCTCAAGAAATTTTTCTTTTTCATCAAGTTGGAATTGCAGAGTATCAATGATCATATCCTTTTCTTCTAAACATGTTTTGAGTCTAGAAATCTCTTCATAAAAAACATCTACATCTATAGCGTCCATGTAATCATCATCTTCAAAAGCCATTATAAATTTATAATCATTACCTCATTCATCTTCGTCACTATTTGATAGGCCATCACTGTCTTCATGAGTGTAGTAACTTTTCTTAGTTGCATTCTGTTTCTTGTTCCATCTAACAGGTTCCTTCCCTTTGTCAATCTTACCCTTATGAGGACACTTGGCAGCATAATGACCAACTCTTCCACAAGCAAAGCATTTGAAAGGTAACTTACCTCAGAATCTTCCATCACCCCGTTGAAGATTCTTGACAAAATTTGATTCTTCTTCTTCTTCTGACACGTGTCTTGACTCATAGTAGTCTCCTTTGCCTGAAGCCTTGAAAACAACTTCTCTCTTGTTCGATGGTCCTCCTTTCCTCATTTCATAAGTAGTTAGAATCCCGTGCAGCTGTGACATGGTAAGGTTTCGTAGATTCTCTTTTTCTTCTATTGCAGAAACTTTAGGTTCAAACCTAGGGGACAAAGATCTTAGAACTTTTTCAACCACAACAGCCTCGTTTATTTCTTCACCCAAGTTTTTCATACAATTAACAATCTCATCTACATGAAGGAAATAGTTAGCCACACTTTCATCATTGTGCATTCTGAGATTTTCATACTAAATTCTGAGGGTTTGAAGTTTTGCTCGTTTTACCTGTTCATCTCCTTCATAGCTTAGAACAATATTGTCCCATATATCCTTTGCGGATTTATACTGCATAACCTTGACAAATTCTGATTGAGATAGACATCTTAATAGGGTATTGACTGCCTTTTCATTTGTTTCATATTTCTTCTTCTCAGCCGGATCTGTAGGAGTTGTTGATGGAAAAGTGTACCCTGTATCGATGATATCCCAGACTTCTGTACCAAGAGATTGAATATAGGCAGTAACTCTTACCCTCCAATATACAAAGTTTGTCCCATAAAAAATATGGCCTAATAGATGCTTCTCTCTCGTAGTGGCTCATGATGATGGATCTTCCTCCAAGCAATCAAGCTTCTTCAGAAGGACCTACTCTGATACCAATTGTTGGAAATAATACTGAGAGGGGGGGGGGGGGTGAATCAGTATTATCAAGCCAAATATTCCCTTTTTAAAATTCAGAGGATATACGCTACTTTAGATAGTAAAACCCGCGTATATACGGAACTATGTAGAAGGAAACCCACATATACAATGCAAACTTATGATTTACTTTATCTTTCAGATGTTGATTATGAATCTGTGTATCAAAGTGAAATAGATAGTAACCAGACCAGTAAAACAGAACATAAGCCAGTCACACACAAGAACACAAGATATAAGGTGGAAACCCGATGTGGGTGAAAACCACCTGTTGCAATTCGTCTCTATCTTTCTTTAATTAGAAACTTCCTTTTACAATGTACTGGTGCAGTCCTTTACCAGTACACAGGCTACAACCTGCAGAGAGCTACAACCCTCTCTCGTTTTCCAGCTTCTCCTAGAAGGGAGCTACAACCCCCTTAGATCTTGTACTAACCAAGATACTAGTACGTAGGTGCTGGCCTACTGAAGGCTACAACCTTCTCTTTCTTCCAGGGACCACGTTTCATAAATTTTCAGACTGGATCCATGAACATCAATCAATCATCAAGTATATCTGCATCAAACAATCTCCTTTTCCCCAATTAGCACTGAATCTAGTAAACACTTCTCTGACAGTTGTACCCAGAACACAGTAACAGTAACCACACACCAAATTCTGAACCCAGAATACTGCAGCAATAAATAAAGGCAGCTAGATCATAATTTAAAAGATATACGCTACTTCAACAACCTAAAACCTGCAGGCATACGCTCTTGTGTTTGGACCAACCTACGTATAAGCCGTTTTCAGTCACTGGACCAGCGTGTATACACTCTTTCACTTCACTGAACCTGCGTACAGATCTATAAAGAATAATTCATTCTTTCAAATATTCAGACACTAATTAACCCAGATTGTCAGATTTATAGATCAAGCATGCGCCTCATATAACGGATCAAAATCATACAAAGATACTATTATTCAAGCTTAAAGATTATGACCCATCAATAGAACTTATCCTTCTTTATGTGCTAAGGTTCCTCCTTCATTCAGATCCAGATCTGCACCATAACCCCAATAACAAATATTTCAGATCTAGCACTTATTAGATATTCAATTCATTCAGATTGATTTCCTTGCCAAATGATCTCCTTCCTCTTTTATAGTCTTAGGCCTTTCACAATACCACGGTCCAAAACCATAATAACACAATACCATGAACCCAATACTTGGGGTCAACACTTTTTGATGCAATACCACAGACCAAAACCATAGGACCAAAAACTGTTGGACTAATACCATGAGCCAACCATGAAAGTGCGTGAACTTTTCTCTTCATGAAAGGAACTTTTCTTTGCATGAAAGTGTGTGAACTTTTCTTTATATGAAAGAAACTTTTCTCTACATGAAAGTGCATGAAATTTTCTCTACATGAAAGAAACTTTTCTCTCCATGAAAGTGCGTGAACTTTTCTTTACATGAAAGAACCTTTTATCTTCATGAAAGTGCGTGAACTTTTCTCTACAAGAAAGAAAATTTTATCTTCATGAAAGTGCGTGAACTTTTCTCTACATGAAAGAAACTTTTATCTTCATGAAAGTGCGTGAACTTTGCTGCACTATAATTTATCATCTGAGATGAGTGGGTTGCCATCAAGTACAACATATGTATCATAATGCCAACAATCAGCTCATGAATCGTTGCAAGTGATTCACACTACAAGGGAGGGAGGGTTGGAAATCCTGTCAACATAACCTTCAGTGGAGACGGTAAAGTTGAACATGTTGACAGATCATTTCTAGTATAAACAGCTTTGAAGTAAATGAATACTTGAGATACATTCAAGAGTGTGCCTTCCATGGCTTTCCTTTCTTTGAAATGACGATAATTCGCTATTTCAACACCTTCAAACCCTGCAACTAGTTACTAAGAATACTTTCGCTGCAAGTTAAAGCCAAAGGGAAAAACTGAATAATAAATAGGTTCAACAGGAAAATAGTTATGAAAAGGTTAGCTCCGAGCCTTGTGATGTTGAATCCTTAGGAGTGGAAGAGTATTGTGAGCAGGGGTAACATAGAGAGCTAGAGAAATAAACCCATGGCTTTGAGCATCTGTCAAAGGCAATAACACTAAAGGTGGGCATCTTTTATAAACAAAAATAATACAAAAACTTCAAGCTTTCAACCATCCTTCAAGGCCTTGAGAGGCTCAATAGCAAGGGATTATTTTTAAGTAAGGAAAATTGATGAGTTCCCACAAATTATCGAGGAAGGATAAAGTCAAGAAATTTATGAATACTTTTCTGATGTGAGGTATAGGCTAGTTATATCTGTAGTGAGTAATGTTGGTCGCTCTATTTAATTTTTTATGTTGGTCATGATGTAACTCTTATGCATATGTAGTGGATTACAGTCATTGTTGCTAGTTGGTTGAAGGATTAAGTCTTTGCATTTAAGTCCTGGTATGTACATTGAATAGAGATATTGTACATTGGTTGTTTGGTGCACATTTACAGAGGATATTGCAGTAACATTGAATTGTGAGTGGCTTTTTCTTCTTCCTCATTGGTTAATATTTGGGATCAGTTTATTTAAAGTGTAAGTTTGATAATGAAGAAAATGACCAGAATTGATAATGCATTAGAGTTGTTAAATACTTTGATACATTCAGGTGTTGATGGGATGGTAAAAATCAATAAGGAAACTCTTTTCGACTTTAAAATCTATCTACAAAATGCACAAGAAAACATGGAATTTTTGCAGTTGGAGTCCCAGTTCCAGTGAGATAAACTTCAACATATTTCATTTTAGGTTTTACTTTCTGGGATTTGTCATTCTAAATTGTCTTTTTCTCAAAGAAATCCTCTGTTCAAGGTTAAAACAAACACCCATCAACAACCAGCAAGTGATAAAATCAGTAAGGTTGAGGAAGATTCACATTCAGTGCCTAATGCAACAATAGAATTGAATGAAAAAGCATAAATTCAGCCTGCACTTCCCAAATTGGTCATCAGACCTTGGGAAGAGCTTGTCCATAACAAGAACAAAATAGGTCTTAGATATGATAAGGAGGTTTCCTTTCATATTCTACATTACTCAAAGCCTATCCAGTTCTAGAGTATTGGATTTCTTCATGACAATTCACCTTTAGTTGTTTTAGATTCTGCTCCTCTTCCATAGCAACAACAACATATTGTGAAATGCCAACAGTGTGACCAAGTTGGCCATATGAAAGATCACCTTTTTGATATTCATCCATGTAAGCATTGTCATAAAACATGTCATTCTTCAAACAGACGCTTCAAAACAAGCCTCCTGCAAGAACAAAGATTCATCTTGGATGGATCACTTCTTCGCAATGGGCATCAACAACCAAGAAGATATTTAAGTTATATGTCCCAACTTTTTCTAGAGTATTGAACAGTCTTGCAGTTGAGTTTTCTCCATCATCTCACCTTGTATCTGACAGGGGGGGAAATGATGGTCATCTACAAGCTTCAAAGCCATATCAAGAGAGCCTGAGCCATAACCTGCCATACCATATTCAAATTTGTAACTAGAGACAAAGACGCCCTTGAGCATGCCTTAATTTGGTGATGCCTCTTCAAAGAATTGGCGAAAGTTCCTATAATAGAATACTTTAGCCTCTTGTCAGTTTTGGAAGAGTTCTAGGAATTGCATTAAGCATTCCAAAGTTGGTGGTAATCCTTAAACCTTCACAGGTTGAGACCTCCCTTTTCAGGTTAAGGTTCTCCCTTTTATGTGGGGTGAGACCTCCCTTTCATGGTTGAAGTTTTCTCTCTCCAAAAAATCTGGAATACTTCCTCTAGAAGAAGACTTCAACTTCTTGCCAGACCTGGAAGAGTTATGGGAACTGAGCTAAGCATTCTAGTATTGGTGGTTGTCCTTAACCCACCTCCCTTGATGCCAACATCTCAGAGAGCACATTCAGCCTAGTGTTGCCATGCATTTTTGCACGTTTTGTATTACAACTCTCTTCTTGGAATCATACATAACCCTTCGGATTAAGGGGGGGAATATTGGACACCTAATCCTCTAAAGGTTGGCTTGGAAGCTGAACAACCAAAGGGAGTCCAAGGGACCACTTGGAATATGAAACCAAGGGTCACTCCTATGTATTATAAATATGTATCATTGTGAATAAGAAAAAGAATATAATGTTTATCTTTCATATTTCCTCACAATGTATGTGTTTAACAGAGCCAATGCTAGTGTCAGTCAGTGCCTCCTATCACCAGTGACCAAATGGGCCCTTATCATGTCATGTTAGGGTCCCACAATCAAATTTTTGTCATTCCATTAGGTCATCATGCAAAAATTTTGTCACTAGATGTAGTCTCAGTTTTGTCTCCAATCCTTTTAAATAATTTTTATTCCTTGCTGTCTCATATCACCTTTGTGCTGAGTGTGCTTCAGTCATTAGTTGTCTTCATCATCATATTCATTTTTATCATGATTTCATTCAGCCAAGGTTCCCATTAGGTTTTAGGGTTCCCAAGTCATCATTTCATAATATTTCATCATCAACTTTAGGTTTCATTACATCAAATCCAGGTAAGTGGCTAGGTGTTTACCATATTTGTTTGTCAGTTTTTCTTGGAAAGTTCATTTCCCTCTACTAGGGTTTCGAGGGCATTTTTCTTTGTTTCATGACCTCCATGGTAAAAATATCAACAAAACTTGTATCTTGATTCTCATACACCTTCCCTTATCCTTAATATACCTTCCTAAACACTTTTGATCAATCCTATCCCTCAAAATCACCATTTCCCCACAAACCCTAGCATATTACCACAATTTTACACTTTTATAGGCTAGGCCTATGTTTCACCCTTTTTGACCCCTTCCCCTCACTCAATCCTTGAAAATACATTTTCCCCTACTTTCTAACGTCCCCTCCCTACCTCCAAAATTTTTCCTAAGAATTTAGAAGCCCCCTATCCCCTTTATTTCCCTTCATTCATATCAATTACCCTAATCCCTTGTTTTCCCTACACTAAACCCTAATTTTCTCTCCCATTGAGCTAGGGTTTTCTATGGGATCAGAGATATCTTAGTAGAGGAGGCATAAGGGAGGTCATATAAGAAATTATGAGGCCATTTCATCTCATAAACATCATTTCTACATCATTTTTCAAGAAATCATTCCATGGGACAAATCATTTGTCACACATAGGGCCAGTTTTTTTTCAAAGGATGGTTATGAGAAAATGGAGATGCATTTCACAAAATTGAAAGAGGTTTTTGTTAATAATACACCAAGGAAGGAAAAAATACTTCAGGGTTTACACTGGTATCATATAATGGGAGATATACAACTTTCATGGATACCTATGTTAGAAAAAAAAAATCAAGTTAAAGTTTATGTTTTAGTCATTTTTTTTGGCACAGATTATGAGAAAATGAAACTTAATTTCCAGAAAATGAGATTTTTTTTGTTTCACAACATCCTTATCTACAAAAACCTCTCTCCATTTTCAAAAATGCCTTATGGTTAGAGAGATATAACTTCATCTTTGAGCCCTATTTTTGCAGAAAAACCCAGATTTTTTATAAGCGCAATGCTATGGCACTACGCTTTCATATTAGAGCTCCAAATGCTAAAAAATTTATATCCTTGGATAGATATTTCCCTAAGGATCTCAAATTTCCACTTTTTCAAGCATGTCAACAAACTGGATAGGAGAAAAAGTCACTTTTTGCCACTATTCTGAAGTAGGCACATCGCTCATAAAGCCACTTCGGGAGAATCAATTTTTGAAGGCCTTCCCATTGTCCATTTCTGAAAATTAAAGCTATTCAAGAAACTATACCAAAAATTGTAGCTGACCGTTCTCTTACTTTTAAAGTTTGACTTCTAGAAGGCTTCCAAAATTTGCTTGCAAGATCACGCTACTCTTATAGCCAAATGCGCTACGCTTATACCTGTAGCTATCATTTTCACTTCGTTTTCTCCATATCTTCATTTTATGATGTAATTTTGATATTTTAAAGACTTGATGATGTAATTATTGGATTTATTGGCATGATATGTTGTTTTTGTGCTTAATTAAGCCTCATAAAGGTCGAAAAACTCAAATCAAAGTATATAAGAAGAGTTTGTGTTTAACCTTCTTAGTCTCTCTTGTTGGTTGAGAGATTCTTGGGAACTATTCCACCACTTAGGGATTCGACCCATGAAGGTGGGTAAATGGTTGTTTTGAGTCAATATGTATGATTCCTATTTAGTGAGAGGGGTTGGAATTTTGTGGAGACACTTGTACGTTATGTTTTCATACAGTTAATCAAAGAGAAATTGTAGCTATTTTTCAGGAATACTTGTTCAGTGAGTCTGTGGTGTTATTTTCCTTTCATATCAATTTCTTATTGATGAAATCATCTCCCTTTACATGCTTTGATTTCTTCTTATGGTACGCAAAATTCTTAGATTCAAAGCTCTGTTTATGTGGAAAATCATGCTTGTGTTTCTCTTCTTATAAGATTAATGAATTCATGCTAATACATGCTCATTATGATTTCATAAATTCTCAAACCTATACTTCATTGACTATATCTGAAGTTCATTGAAACATAATGCTATCTAGATCCTCTTTATGCCTGTTACTGCACACTTGATACCTTGACCTAATTGCCTGCTTTCATCCTTAGTCTAGAAAACCTAAAAACCCTAAATTTTCAAATATTCAAATAACACTTATACATCTAGCCTAAAATCGGTTTCTTTTCAGTTATTCATTGACAAATCATTAGAGAGATACCTCTCTTGTTCAATAGGGATAGCTATTGAACTGAAAGTGGTTTGAGGTTACCTCTTTCAATTTCCTCCCTAGCCTATGACATTGTAGGGGATAAAATTTTTGGTGTCGTTGCTGGGGAAATGAGTGATATATCTTCCTTGGGAAAGAACAACAAAGATGAGATCTCATTGCTGATGGTGAACAATGATCAGACACAAAAAGGCTCTGCATCTTTCACCTAGCAACTCCACATAGTTCAGATTGATTTATAGACTCCATAAGTTTTTTTTTTATTACCTGGCAACTCCGTTGTCAAAGAAATCCAGATTACAGAACATTTACGTTGAAACTAATCAACTAGGTTTGAATATTCCACTGGATGATCAACCTTTCCAGTAGGAATATGGAAGGATCACTCGCAAAAGTCAAGTACTCAAAATGGAATTGCATTCAAGATGTAATTTAATTTCTTGTAAAATACTTCTTCTCCTTTCCTGAAACCGTCTTGAAAATTTTCCAGAGTTTTTTGTATGAAAAAGATGATCAATGTATTGTATTTGATTATGCCTATATGAAGAGTGAAAATACTAAATTTCCCTTTGATGTTGATCAAGATCACGACCTCTTACCTGAAACTTGTGCATATCCTTTTCGAGTTGATGAGTCTAAAGAGACTTAAACTTATCCTACAACTAGTGTACATAGTCTTACACCTGCTGCAATCTCGGATAGATATAAGCCTCTAATTTTACCTCCTATATTCCATGTTTTCCCTGAAAATCATTACCTATATCTGCCAAGGTTTGATGGTGAATGTAACAAAATCACTGCTGAGAGACATATGCAGAATTTTGAGACTTTCCTCGACCTTTTTGAAGTTGATGAAGAGGATGTCAGTATTAGGTTGTTTTATCTTTCTTTTCAAGGAAAAGTCAAGAGTTGGTTCAAAAACTTGCCTGCAGTGAGCATCTCATATTTCCCATAGTTTGTCAAAGTTTTCCTCGATAAGTGGGTTGTAAAAGAGAAGCCTTTCTTGATTCTAGAAGAATATAACCAACTGAAAAGACAACAAGGGGAGACAGTACAATATTCTTCTGCTAGATTTAACGAAGTCTATAGTTTGATTCCTGCTAATATAAGACCTCCTCCTGGCTCAGCTCTCTTGTATTATGCGAAAGAATTTGGTCCAAAAATGGATTTTCAGTTGATGGAAAGGAACCTTGCAACACTTGAGAAGATGCAGAATAGTGTAGTAGATGTAGAGGCTAATCTATTGATTAGAAGGGAAGAGTTGAAGGCAGAAGAGAGGAAGAACATAGATGCAGAGCACTCAACATCATTAGAGGTAAAGCTTGACATTTTGGTAAGTGCAGTGGAAGAGATGATGCATAAAATCATCACAAGGAATGAGTATGATGTTCAGGACCATGGCTCGTTGATTGAAGAAAAACAAGTCGGTGATCCAAAACATTTTATTTCTTATCCCAATTGTCATAGATCTGATAATGATTATTTTATAGATCAGATAGCAGAGGAGAGATCTATTGATCTGACATTTATGTTTGATGATATTCTTTATATTGATGATTTGCATAGTTTTGATCAGTATGACGATGATTATGTTCTTCGAACATAAGAAAATATTGCAGACCAATCAACAACGAATTTGTGGGAGGAGGAATTTTAGTTTCAATAGCTTGAATACAATGATTAGCCAATGCATATCAGCTATGGTAGTTAGGAGGAAAGTGAATTAAGTTTGGAAGTAAGTGAAGGATCTTTGCCTATTTGTTTTGCTTAATTTTAGTTCATCAGAGATAACTTTTATGCAATTGGAAATCAGCAGTCATTAAGTTTTTATATTAACAATCAAGAGGGCAATGAAATCCTTGATCAAGACTCCTCAGATCCAAATTTTCAGTCCTCGAATGCCATTGAATGTCAGGTTGCAGATGAAGACTTGAAAACTGAAATATATGATCAAATGATGTAGGAAATTTCTTTACCATTATGCTTTGAAACCTTTCTGTTTTTGAAGGGAAATTTTCATAGTATATCTGCAATTAAGAATGAGAAGCTTATAGAAAATTATGGGGTCTCATTGGAACCAATATGTAATAGGTTTGCAACAGTCTTCCCAAGTTTTTCATGATCCAATAGCTGGTGTTTTAGATGATATCTGTAGTCAAAGTTTTTCTCCATTAGCTAGGAATAAGCTTCAAAAAAGTGGTGATAAAAATGTGATTGGGCAACTGGCTTCATTGTCTTGTTCAGCAAGAGTCTCAGTACAAAGCACATCTGAAAATTTGCAATGATATCAGGAAAGTAAGGATAAAGATGAAAGTTCACATTCATGTTATGAAGACTGCCTAGAGAAAAGAAGTAATGTATTAGATGGGTTGGAAATCAATATGTGTTCCTATAGAGATCCTTTTGCAACATTCTTGAGGTCAACTGGAGGGCTCATACTTTGGAATTTCATTAAGATTCAATATGTTTACAAGTTTTTATGGGAGTTTTCTTTCAGTAGTTCTCTCTTCTTGCTCATAAGCAAGCACCTGCGGAGAATTCAACTAGCAGACAAAATGATTACATGGTTGCATTGGCTGTTCCATTTCAAAAGAGTGAAGTTTCCTAATCTATCCCTTGTAAAATTGTTCCCTTTTCCTTCTTGATCACTCCAATCCTCTTATTTTTTTTGGTGGTTCCTTTCCTAAGGACTACATTTTGGCATCTACCTTCTTTTCTTGCTACTTTTCTTTGCAGCCATAATTTTTTGGTACGTTGAAGGATGGAATTTCTTTTAATTCATATTCTCATTCTAAAGAAGGTGAGAAACCCAAAATTCACTTGGTTTCCCTAAATATTTTTCATGTGTGGTTGGGATTGACAATTTTGGCTGCCACGTAATCTAAAAAAAGTTAACTGGTGAGAAATGATTCTCCTTATTTGACATTTTTTTTTCATTTCTTACTCATATCTCCCTTATGTTCCCATTCCCTCTTCCTTGTTGTCTGTTTAAATATTTCTCTTATCATTTTTCTTGTTTTTTGTCCAACATTTCATTTGGAAATATATCTTATTTCCTTAACACTTTCAGTAACACCCATACATTTTTTATATGTTCAAGGATGCCATCTTGTTTACTAATTTCCACTCATACTTAGAGAGGTGGAAAACCTCAAATGTCATTTGTTATTTTCACATATTTCTTTTGAAAAGTTAAGATATCCAATTTTTCCTCCCAAGTTGTCTAAAAAATCTTATGTGGTGACCAACGCTCTGTATTTGACATTATTTTTTATTCCTACACAAATTTCCCTTCTACAGTTATTTTATCCTTGATTCTCACTAAATATTCCTCTTATCATTTTACTTACTCTTTGCGTAGTGATTTTTTTGGGCATATGCCTTCTTACCTTAAAATTTCTTTACTACCCAAGTTTCCAATACATTGAAGGATGGTGATTTGTTTAATCCATGCCAAAGATTGTGGGGAACCTTTCAATGTCTCATTTAGTGTTTCACAATTAATTCCTTTATTATATTAGATTCAATGGCTACAATATATTCTAGTTGTCATTCCTTTCCCCTCCAAGTGTCCTTTCATGTAAACAATGGTGATAAACAAATTGATTGTCATTGTCATTAGTAGGGTGGTTTGTTTTCAAGTTTTCATTCCATCTCCACTCCATAACTTGTGTGTTGTAACATTTAACAAGTGTTAATTTTCATTGATTTATAGGGGGAAATAATTGTAAATCCTTTGTAATAATAATTTTGGTTTCAAGCATTTTGAATTCGTTGTGCATCACTAGAGGATTAAAAAAATGAATGACATTTCTACTTGCCAACGCATGTTTTTGAAAAAAATTGGTAATATGGGACATTTAATTCTTTTCTCTTTGCAACCAAGATTTTAAATTTCTTATTATAAATTGAATGTCCTAACTTTTTATGACTCAATTTATTAAGAATAAATTTGAGAACTTATATATATATATATATATATATATATATATATATATAAAGAAATATAGACTCACAAGGTTGATCATCCACTGGAAGCTTCACAATCTATTTTTCTTGTGAAAGGAAAATTTCACCTGGCTTTTTCCAGAACTCCAAGCCTAAGAAGTAGTGCATCAATCCTAGGTCCTTCATCTCGAATTCGGAAGCCAACTTCCTCTTGCATTGATGAATGAGAGGGCTTGCACCTATCATAAATAGATTGTCCACATAAAGTACCAAGATGAGAGGTCTATCATTTTCAACCTTGAAGTAAAGGTTCATATCAACTTCGCTTCTTGTAAAACCCAACTTCATCAAATAGTTATCAATCCTCTCATACCAAGCTCGAGGATCTTGCTTCAATCCATAGAGGGCTTTCTTTAGCTTTCATACATGTGTTTTCCAATATTGAACTTCGAACCGCTTGGGTTTTTCAACATATACTTCCTCCTTAAGTGAGCCATGTAGGAAGGTGGTCTTGACATCCATTTGATGAAAAAAATTTCCTTGAGAGGAAGAGACAGCAATGATCAAACGGATGGTGGTATATTGGGAAATTGGTGGAAATATCTCATCATAGTCTACACCTTATTTTTGATCGAAGCCTCGAGAAAGAAACCTAGCCTTGAACTTTTCAGCACTTCCATCAGCTCCATGCTTCATCTTGTAGAGCCATTTCAAGGTGACAAAATATTTGGCCTTGGGTCTAGGTACCACATCCCAGTCATTATTTTTCATGATTGACTCATACTCTTCGTTCATAGCATCCTTCCAAACTTGGTGCTTAAAAACTTCTTTGAATGTATAAGGCTCAATTTGAACAATGGTGCTCATGGTAGCTAAGTACCCTTGGTACCTATTTGGCTTATTACTTTCATGAAATGTCCCCCTTGGTGAAATATGTCTCTCAGCATCTTTGATAGTGTCCCTAAGCCATGAGGGTATCCTTCTTGAGGAGTAGGGCTCATGGGGAGGTAGACCAATGGGATCCATTGGTCCTTCAACATCGAGAATTGACTCATCCTGTGATTCTCCCCACTTTCATGTATCTTCTTCTTTGCCCTTCCTTGGAATAGTAAGGTCCCTAATATTCCCAAGGCAACATCTTCATCAAAGGTGACATTATGACTTATTTTCACTTCTCTTTGACCAGGCACATAGATTCTATATGCCTTTGAGGTTTCATTGTAGCCCAGAAATGTTCCTTTCTTCCTAGCTGCATCCAATTTGCTTCTCTTTTCTTTTGGCGCATGAAAATTCATGGGGCTACCAAAAATTCTAAAATGAGAAACATCAAGTTTCTTACCACTGAAAACGTCTTCAGGAATTTTGGAGTCCAATGCTTGATGAGGGCATCTATTTTGAACATACAAAACAGTATTGGGAACTTCTCCCCATAGGAATTTTTGAAGGCCTTGATCATGAAGCATGGCATGGGTGGCTTCTATAATTGAATGATTCTTTCTTTCAACAACTGCATTTTTCTCGGGAGTATATGCAGTAGTAGTCTCCCTATTAATGCCATCTTCTCTACAATATTCATTGAACTCATTTGATTCATATTTGGTTCCATTATCAATCCTCAATATTTTGATATTATCCCCTATTTGATTTTCAACCAAGGATTTGAAAGAGTGGAACCATTGGAGTGTTTCATCCTTCTTCTTTAAGAAATAAATCCAAGTTTTGCGAGAAAAGTCATCCAAAAAGATAACATAATACAAATATCCTCCCAAAGATGTTACGGGAAACATATCAGATAGATCAGAATGAACCAATTGCAAAATGTCAGTAGTCTTGCTATCACATGAGGGGAATGGTCCCTTTAGATTTTTTCCTTCAGCACAACCCTAACAAAAACCTTCATGTTCTCCTTTAAATTCGGGCATCCTTGTCACCATATTTCTTGCATCGGGTAGAGCCTTATAAGGAAGATGAGAAAACCTCTAGTGCCATAATTCAGATTGAATAGATTTGTCGTAAGAAATAGCTCCTAGTGGACTTCCTCCAACTTGAAATAGGAAGTCAACCCTGAATCAAAGAGTGAATTAATCTTTGAAATTTATTTTCCAAACATGTACCTTTCCATCAATGAATGCCACCTTGAATCCTTTGTCCTCCATTGCCAAGATAGATACCAAGGTCTTCTTTAGATTAGGTACATAAAGGACATCTTGTAGATGCATGATGTTACCTTGATTCAATTGAAGAGTAACATTCCCAGTACCTTTCACGAGATAAGTGGCATTGTCTCCAAGAATGATTTCCAAATTTGTATCCTTTTCTATCAAATTGGAAAGAGCTTCTTTATACCGAGTGAAGTGTCTTGAGGCACCACTATCAATCAACCAATTACCCAACATATCAGGAAGAGAGGCAATAGAGAGGGTAGATATAAGATAAAATTATTTTTGCTTGTTTTCTACAACATTAAATTCATCATACCTAGAGTTTCCTAATCTTTTGGGAGGTCGACCATTTCCATATTGAGTAGGAGGAGCATTCCTTTTACCTTTATTGTTGAACCTATCATTCCTTTGATTGTTGTTGCCCCTGAAATTATTGTGGTTTTTTTTGTTATCATCATCTCGAGGTGTATCCATTTTATTAGGACACTCCCTAGAATGGTGGCCAAACTTATTACACAATGAAACATCTTGCATTTTTCCATCTTTGAATCCTTGTCTTCCTTTTCCTTGTTTCTTTGAACCAACGTTGTTCTTATTTTTAGCATGAGTGGAGAATGCATTAGGATTAGTCTTGTTTGAAGGCATGTCTCTCTATATCATCCTTGTCTCTTCTTAAGTACACCTAGTCAATAATTCATCAAAACCTGGAATTCGGTCATTGTTGAGGATAATAGTTTTGAACACATTCCATTCATGAGGGAGACCTCCAAGGGAAATGAGAGTAAGCTCCCTGTCAGCAATAACTTATCCAATTGATAGAAGATTATTTTTTATTTCAGTAATCCTCATGAAGTAGGATTGGATATCTTCTCCTCTTCCCTTCTTTATTTCCTTCAACTTGTTCTCGAGAAAGAGGACTTGGTTTGCATTGCTAGCTTTAAACATGTTAACCAACTTGTCATACATATCCTTAGATGTACCCAAATCAAAGATGTAAGCAACCAAATGCATATGAATAGAATCCCTGATGATCTTCTTAGCTTTGACCTCACCTTTCTTGTACTTTGTCTTAGCGGTAGTTGGTGCATTTGGAGGAGGTTCAACAATCCTTCCTTGCACACAGTCCATAAAATCATGCTCTTCCAAAGTCAATTCAAGAGACATCTTCCATGCATGATAATCAGACTTATCATTGCACTTGTCCTCAGATTTGAAGTAAGATGAGGAGGTCATTGAATCTTGTCCTTGTCCAACAAATCTTAGTGATTTCTTTTCTCACTCTTGCTTGGGCTCTGTCTTCACATCGGCTCCGATACCATGTTAATTTTAGATATAAATGGTATGTTCTATTCTTTAGACAAATTTACTTATGTTTTTCTTATTAGCCCAATATCAATTTCCAGATTAGAAATCATATAAACATTTATATTAAATACACATATAACATAAAAATTAAGCAAAAGACAAACAAAGACAAGAGGACACAATATTTGGTAGATGTCAGGGAAAAACCCCAATGTAGGGAAAACCCTTTGATCAAATACTCTTATTAGTCTTCAAAATCTCAGTAGAGGCTGAGAGCACCACACAAAATTTACTTGCCCAAACACTGTCAAAACAATCCAGTCAAACTTCAATCAACAGGATGTCCTAACCAGTTATTTAATGCTAGTCAAACCAATAGAGAATCTCCTCCAAAAGAGCTTGGTCAAATCCAACAAACTCGACCTCCAAAGGCAGTTTGAAACAGCCCAAAATCGTCAAATATTTGGTCAAACATAGTCAACATAGGTCAATGTTGTGGCCAAAGGGCTTGCATTCAACAAAAGTCAAACTGCTGCAATTTCCTTGATTTCTATGCCTAGGGATGCGGCCTCAAGAGATCGGATTTTGTGCCTGAAAAACGTAGTCAAAGGATAAGGTTTGACCCTCGGTCAACGCTGGTCAACATCCCTACAATTGGCCCAAAAAATATTTGTGATTTTCTACCTATAATTCTAGTAAACCCAAGTCAGCGCATGAATAAGAGAGATGCTCCTATTTGTTGTACGAACTAATGAGAAGAAGAGAGAGAAATATGTGTTGATAGTGTGTCAAAATGAGGAAAATGCCTCTTCTATTTATACACAATGTTGAGGGTGAAGAGACATAATTGTTGGGCTTCAGGAGCCTACATTAGACTTCTCACTGACCTTGGCAAATTGTCCATAGATGAAATAAATTAATTATTCCATTTCTGCTTGTCATAATGAGATGATATTCAGATCAATTTTGCACATCTCGGAAAGTGGAATCCAATAAAAATATCATCTCCATAATATGAGCTTTCCAAGGTGTATTTTTTCCCTAGTTACCAATTTTAACAGTTAAATATTTAAGTAAAGGAAATGTGTCCTCTACTATTTAACCAACACTTCTCCTTGTAGGTATTCCTCATAATGTATTTAACCTAGTCGTAAGCCCACTCTCATTTTGGATAGTATGTCATCATTTTAATTTTATTCCCTATGAATGTGATAAAAAGATATAACCATAAACATTGTAATCAACTCCACAATTCTTATCATCCACTGATCCAATAAATAAGTGTTTAAGGAAGTACAATATTTCAGTCAATTTGTCCATGGGTCTTGGATAGATGGTGACTAAGTGCTTTATTAAATAACTCCTTGATGTGAAGTCACTAGTTCAATTCCTTGCCCTAATTGGGGTGATATATTGGACATGATGATGATGTATTCCTACCCAAAAAGTCCAATTTTTTAGTCCACGGGGTCATGGATAAACGGTTATCAAGTGCTCTGTTAAGGCACTCCTTGATGTGAGGTGACCAGTTCAATTCCTCGCCCCAATCGGGGTGATATATTGGACATGATGAAGATGTAGTACCACCAAACCTTAAAAAAAAACTTTCAATCCATCTATAACAACCTTTGAATTCCTTATCACTTGTAAGCTTAGATTATTCAAGTGGCATAATTAAAATGACTAATGTAAACAATTAATTCGTATTATTGTAGTACCTATTAAGTAGTCCTATTTTTGTTCCTAGACTAAATTAGCCATTCATGTTATTCATTTTTAATTATATTACTTATTCGCTAGTCATATATTTTTAACCCATTCAAAACTTTTCCTTTATGTTAGTCGTTTTTACTTGGGTCACTTAAGATTGCTCATTTTTTCTAGTATTTCACTTAAAAAGGTTGCAGTGGCTAACTTTTTTTAGTTACATCTACTCACTAATTTCTCCTTTTCTACTAGTGAGACCAAATGAATTTTAGGGTTTCCCACAATCTTTGGCATGGATTAAATAAATCACCATCCTTCAATGTATTGGAAACTTGGGTAGTAAACAAATTTTAACGTAAGAAGGCATATGCCCAAAAAAATCACTACGCAAAGAGTAAGTAAAATGATAAGAGGAATATTTTAGTGAGAATCAAGGATAGAATAACTGTAGAAGGGAAATTTGTGTCGGAATAAAAAATAATGTCAAACACAGAGCGTTGGTCACCACATAAGATTTTTTAGACAACTTGGGAGGAAAAATTGGATATCTTAGCTTTTCAAAAGAAATATACAACAACAGAAAACTATTATTATTAACTATATTGCATGTTCAAAAGTATTATTATTAACTTTTATTTTACTTAACCCTTAAGAATCACAGATCTTGATAAAAGAAACAGAAGTGTTGAAGAGTTTCTATCATCTACAACCAAGATATAAGGCAGTTTTTCTAAACTTAGGTATGGTTTGAAAATCCCTAGGAAATTAGTGGGCGTTTGACATCAAATATTTTAAATTGATTAAAATTCAATGCAATCTAAAAACCTGTCTAACACACTATAGTTGTGGATAAGAATTTAGGAACAACATATGTGCATATCCCCTTAGGAATCAATTTGGGCTGTCAATTAAAAAATAAAAAATAAATCAACATATCATCATCCACTTTAAGTTGAAATAGGAAGCCTCCAGCGAAATATTTTTATATAAACATCACTCGAGCTCCTCTAGCAACAAGTAACTCAAGTTCCATTTCTTCCACATCTATTTCCATGCAGAGTCCTTTTACTTTTGTTGCAACACTCGATACAATAGGACAATTCAAACTTATTGCTTAAATTACAATTAAGATTTTTAACAGGTGAAATCAATAATGAAAAAACAAATTTGATTGTACTCATAAAATGGCTCAATGCACATGTTAAGTAATCTCTATAACATTTGAAAATGCAATTTAAACCATAGAAAATTACAGATTATATTTTTTTCAAAATTGATAAGTAAAAAAAAAACCATAACCGTGATGAATAACAACCAGCTAAATATATATATAATTCAATAGCAAAATTTGATGACCCCCGAATAGCCATGGTTAAAATAGACTTATACTAAATCTATACTGATTTTAACAACTATCTATATATAAATATATATATATATATAAATGCTACTAACTTAGCTACTGAGGACAAATCTTAGCATTCATCATACGAAATCAATAACACAGGGGAGTGATCTTCATGCATCAAACGTCATATCGACTGCATCTAGCGCAACGGTCAACTTTTCAGGGGCCTCCGTAGCTTGGGAAGTTAAATGATTTAACTGCGGAGGTGCTTGTCGCTGATCCATTTTAGATCTCCTGTTACCATAATTAACACTAGCAGCATTGTGTTTAGGATGGTTGTTCGTAAGAGTAGATTCTCTCACTCCCACTTCAAGTGCAGCAATATTGGCAGTGCAGGCAGCCCGATGTTTTTCTGCTTGACCTGTTCGTATTACCTTGCTACCCACTGTGTTGGGAACTAGAATATTCTGTAGAGTTTCTTGTTGCGATTTTCCCTGGCAATCGCCAGTGCTGATTTGGGATTGAGGACGGGACATTGGCTGCATCATTCTTCCCGAATTAAACATACCATTGTTCTGAAATTGGCCATATCCATTCATTTGGGATTGGGCACCAGGAAAGTAAGTATTAGGAATCGGTGTGGGTGTGGTTGTGGGTCTACTGCTTTGAACAGGTGTGGGTGTGGTCGTGGTCGTGGGTCTACTGCCTGTGGGAATGGAAGTGCGAGGATTTGAAGAGTACTGCGTTGTGAGTGTGGGTGTGGGAGTAGTGCCTCCTGCTAGTTGATTTGTGGGCGTAAAAGTATTTGGCCTGACCATTTCTGGATTCTGTGAAAATTGTGGAGTAAGAAATGGAGGGGCTGCAGGTGATGAATACATGTTGCATTGAACGGGTGTGGGTATCGGACTAATGCCTCCTCCTAGTCCATTACTGGGCGTAAAGGTACTTGGTCTGACAGCTTGTGGGTTCTGTGAAAATTGTGTAGAGAATGGAGGGGCTGCAGGTGATGAATATATGCCTGAGTATCCTGCAGTAGCAGTAGATGCAGAATGTCCTGCCATTCTTGAGGCAATGGCGGGCTTTGCCTGATGCAATAGCCAATCAATGGTTTCCCCGCCTCTGTGGAAGCCCAGCTCACTGGTCAGCTCTTGCAAGCGCCTTGTTTGAATTGGCAACCACCAATCTAGCTCTCTGCATGCATCGGACTGTTGGGTTCGGACCGTATCTATTAACCAATCGATGGTTTCCCCTCCATTCTTGTGGCGCAGAGATTCGGTAATCTCTGCGACGGTTTTGGCTCCCATGATTGTAGGTAATAAAAAATCGATGGTTTCCCTTCCATTGTGGTAGCCCAGTTCTGTGGTGACCTCTGCGATGGCTTTAGCTCCCTCGATTGTAGGGAAAAAAAAATCGACAGTGGATCCTAGCGTTTTGAAATTCAAAGCTCGTTTAACAACGTCTAACCTTTCTTTGCAGGCATGGGGCACTTCAACTCTCGGGGCCGTGCTGGTCCTAGGCATCACGTCGGATTTTGCTGTTGTCATCTTCATTCTTTTGGAGCTGCGGGCAGAGCTTCTCTTTGAAGCTGAAGCTGAAGCTGGAACTGGATTACTAGTTGCTCCTCTCTGATTTGTCTGGAGAAGTGAGATGCCGATTCCTTCCATTGAAATCCTACGATCCGAAGCCGCGGATCCGAGCTGAAACCAAAATATTTGGATTTGATACGATCGCGTGAAACCAAAATATTTGGATTTGATACGATCGCGTCAGACGTTTGTTGGTTGTAATAGGCAAAGGAGAAGAAATAATCAGAAGCCGCCGATCCCAGCTGAAACCAAAATAGAAATAATCAGAAGCCGCGGAAACCAAAATATTTGGATTTGATGAAGTAATAGGTAGTTGATGAGTGAGTATTTATTCTCATTACGGAGTCAAACCCCTCCGTATATTTGGGTGAAGCAAGAGATTTACACGGCATGGTTGGTCCTATTGGTGGACCCATTACTAAACATAATAAAAAAATATGTCCCACTGGTGGAGCGATTATTAAAAATGAAAATTATATAATGTTAATTGGCTGCTTGGTACTAATGGTGGACCCATTACTAAACATTAAAAAAATTGAAAATTGGTCTTATGGGTGGATTATATATATATTTATACCCTTGAAAATTGGTCTTATGGGTGGATTATATATATATATATTTATACGTGGAGTTAGTTAGTTAGTTGAGGATATAGGTAAGATTTAATAATTTGTTAAATACATGTTAATCAAAATTCAAAATAGGTGAATAAAATATTGAATAATAATAATAATAACGGTTATATTTATTGAATTACATATTAAATTAAATTGATATACTAATTTTTTTTAACATATTAATTATTTGTGGAATAAGAAATCATTTTAATATGTTTGATTCAAAAGAATGTTTTATATTTATTGAATTAGATATTAAATTAAATTACTATATGAAATCTTTTTAACATATTAATTATTTGTGGAATAAGAAATCATTTTAATATGTTTGATTCAAAAGAATGTTTTATATTTTTAGATGGGCTTTTTGCACTTTAGAGGGTGGAGGGTGGGTTATTGTCGTATCATTTAGCCATTCAATCGAGGGACGTGGAATCATGCCCCCTTAATTGTTTATCCACGCGAATTGACCTTGGCATGCGGAATACTACACATACGATGCCCAACACCATGTAAATGTAGCATCACGTGACTTCTTCACACCCCTATCGAATCCACTTTATTTGGAAAATAATCTCAATGTTTGATTGCTTGACATCCTCGCCTCATGCAATTGGCCGAAATTTGCTATCACCAAGTATGGAATTCAATACTATAGTCTTGGTAATTCACTGAACCACTACTGGGAACAACCCTAGCCAAATGAATATTAGTTAAGACATGGCATTTTAAGTAGCTCATTCGAGTCCTCTAAAAAATCACTTTTCCCCGAAGCGAGTCAGCCAAGCTTTTGATGGTAAATTTAATCTTGCCCATTCCTCTAAGCCATGCTTGCAGTGGTTCAACTCTCCTAGCTTTTCAGGCGAAATTCAAGGAAGGGAGTACTAGCTCGTTAGCAAGCTTTACTTCACGAAGCTGGCGCTTTCCCTTCTTAAGTTTGACTAGCAACTCAAATCATCTTGCAACAACATCTACTCAAAAATGACCTCTCCAACTTCTAGAAACTATCATAAGAATCATGTAGTAGTGAATTGGTATATCGACAAATGGGAGGTCGTTTTCCATGGAAAGTTAATCCTTTTCACCTCCTAGTTATTTCTTGCTTCTTATTCCATTGGCGTTCTTGTCTTGACTTTAATTCCTAGTAGAGGCTTGGCTTCTTACTCCTATTTGCTAGTCACTAAGCCAACACAGATATATGGAAGTTGCACTCTCTCTTGGCTCTCAGTTCTTCATTAAGCTTTTTCTCACTAGATTTATCCTTTGCTAACACTCTCAGCCAATCTGGTCCTTGTTTGATTACTTACCTTTATTCAGGGCACAAACCTAGCTGCGCTTTCCTTAGACCTTTATTACTCCTATCTATTTTCATCTCTTCTGTCACACATGTTCTTTGGCCTTTCTCTCATCCTCGTGTAGCTACCATGCCACATCAGAGAGCCTGTGTCCGAAGAAGTGAAACATACTATCTTCAAGAGCGAGACAATACAAGTAGTACACAAACAAAAATCAAAGTGGAGGAAGTAGTAGCTCACTTTCAAGAACTCACCCCACCCCCTATTTAGGAAGAACTCACTCGTGCCGAAAGGGAAGGAACCTTCTTTTAGACATAATAGAGGTAATGAAAAAATTGGTAGACTAGGCCCATGATACAAGGCACACACATGGGTATTTTAATTAGTATATGCATACATTAGACTTGTACCACCATACATAATTCCTACTTGGCAAGATTCTACTAGATTGGCATGAGAACATAGAGGACCTCCTCCTCTCCTTGGAACTCCTACATAGACACATGAAGGACCTAGAACACCAAATCAAGTGCATCGAGAAGCTCCTTCGCAACTTCCCTACTACTCGCTGCTCACCAAGAAGCAACAAGGAGCTAATCTAGGTTGCAACAACATATTCCAACTCCTTTTCCTAGTCTCCTCGATGTTATCATGTCTTTGGTTTTTTAGTTTCATGTTTATTTTTATTTTTCTCATGGCCTTGAAGGCCCCAAAATTAGCATATGTATAGCACATTTTGAATCTTTCGGGAATTTTTTGTCTTTTGTCTCTTTTAAATGGGTACATTTTTTGATATGGTCATGTTTCCTCAATGAGTGGTCAATCTAAAACCTTCAACACTTTCATGTAATATTTTGTTTAGAAAGTAACACAAATATTTACTCAAAAGAAAAATCTTTTCTTTTATATAATATATAATAATACATACTATAACTGTTAAACACACATGGACAGCAAGAGAAAATAGGAAAGATAAAACATGCAGTACAATTTTTATTAACAACTGATATACATGTATAGTACATTGTTGTGACCGTTGGGTTTCACATCCCAAGGTCTCTTGGACTACTTAGTCTATTCAGCTTCCACACTAACCCATTTAGGATTAGGTGTCCAACATTCCCCCCTTAATCCGAAGGGTTATGTATGAGTCCAAGAAGAGAGCTGTAATACAAAATGTGTAAAAAATGCATGGCAGCACTAGGTTGAATGTGCTCTATGAAATGTTGGTATAAAGGGCGGTGGTTTAAGGACGACCACCAACACTGGAACACTTAGTGCAGTTCCCGGAACTCTTCCAAAACTGGCAAGAAACTGAAGTCTTCTGCTAGAGGAAGTGCTCCTATTGTTTTAAAGAGGGAAACCTTCAACCAATAAAGGGAGGTCTCACCTGCATAAAAGGGAGAACTTCAACCTGAAAAGGGAAGTCTCAACCTGTGATGGTTTAAGGATGACCAACAACTCTAGAATGCTTAATGCAATTCCTGGAACTCTTCCAAAACTGGCAAGAAGCTGGAGTCTTCTGCTAGAGGAAGTGTCCCCAATTGTGTTCATGGAATTCTTCCAAAACTGGCAAGAAGCTGAAGTCTTCTGCTAGAGGAAGTCTCCCAGATTGCCAACTGGAGGCATGTTCACGGGCATCTTTGTCTCTGGCTACAACTCTGAAACTGATGTGGCAGGTTGTGGCTCAGGCTCACTTGATGTGGCTTTGAAGCTTGTAGATGACCATCATTTCCCCCCCTGTCAGATACAAGGTGAGATGATGGAGAAAACTCAACTGCAAGACTGTTTAATACTCTGGAACAAGTTCTGACATGTAATTTGAATATCTTCTTGGCTGTTGATGCCCATTGCCAAGAAGCGATCCATCCAAGATGAATCTTTGTTCTTTCAGGACGTTTGTTTCTGAAGCATCTGTGTGAAGAATGACTGGTTTTATGACAATGCTTACATGGATGAAGATCAAAACAATGATCTTTCAAATGGCCAACTTGGTCACAATGTTGGCATTTCAGAATATGTTGTTGTTGCTATGGAAGAGGGGCAGAGTCTGGAACAGCTGAAGCTGAATTGTCATGAGGAGCAGGTGAACTGTCATGAATAAATCCAGCACTTTGAAACTGAATGGGCTTTGAGTAGTCTAGAATATGAAAGGACAAGTCCTTATCATATCCAAGACCGGTTCTATGCTTGTTGTGGACAAGCTGTTCCCAAGGTCTGATGATGGGCTTGGGAAGTGCAGACTGAGTTTCTGCATCTGCATGTACAACTGCTGTTTTGTGGAGTACTAAATCTGAACCAACTGTAGCATCATTGACTTGCTGCTAATGGGTGGTTGCCTCAATGTTCTGAACAAAAACAGGTTCAGAATGATGTCTATTTTGATGTAGCTCTTCTTGCTGTAGCTGTGATTCAAGCTGCAAAAAATCAATATTTTCCTGTGCATTTTGTAGACATGTCTAAATTTCTGAGAGAAAATCCTTGCTGATTTTGACTATATTATCCATAGTAGAGAGTATTAGATTGTCCACTAACTCTAATATTGCACCAATTGGAGCCATTTTTAACCTCAAAAAAAAGTAAAACAATGAGGAAAAGATGGACACCAATTGCTCTTTTATATAAACTTATGGCAACAACTTCAAATCAATTAGCTTGCAATAGATTCAACACACAAAGAATGGTGATATCCGGAAAACAGACTCCTCATTCAAAAATGAATTTTCTTCAATTCACAAGAGAATTAAACTTCCAACAAAGCTACAAGCAATTTAGGCCTCAAAAAGATATTTTCCTGTACCAGCCTCGAATCCAAGGGAACTTGTCCTGGAAACAACTTCAATCTAGTTCAATAACAATCTCTGATATGAACAACCTTTAAGAAAATACACCAATTCGATCTACAAAGGATAGTCTTGGCTTGAAACAATTTCCACTGAACTTCTAAATAATGCCAAATTGCTGCAACTTTAAAGAATATAAACAGTCCCCAATTCTTATGAACATTGAACTCTGTCATTCCCAAAAATCCCCCAGCATAATCACTTTCAAAGTAGAAATGATGGCTATCAAAAGGCAATACCCTTATGGATTATCTTCCTTTCAAATGCAAGTATCGAAATTAATAAAATAATTATTTGAAGTACCTACACCAACATTTCTTCAGATATATCCAAGTCATGAGACAAACGAACTGTTGAAGATTCACACACCTTCTTGCTCAACTGGTTGGAAAGATTCCCTCAATATAAAAATTTACGATATTCCTTTAAGTATATTGTCTCAAGCATCAAAATTATGAATACTTCCTTTATTCATACCCATGTCTTAATTCGCTCATTCTTTAATCACCAACATTCACATGTGTTTATACACATCATCCCAAATTACAATCTGCATTTCCAATCCCCGTTTACATGCTTTCATATCAGATAAACATCATTCAATCCAAAGTTCAATCTTGTACATGCGCCTTTTAAGATCAGATTTCATTTCAAATTCAAATTTCAACCAAACAAATGCCCTATCCATTAAGACTGAGTCTGGTAATTTAATACGATCATATATCATTTACATGCATTATAACTTTATGCAACCACCATCATATCTTACCCGTTTGAATCAATCTCTGGACTGCATCTTCTGGCTCATTATTTCTGCACCAAATATTAAAAAATGCACCTTCTCCCAATCTTCTTATCAAGCTCATAAAATCAAATGCCCATGCTTATTATACTATCCAACCATGTGAATGTTTTAAATCAACATTTTATCCTCCAAACTGAACACAAATTGAATCGATTCAAGACTCTGGAAAACACAGATCAGTTTAAAACACTGATCGATTTCAACCAGACTTTGATTAAAATCGAATACCAACACAATAAACTTACCTCTCCTTATTTAAACTCGCAACACGCATTATCAACTCAGCATTCAATGCTATCATACATTGAATTCTCCAGCGCTTACTGTTCTGACTTCTCACAACAGCCCTTCAAAAATTCAACACTTTGCTGGACTCCATATAACTGTGAATATGCGACTCTTGTGGGATCAATTTAAAATGAGATTTAAATACCATATTCCATATACCATATATTGAAACGTAGAGACCCTTCATGTTAGTTCAACGCATATACCAGCTCAGTTCAACATATACTGCATACCATTTGCATTCAACATAGATACCATATCAAACGCACATCATTAATATTCAACAGGCATATGTATAAACCCAAATTATATTCGATATCGACCAATAACAACATTATTATGCACATGCCTGTGATGGTTTGTCATACCTCAAGACCCACGAGGCCCATGACTAAGACGCAGATGGGTAGTGGTAGCTTTGTTGCAGAAGAAGGTAATGTCAAGTCATTCCCTAAAAGACCAACACAATTTTTTTCAACAATTTTATGCATCATCATCTCTTATCAACCATGATTTGAAAACAAGGTTGGCACTCAATGGAACAGTAAAATATCCTATAGTGCGAGGAACATTGTAATCTCCTATCAACCGCGATTTGAAAACAAGGTTGGCATTCAATGGAACAGTAAAATATCCTATAGTGCGAGGAACATTGGAATCTCCTATCAACCATGATTTGAAAACAAGGTTGGCACTCAATAGAATAGTAAAATACCGTATAGTGCAAGGGGCACTAGAACGATTTCTTGTAAAAAATTAGAACTCTGGTAATGGCCTCGCTAATTCAAACCATAGAGCAGAATTTGTAGCTTTACGAACACTTCGCTATTTTCATTTTAAAAAATGTCGAGGTTACAGGGGAAGGGGAATCCAAACTAATAATTGGCTAGACGACTGCTCCACAGCGTTCAATAGAATAGGGTACAAAACTTAATTACCATATCAGTGTTCAAATATTATTTGAAAGAGCAGGCAGCGTTCAAAAAGATATTTCAGGCATTGATATCAGGCAAAAATAATTATGTTAGACAGAGTGGCGCAGCATCAGTAATGGTAGAAAACGGTTATAGAGAGTGCACAGAGCGTATCTTGGACAGCGTTGGTCAGGCAGACAGAACGCAGATAAAGGAATATGGAGGAGCAGCGCAGGTATATGCAAGAGGTGGCAGCTAAATTCTAGCTGAGAAAATATTCATAAGTGATGGAAGAAACCATAAAAAAAATGGTTCAAAGAAATTATGTAGGGTAGGAATACGCCTACTCTGATATCATGTTAAACACACATGGACAACAAGAGAAAATAGGAAAGATAAAACATGCAGTACAATTTTTATTAACAACTGATATACATTTATAGTACATTGTTGTGACCGTTGGGTTTCACATCCCAAGGTCTCTTGGACTACTTAGTCTATTCAGCTTCCACACTAAGCCATTTAGGATTAGGTGTCCAACAATAACATAGTCATAAAGTGTCATTTGCATAATACACATTCATTCATGTAATTTAAAGTGTTTTAAAAACATAATGACATAGGAATAAAGTATCTTAATTAAAACAATTTAAATTTTTGATATAATAATATAAATTAACTAGGGTCACAAATCTAAAGGTTGTTTATCCTTAAGAGATTGGTTAAATGATATGACTTAGGCCACACTAAGATACTATAACCAAGTCGACCACATTGAGTTAGTGACAAAAGGGTGGGAGAACAACATTAATAATGAATCACTACATAAGATTTGTGTAAGTTTGAGTAAATTATGGAAAGATAATTTTAAAGAGATAACAAGACGGGTTGCAAAGGCAGCAAGTCGCTTCTTGCAGATCCTATAAGTTTGAAGAATCATGCCTTTACTGGGATTTTTTGACTAGCGGGCCTTGTTTATGTCATGATAACTCTTGTGTCAAAGGAAAGGGTGAAGCATACTTTTTCTCTTTAGGGAAGATATATAGTTTATAAACTTTGACCAAACTAACTCATATATATTTTCCTTTTACCAAGAATGAGAATTGATGCTCATGCTCAATATCAGATACATCTATTTAGTGATCTCTGATTTATTAACTCTTTATGTAGAGGACATCAGTCCAAGTTTATTTTTTGGAAGGCTGAGGATTAAAAGAAGGAAATGGATGTCATTCATTGTTGCAAGGAATTTAGTGGAAATTTGTGTGCAATTTTTCCATGTTTTGGATTAGTTTTGTAATACAGTCAGTTTCCAAGGAATACACATCCTCGCCTTACTACCTTTGAGTTTATTTCGACCAACATGTTTTTATGCTTTTCAAACATAAAAGTAAGTTTATTTCATGAATGCAGGAATTTACTTTATAAATTTAGCACATATTTGTATGTTTATTTGTTTACATATAATGAAGGAAAATTGTGGCATGATTCCATTAATAGTATATGTCGATTTTTTATATTGAAATTATTAATCTCTGAATTAAATCTATTTAAACTAAATTAAAATGCATCATAGTTGAATTGCAATGCTTGATTCAATATATTAAATTCCCATTCAATGCATGTAATGTTCAGACACATCATCTAGAATAGGAGGGGCAAAGAAGTAATTAAGAAAATAGATAATGATGCCACTAATGCGGGTAATTATATGTATACACCAAGATAGATATAAATTATTGATAGTGGGACCCATGTCACCCTTGGTGAATGACCTATTTCCCCTTGGAAAATCGAGATTGAGAGCCCTTAGATTAAACATAGAAATTTTACCGTGGGGTTGAGTTGTCTCTTAACAAAGCATCTTGCCCTCTCGATGCTAGAGAACCTATTGCATGTAGTACACTTGGTTGTTGGAAAAGATCCAAGTAAATATAGATGTCTCTAAAAAATCCCATGCCCTCCTACACCAACGTGGGAATGGAAAGAGTAGATGAGAGAGAAGTGGAGATAGGAGAGGCGGGAGAAGTCACCTGCAAAATATTTAGTAGCTAGAGGTAATCAATCCAGGTGAAATTAATTTTATTGCATGCTATCCCTTTGTTTATTTCTTTTATTCCTAGGGTAATTGCTTGCATGGCTGATGGATCAACATATTCAACGAATTCTATTAGTGTTTTCTTTATCGGAACTCTTCCTCCTCTTATGCTTCTTCTTATGGGTTTCAATCTGGACATAATGGTTATGAGACTTATTATAAAGGATCTATATATGGTGATGGACCTAAAATGCAAGGATTTTCATATACACCTAATGTTGTTAATGCCCCTCAAGAGTCTCAATTTTAGCAATGATTTTTCTGCCAAAGCCTTTAGAACAGAGTTACTGTAGACTCAGGTTTTGATGTTGCATTGTGAGTGTAATATTGCAATAATGTATTTTTCTTTTTTCTTTTGTTCAAACTCACAATTCCATTATTATTACATGCCCTTTGCTTGGTTCCTACTTTGTTAATATTATATTTCAAACGATAAATTGTGATGTTGTCCATTTCCCAACTTGCATTTGAAAATGTTTCAAGTAGTTCTTATTTTGTACAGAGTTGATTTGAAGATCTTGGTCTTATAGCAAGCAGACGCACTGTGAACCATAGGGACTACATTGAGTGTAATGATCAATTCTTAAAGGGATCTCGATGCTATCAGTGTTGTAGAGTCCTTCACCTAAAGATTTCGACAATAGTTTAGTTTATTATACCAAACATATCTCATACAGTGGTTTTGGAAAATAGTAAGTACGCCAACATATGTCTTGCATGATAAATTTCTCAAAAGCCATGAAACAATGTAGCAAACATAGATATAACAATTGTAAAAGTTCATCATATCTTTCTTCTCTCTTGGATATAGGATTTGGTCACAGAAACTATAAGAGAATAATGCCTAGCACACAACTTATCTCAAGGCATCAACAACTTAGAGTAATGGGTGTTTAGAGTAACGTGTTTTTAATCTTATCGTCTATAAGGGGTTGATATAGGTGGACATAGTGGATAGTTAGAAGAATTCCCATATGCATTTGAATATTGTCAATAGTGACTATGATTGGTAGGGCTCACTAGAGGGGCCTTATATAGAAGATAGTGTAATTCATATTAGAATGTGGACTCTAAAAGTGTCAAACGCTTGTCTAAACCCTAATTCTAACCAATAGAAATTGAACCAATACCAAGGGAAAGAAGTCCCAAAGCGAGGAGGGAAAGAAGAAATAATTTTCCAACATCAAGTGCTTTCACTGTCATGAATTTGAGCACTATGTCACAAAATTTCCACAGAAGAAGGCAAGAAATAAGGAGCCTGCAGTTGCTGCAGTAGGTGAAGATCTAACTTCACAATTCGAGCTTTATTTTACTCTCATTACATGCATGGAAAGCACAATAATGGGAAGCATGCGGTATCTCGAAAGCGGCGCCTTATTCAATATGACAGGGAATAGAGATCTCTTTAGGGACTTGGAGAAGAAAGATCTCAAGAAGAACATTGAGTTTGGAGATGATGAGGGGCCTTCTATAGAAGACAGTGTAATTCATATTAGAATGTTGACTCTAGAAGTGTCAAATGCTTGTCTGAACCCTAATTATAACCAATAGAAATTGAACCTATTAAACTCCATACCTAAAAATAGAAAACATGCCAAAATATAAAATTTTTATCATTTGGAGCTTTGAGATGAAAGTGTAGTGCCAAGGCATTGTGCTTATGGCAGGGTCAAAATTTTGGGTTTTTCTGCGAAAATAGGGCTCAAAGATGAAGTGATATATCTTTAACCATAAGGCATTTTCGAAAACTGAGAGAAAATTTTGTAGATAAGGATGTTGTGAAAAAAAGCTCTCTCCTTTTTTGGAAATTAATTTTCATTTTCTTGTAATCCGTGCCACACAATAATGACTAAAACAGAAACTTTAACTTGATTTTTTATTTATTTTCTCACATAGGTCTCCGTTAAAGTTACATATCTCCCAATCTATGATACCTGTGTAAAACCTGAAGGAGGTTCTCTTCCATGGTGTAATATTAACAAAGACCTCTTTCACTTTTGTGACATTCATCTCCATTTGCTCAGAACCATCCTTTGAAGAAAAACGGGCCCTATGTGCAGCAAATGATTTGTCGCTTGGAATGATTTCTTGAAAAATGATGGAGAAATGATGTTTATGAGATGAAATGGCCTCATACTCTCTGATATGACCTCCCTTATGCCTCCCCTACTCATATATCTCTAATCCCATAGAAGACCCTAACTCAATGGGAGAGAAAATTAGGGTTTAGTGTAGGCAAAACAAGGGATTTGGAAATTTATAAGAATGAAGGGAAATAAAGGGGATAGGGGGCTTCTAAATTCTTAGGAAAATTTTGGGAGGTAGGGAGGGATGTTGGGAAGTAGGGAAAAGTTGAATTTCAAGGATTGACTAAGGGGAAGGGATCCAAAAGGGCGAAACACAGACCTAGCCGGAAATGTGTAAAATTGTAGCAATAGGCTAGGGTTTATGGGAAAATGGTGATTTTGAGGGATAAGAGTGATCGGAAGTGTTTAAGAAGGTATATTAAGGTTAGGGGAAGGTGTATGAGCACCGGGATATAAGTTTTGTTGATATTTTTACCATGGAGGTCATGAAACCAAGAAAAATACCCTCAAAATCCTAGGAGAGGGAAATGAGATTTCCAAGCAAAATTGAGAGACAAATATGGTAAACACATGGCCACTTACTTGGATTTGATGTAATGCAACCTGAAGTTGATGCTGAAATCTTATGAAATGATGATTTGGGAACCCTAAAACCTAATGGAGACCTTGGAAACCCTAAGATCTAATGGGAACCTTGGCTGAATGAAATCATGATAAAAATGAATATGATGATGAAGACGACTCATGGCTGAAGTACACTCAACACAAGGTGATATGATGTTAGGTCCCTATAATACTAGTGATGCCCCCATTAATATTGTAGTTGTATCCCTTATTAATATTGTTGTGCCCCTATTGTCCCCATATTGCTATTATTGTGCCCCATATAATCTCTCTATTGTTATTTTTGTGCCTTTATATTATTATTGTTAGGTCGGCTTGGTTATATTGTGACCCCTTAGACTCATATGTATAGAAAGGAGGTTTTGTCATTTGAATCATCAAAGAATTATTCACTTGTGTAACATAAAGGAGGTTGCCCCCTCAAAGAGGCTGAATTCTAAGGCGTTCAACTATCTTTTCTATCCTTTTGTGAGCTAGTTTCATAACATTTGGTATCAGAGCTTTGGATTTTAGGGTTTCGATGCTCCAAGCAAGTCATCTGGAATTTTCTCTATAAAGTTTTTTCTATGATGTTTCAAAAGAAAAAAGAAAAAAAAACCCATTTGAGATGAAATCACATTGAACCTCGGGTCTGAATTTCAGAGCTTTTCACACTATATTTGTGGAGATATGATCTAAGGAAGTTGGTCTTTGTGCAGACTCCTGAATTACATTCCAAACAGGTGACCTGGGGAAAATCTTCATAACTTTCTCTCCGAGCATCAGATTGAAATTTCTTAAGAAGTTATAGAAAGAGGACGCACTGTAGTTTGTTTTATATATTTTTCAGAGCCAAAGTTCGAAATAGTGACTTGTGGCACGTCGTACAAGTTTGCTCTACTGAACTAGTATATAATCAGGTCACTGTGGGAGATTTGGCATAAATCTTCCCTGGAGAATCCAATTTGGATCAGACTGGTGGCATTGGAAAGAGAACGTAGAGGGCTACTGTAGGTTGCAATTTCAGAACTAGATGATCCGAAATTACAGAGATACATCAGATTCAATATCAAGCTCCTACAAAGTGAAAAAAAGGTGTGTAGTTTTTTTAAATTTTTGCATAACCTTGGTTTGAAAAGTTAGTTTGAAGGAATTCAAATGGCATAGTAAAGCATTATTATTGGTAATTGATGCCTCGAGGAAAGAAAATGAAAACACATAGTAAGCAACCTAAAATCTCTAGCATGACTCATGAAGAAGAGGAAGAAATGCAACATGATATATCAAAATTACAAGACCAAGTGAAACAAGTGTCACTTACACAAAATGTAATAGAATCTAAGATGGATGGTTTAAAGAAAGGCATGGAAGCTATGATGAATGGCATGGACGCTAAAATGGATGGCATGGATGATAAGATGGAAGAATTGAATATAAAATTGAATAAGTTGCTACAAGAAATGGTCACTAATGGTGAAAGGGTAGTAAAAGAAACTCATGATGAGAACAAAAGAAATGTTAATCATGATTCCATAGACTCTAATGTTGGATTGAAGACCCATAATATTATAAAAATCGATATGAGGAAGTTTGATGGCAAGGATCCCACAACATGGATATTACAGATGGAGCAATTTTTCGATCTCAATAATGTGCAAAACACACAAAAGGTACATACTGCAACTTTATATTGGAACTAAATCATTTTGTATGGTATCAATGGCTTTGCTCTCGTAAACAAATTATCACTTGGGAAATTTTTACAGAATAATTGACAGCACATTATGAGGATACAAAAAGCAACACTTTTTTTAGCTAATTGATAAGTCTCAAACAAAAGGGTTCAATAATGGAGCACATTGAGGAGTTCCAAAAATTGAATATAAGGGTAAAAAATATTTCAGAGGAGCATAGGATTGATGTGTTCATAGGGACTTTAAAGGATAATATCCTGTTGTTGGGAAAAGTATCCAATACGGAATGACCCTATCCCACTCTAAGGGTGATAGTTCCTTAGCAACAATCAAAGCAAAGCTATCTGAGATTACTTCTTTATGAGATGTAAAAGAGGGGAGAAAGAGATCCACTAACCGATGTCTTTCGCTAATGATTGATCCAATCTTCTCTCCTTGCTGCTTGCCCCCAACTCCTTGCTCTTTCACTGGCCCAACTACACCAAGATCCTGCAAAATGGCAAGAGAGGGAAACTACAAGAAGCATACATTCATAATTGATTCAAGGATTAGAATAAATCAAACACACAAGTATAACAATACACCATTGAGACACATGCATATAGAAGAACCTCAAATGCTTTATTAATGGAAGAAGTAAGGTTCAGGAAGTGATACAACCATAAGAGGCCCAATCCAGCATCACCTTCCCAGCAGAAAGAAATCTCCTCTTCACCTCCTTCGAAGCAAATCACCCAATAGTTCTAAACTCAAACCAACAACAATTCTTTACATTCACAAGATTCCAGCCTCTGGATCTCATGGGAGAGAGATCCATATATAGGAGTTTGGAGAGAGGATGAGTCAGCCTGAGATGTGACTAGTGTCCTCTCCCACTCCAGTTCTTCTTCAGTTCTTGAGTCCACTTGGAGGTTCTTGCTTCCACTTGGAGATCTAGAACCTCTTAGTCATCACCAGTCAAATTCCCTGATCCAAGTGTCATTTTGGAAGCTTCCTGGGCATTGACACCTTGAGGAATGACTGTGCCACATGTCCAAACTCGCCCAGCGCAGGTAGCCTTCTTTGCAGTTGACATTCAACGTAGGTAGACAGTGGAGCAGTTGACATTCAGCGTAGATGCTCAGTGGAGCAGTTGACATGATCCAGAATTGCCTTGTTTTTGAGTGTTTTTAGGTGGAGAACTTTTGTTCCGTGCTGTGGTTTGCTGGCCTTGTTCCTCTAGGGGTAGAAACAACATGTTTAGGGACTTTGGATCCCTTAGATTATGGACATTTCATGCTTCATGCTGTAAGGCACAAAAATGTCTATAACAGTTGCCCCCTAAAGTATGAGGTCGTTTATCGGGTGAAATGCTTTATCAGGAGGATCCGAAGTTCATTCAATCGCTGAGAGGTGACCTGTAATAAGATACAATACAATACATTATTTTTCATACTGCTTTCATGATCTAGCTGAGGCGGGCATTCCCATGCTTAGCTTTATAAATACATTTTTCTGTACATAGAACAGACAATCGTCTGACGGTAGACTGATAATTCTCTGTTGAAATTATCATCCTTTGAGTAGGATGATCATCTGCTGCACATGTCAATGTCTTTATTTCCTGAATATATATCGCAGCCCGGATGGATGAAACTAGATCCGGGGTCTTCAAACTCGTCCGATCTTCACTCTAAGTACAAGTCGATCCATGTGAGAATTTCTTGGAGTCGAACATGGAAAGACATCGCTTGATTACCAGTCAATGATGTAAACTGTTAACAAGCGCGAGAGGAATCACCGATAATGATGATGACCCTCAAGGTACGGCAGTACAATTCATGTGGTGTGAATAAAGGACTTGGCGTCGAACACCACGCAAAATCTTTCGGTCGAAGGTCATTGATGTATACCTGTCGCCGGAAGTGAGAAACTTGCCATTGAGGCATGCAAGCTTCAAAGTACTGAGGGGGTTGTTCCTAGATCAACTTCTTGGATAATGAGCTGAAGTCGACAAGAAGCGATCCGTCAAAGGAGGGCCTTAATGAATCCCACATCAGTGACACGGAACGGAGCTAATGATTGTGATGAAGGTGAAAACGATCTGTGAAATATGATTCAGGGTGGCGGTCATGAAAGGATGAAAGATGATGTATGGTAGTGGATGGGACACGGTTGACTCTTTCTGAAGAACATCTCTTGAACATATAACGACACTGATGCGATGGATCGGTAGCATTACCCCAAATGTGGATGGTTTGGCGAGACCATGGTGATGAGACCGGTGAATGAAACAACCCAACCCGATGTGGTACGGAGGAAAAGTGTCATGTTCAAGAGCGACTTGCTACCATTAAAGCTTTGAGGTTCTCCCAATTTTTCCCCAGTCATTTCTGACCAGTACCTCTTTATTTTTGTCAAGCTTGAGGAGGATAACATATGCTTGTTCTATAACCTGCCCTTCGGGCAAGCCCATCGCTATGTTTTAACGAGCCTAGCGATAGGGAAACTCGTTCTCGTCTAAAGACAAGTTTGTCGCTATTTAATGCATTTTAACGAGTCCAGCGACAAAGACAACTCGGTCCTTTTCATTTTTAGAGAGTCTGAAAAGGTACGTAAAGTTAACTCCAAAGGTCCTTTTTCGTCATCTAATCCCTTAGGTCCGAAAAAGTATAAAACAATACAGAAGGGATGAATGTTCGATAGTTTTATCGAGCCAAACCAGACAAGCGCTCGATCTTTTTGTACAATAATCCCTCAGGTCCAAAAAGATTAAAATCTAGAGGAGGGATAGCTCTTCCAGTCATTTTAACGAGCTGGAAGGCCAAAACTTGGCAAACTTTTCATATTTTACGAGTCAGAAGAAAAGAGCTCAAAGAAGACTCGTATTTTGAGGAACGAGTGATAAACAGGGATAGCAGCAGATTCCAGGTACAGGTTGGAATTTTCCAATCGTGGCAGTGTCACAAGGATGGCTAGGTGAAATCACTCTTTGCAGCTGTTCCTCAAAATAAGTAAACAATCAAGTGGAGGTGAATGATCGGCCAAATGAAAAGTGGAGGTGACGGTGCAAACACGACCAAGGCTTTTATGGCTGATAAATTTACGATCACAATGGTTATTTACCGGGATGGGTTCATTTTTTAGATAAAAATGAGCTTAAACTCTGGAGGAAACATTGCTCACTGCTTATATTTATTTTTTAACGAGCATGAAGACCGCGTTAAAACTGCTCGGATCTTGCGTTTATTTTTTAACGAGCATGAACTTTATGCTAAAACTGCTCGAATTACCAGTCATAAGATAAGAAATGTCCCCTCAAGATTCTATTTTTTATGGAGCTTCATCTCACTAAGCTTTGCTCCGCTCCTTTCTTTATGCAAGTTCGGAAACGGCTAATCCAAAAAAACAGATAAATAACTGCTCTTTGCTTGCACTCCGAAAGGGTTGCATGCCCCCAGGTATAAAATACAATTTCGAGGTTGCCCCTCCTCGTCCTCACCTCTGCTTTTCTTTGGGTGTTCACAGCTACTTGTCGTCTTGCTAGTCCAATTTTAACGATACTTGTCTTCTCGTTAGCCCAACTTTCAACAGATTTTTCGCAAGATCGCAAGAGAACAGCTACTTGCGACAAGAGAAGAACACTACTCAAAGACAAAACATTTGTGTTACTGAGGGAGGCTTACCTCTTTCTGGTTACCCAAAGATTGTCTCGTTAAATAAAACACTTCCTTGGCCTACCTTTTTCAGGTTACCTAAATATTTTTTCGTTAAACAAAACACTTCCTCGGCGATGCCTACCGAAATAGACAAAGGTGAGTGACTGTTGTCAAACACGTAACTTTGATAAAAGAATCCTATTCTAGAACAACCCCTCTTCCATCCACGGACGGGGTATGGACTAGTCATATTCTCTCGCAGAAATTCTACCTTATACCCAAAGTTCCCCTGCCGAAGCAGGCCAGAATGCATGCCCCCTGGGTTCCAGTCCCATCTTTCCGCATCACTCGCATTCATCGGGAAGAAGGACTGGGGGTGGAGACATTTCTTGATTGAATAGACCATTCAGGGTTGGTATGTGACTATTTGCAATGCGTGATCCCGGAAATGAAAGTTGGTCTACGAGCTTGACCATTCTTCCTTCGTGTGGAAAACACATTACTCTAAAGAGTGAGGAGACTATCGCTCCCATGCAATATATATAGTCTCGTCCAAGGAGTAGGTTATAATCAAAGGGTCATTGAATGACCATCACGTTCATTTGAACGACCTTCCCTTTCAATGTAATGGGCACATTGGGGAGGATCCCTAATGGTCGACTGGTTCCTTTATCGAAACCCGAGAGATTTCTTATCTCAGGCAAAATGGCTGGGGAACCCAGTGCTTTCCAAGCAACAGAGGAAAGGATACTCACAGATGCCCCTTCATCAATGATAGTGCTAGCCATTACCATTCTGTATATTTGGACTATGATTCTGAATGGTATACTGGCTGGCAACCGGGGTCTGCCTAGTTGGTTCCAATCAAAGGACACAACCAGGTTGCTTGGTGGTGGGATCGAATACACGGCCGGATATGACCCTGACGATGTTCCTTCCTGCGATAAAGGAATGGGCGCATTTCCCTGACGCTCGTCAGAGTCTGTGTTGATGAAAAGAATCTGGATGGTGTCATCCTTATTCTCTTCAGTGAGGGTGTCATTTGAAGATGAATCTTCAGTGACGGTGTCATTTGAAGATGAAACTTCTGAAGGGAGAACCGGGTCAACTGCCGTTTCTACCTTTGGACTTTCGTCCGGTCTGGATTCAGTAGGTTCATTTTCAATGACTGACGCTTCAGCTGACCACTTGAGCGGGCCAGCTGTATTCTCAACCAACGAAGGACTTGGCATGAGTTTTTTGTATCCAGGAGGAAGTCTCAACGGTGAAACCGGACGATCTTCCAAAACTCCCTTCGCTTCGTCTAAGAAGGGACAACGGTGGATGGCGTGATCGCCTTCACACAGTCTGCAGGGGGATCTTGTTCCCCCTCTTTGTCTTGAACCTTCACTTTCGCTGGTTGACGGTAAGCATTCAACATGGCTATCAGAGGTTGATGCTCCCGAACTGTGCAAACGAGGGGACCAGTCCCTTAGTATCCGGGGAATACAGGGACAATCTCTATGGAAGTGGTCTCCTCTACATATGACACATTGCGATTTAGGCCCGGTCTGTGCTGTGTGTGGATTTTTGTCAGATGCCTTTTGCTTGCCCCCAGTCACCTTAGGCTCCTTCTTCTTCTTCTCTCTCTTCTTCTTCTCCTTCTTCTCCATGGGAGCTTGGCTTTTGCCGGCTCTACCTTGCGAAGATGAAGGATTGGAGGAAGAGTTATATGAAGTAGAAGGCTAGTGGGCAGCTCTGGACTGATCTAACTGTTGACTCGACTGTTCAGGAACCATGGTGTTCTGAACTACATTGGTTGAGAATAGCCAGATTGGCAGGCCAATTGTCAGTCCTGGAAGCGACAATGTGGCCATGTGGGGTGCACCAACTTCTCCCCAAGAGGAGAAAGGACTAGGATTTCCATCATGGGGAATTCCTTGGTTGGGGCGTTCCATGTTCTCAACCTACAGATCAACGTAGGAATAGGAGGTGATTATGTTTCGTTTTAAAATAAATTTTATAACGACGCTTTAGACACAACTTGCTTTTTCACTTTTTAAGAGTCGAGAAAAAGCTAAAGATGACTCTAGTCTCCTTCGATGTTTTAACGAGCCCGAAGTGACAAATGCTCGGATGGACTTTTTCAGTTATAGAGTTTGAAAAAGGCCAAAAGAAACTACTCTGGAGTTCTAGGCAGAGGGTGTGCCAAACTTTTCGCAAAACCACAGAATACGTTTTACGGTACGGGTGGTCGATCTTCGTGAATGTTGTGTTCACTGCATTGCGATCAGTAGGGCGGCCGACATGACTTCCTATGGATAAAGGCTTTGTTCCTATAGGGGTCTCCCAATATATACGCGACGGTACGTGGGAGCACAAGTCCGTATTGATACTTATCGCTTCACCGTGGAGGAATCACCCAACCACTCAACGCTAAGATATCACGTTTAACGACGCCGGAACACGTCTCTAGCTTAGACCTCTATGTGTTTGCGTTATGTTTCAAAGCGTTGTTATGTAAATTCAATTTATTTTAGGTTGATCTTGTTTAGCAGTTTGCCTTTATGGATCACCACGAGATGTATGGTACAACTCCTAAATGCAGTCTAAAGATGAGAAGCAAGCTTTTTCAATCTTTTCAACTTATGAAAATCTTAACTACTGAGGGAAAAGAAAGACATCATCTTTTCACACAGATCATAGAGCACACACTAATGCACTTTTCCCTAAATCAACATGCAAGCTGTCAAAATGCACATGCACAATGCAGGTATTTCTTTTCTCTTTCTTAATGTTGATGTACTACAAAAAGAAAGCTGTTGTATAACTTTGAATTCAATTTCAAGTGAAAGCAAACAAGCTTTTGTCCAAAATCAAAAGACACCTTAAGATTTACTTGTTTCAACACTAGAAATACATAAATTCAAACCATATGACGAAAGCAAAAGCTCAATCAGCTATGAACAGCAAACAAACTAACTCTTAAGATCAGAACGACACTTATCACAGGTCTAGATCTAAGAGGCCACAGCAAGACTAGTTCACTTTCGTTATGGGAAACTGCAAATGATGTAAGAAATACACAAAGAAAAAATACAGTTTCTTTATACAACCGAGGCGGAATAGTGGCAAAGAAAGGTGGTTTCAGATAGGTACATTGACTGATAACAGGCTGCAAAAACAGGGATGAAAACAGGGCAACAGAAAGCAGAGAACCCCAGTTGCACAAGGCCACACTGGTTCAGCGCAGGTAGAACACTGTCAGTTTGACATTCAGCGCAGGTAGCCCCTTCGGGACCTGCGTTGAAATGCAGACTGCCTTCACAGTGCCTGCAATGAAGAGAGAAACTCTCGTTTCTCTTGGGTTCTGGGTCACAGATTGCTCAAAAATCAACAGTTTTTGGCCAAATCAAAGCTACCAATCAAGTACACACTAAAGGATGATTCAAAGGAGGATGAAAAGCTATCACTAAGAGCTGTTCAGAGTCCTTGTGGATCAGCTCTTCAAATCATAAACATGCCCAGAAACTGAGCTAGAGTAGCTGCCCTCTACTTTGCATTTGAAAGATCCAAATGCAGTTCGATTCGGTACTCCCTGTGTTTAGGAAATGAATAGCAAAAACACAAACAACCAACAAGATACATTCCCCAGTGGAGTCGCCAATTTTTTGTTGGGAAAAGTATCCAATACGGAATGACCCTATCCCACTCTAAGGGTGATAGTTCCTTAGCAACAATCAAAGCAAAGCTATCTGAGATTACTTCTTTATGAGATGTAAAAGAGGGGAGAAAGAGATCCACTAACCGATGTCTTTCGCTAATGATTGATCCAATCTTCTCTCCTTGCTGCTTGCCCCCAACTCCTTGCTCTTTCACTGGCCCAGCTACACCAAGATCCTGCAAAATGGCAAGAGAGGGAAACTACAAGAAGCATACATTCATAATTGATTCAAGGATTAGAATAAATCAAATACACAAGTATAACAATACACCATTGAGACACATGCATATAGAAGAACCTCAAATGCTTTATTAATGGAAGAAGTAAGGTTCAGGAAGTGATACAACCATAAGAGGCCCAATCCAGCATCACCTTCCCAGCAGAAAGAAATTTCCTCTTCACCTCCTTCAAAGCAAATCACCCAATAGTTCTAAACTCAAACCAACATCAATTCTTTACATTCACAAGATTCCAGCCTCTGGATCTCATGGGAGAGAGATCCATATATAGGAGTTTGGAGAGAGGATGAGTCAGCCTGAGATGTGACTAATGACCTCTCCCACTCCAGTTCTTCTTCAGTTCTTGAGTCCACTTGGAGGTTCTTGCTTCCACTTGGAGATCTAGAACCTCTCACCCATCACTAGTCGAATTCCCTGATCCAAGTGTCATTTTGGAAGTTCCTGGGCATTGACACCTTGAGGAATGACTGTGCCACATGTCCAAACTTACCCAGTGCAGGTAGCCTTCTTTGCAGTTGACATTCAACGCAGGTAGACAGTGGAGCAGTTGACATTCAGCGCAGATGCTCAGTGGAGCAGTTGACATGATCCAGAATTGCCTTGTTTTTGAGTGTTGTCAGGTGGAAAACTTTTGTTCCGTGCTGTGGTTTGCTGGCCTTGTTCCTCTAGGGGTAGAAACAACATGTTTAGGGACTTTGGATCCCTTAGATTATGGACATTTCATGCTTCATGCTGTAAGGCACAAAAATGTCTATAACATATCCAACATGATGTTCACCTTTGGGAACTTGATTCATTAGAGAAGGCATTCAGGTTAGTAAGAAAAATGGAAAGAAAAGTTATGGCAACCAGGAAGAATACCACTCACAACTATAAATATGGAAGTGTTGTTGCCCCTAGCCTTCCACAACCTATAAGTTTGACACCACAACAATTGGAAGAAAAAAGAGCAAAAGCGCTTTGTTACAATTGTGATAGCAAATACACTAAAGGTCATAAATGTGGTGAGAAGAAATTATTCTATGTAGATTGTGAAGAGGAAGAAGAAAAGGAAAAAAAAAGGTCAAAAGAAGAGGATATACTCCAGGAACAAAGCCTAGATAAAGAAGAAATGAATCCGACCATATCTTGTAATGCATTGGCTGGAATTATCACTCCTCAAACCATCAAGATAGAAGGACAAATCAAGAAGAAAAAGGTAATAGTGTTGATTGATTCAGGAAGTACCCACAATTTTATTCATTGTAAGATAACAAAAGAATTGAATTGCTTCCTATATCTAGCATCAGAGTGTCAAGTGATGGTTGCAAATGGAGGAACGATAAATTGCTCTAGAAAGTGCCATAATATCAAGTTATCCATGGGAGAATATGTATTGAAAAACCCAATGCTTTCCATTCCAATGGGAGGTGCTGATGTTGTACTAGGAGTCCAATGGCTACAATCCTTGGGGACAATAGCTTTTATCTTTCAAGAAATTTTCATGAAATTTTATGCGGAAGGAAAGGGAGTTGAATTAAGGGGTATTGCAGGGAAACCAAGAAAGATAATAAGCTATAATGGTATGATAAATCTTCTAAAAAGGGAACAATGAGGTGTAATTGCATAATTATGTTCGCTAGATGTTTCCACATCGAAATCATCTATTTCTCCAGATCTTCAAAAAGTATTGGACAATCATTCCAAGGTATTTGAGACTCCCAAAGGTCTTCCACCTATTCGTGATCATAATCATGCTATTCATTTGATTCCAAGAAGTGTTCCTCCAAACATCAGGTCGTACAGATATCCTTATGACCAAAAGAGTGAAATTGAACATATGGTTGCAGAAATGCTTGAGGCTGGTATAATTCAACCTAGCCAAAGTTCTTTCTCTGCTCCAGTAGTATTGGTGCTTAAGAAGGATGGATCATGGTGCATGTGTTCGGATTATAGGGAGCTCAGTAAGCTCACTATTAAAGATAAGTTTCCCATTCTTGTCATTGATGAATTATTGGATGAATTGCATGGATTAGTTTACTTCACCAAGTTAGATATTCAATCAGGATATCATCAAATCAGAATGAAGACTCAAGGCATTCCAAAAACAACATTTAGGACTCATGAGGATCACTATGAGTTTTTTGTCATGCCTTTTGGCCTTACTAATGCACCTTCTACATTTCAAGGTTTGATGAATTCCATTTTCAAACCCTTCCTTATAAAATTTGTGTTATTGTTTTTTGATGAGATACTAATCTACAGCAAGTCTTCGAAGGATCATGTTGAACATGTTGATAGAGTGCTACAACTATTGGAGGAGAAACAATTATATGAAAAAGATCCAAATGTTTCTTTGGAGTACAGGAGGTGGAATATATGGGTCATATTATATCTCATGAAGGAGTTAAGGAAGACCCTAGAAAAATTAAAGCCATTAAGGAATGGGAAATCCCCACATCCATAAATCATTTGCAAGGATTTCTCAGGTTGATAGGGTATTATTACAAGTTTTTTAAGAATTATGGGAAAATAGCAGCACCTCTAACAACATTGTTGAAGAAAGATGCATTTTCATGGACTCTAGAAGCAACAAAGGCCTTCGAATATCTTAAAGAGGCAATGTGCCAAGCATCGGTCTTAGCTACACCAGACTTCACAAAAACCTTTATTGTGGAATGTGATGCTTTTGGAAATGGAATTGGTGCTATTTTAATTCAAGATGAAAGATCCATTACTTTCAAAAATCATCCAATCAAGGGAAAGTATTTACAAAAAGATATTTATGAGAAGGAAATGTTGGCAATACTATATGCACTTAAGAAATGGCGACCCTACCTAATGGGAAGACACTTCAAGGTAAAAACAAATCATGATAGCCTTAAATACTTTTTAGAACAAAGATTATCCTATGAATAACAACAAAAATGGGTCACAAAGATGTTGGGCTATGACTTTGAAATTATATACAAAAAAGGGAAGAAAAATGTTGTAGCAGATGCACTCTCAAGAAAGGATGAGGATGTGGAAGCATTGTTGTGTGCCATTTCTATTATCCAACTAGATTGGATAAATGAATCAAGGGAGGAATCGAAGTATAACGAAGAAGTGTGGTGTTATCACAAAAATCCACCCTGATAGGCTGCTGATCAGGAAGATTTTGAGTAACTCTTTCAAACCTACTTTTGGCTGAGGCTTAGCCTCCCCAACCTGAGAGGGCTCTCTCACAAGATTAAAAATATTGATAATGAATAAGATGGCTAACTCTAAGAAACAAATGAAAAAGTGTAAGTTGTGGAAACACAATTAGAAAGTATCCATTGGGCTTATGGAGTCAGATATGCTTCAGTATTGACAGTAAGGTTAGCTTTACATAGAAGTCAGGGCATTTAGAACTCAATGCATGTAGAATATACCAAAAACACATAGGGCCAATACAGTTTACAAATGCATGATGGAAATTAGAGCATTGTTAGTGATTTCTAAGTAATCACACATTCATACCACTATATATAATAGGAAGGGAATAATACAAGACATTCAAAGCATCGAATTCCTTCGGATTCCTGTGAAGCAAAGCAAAGTACTGTATTACTAGAAACAGAGTATTACACCAAAGCACAATAAGAGAGTTTCTCTGAAAAATCTTCAACCCTTTCTACATTAGATATTCTCCTATATATAGAGCTCTTTACATGACTTAGATTCCTCCTCTAAGATGACGAAAATTCGAATTCTACCTGACCTAACACCTATTCACACTTAAAACTAACTATTAAATGCAAATGACAACTAACTAGCAGTCCTAGAGACCTAAAACAATTAGGAGTGTAGCTCCTCATTATGATTAAAACAACCTTATCTAGGAATTAAACACTCCTTTTGACACCTATAACTCCATGAATTTGAATTTGATGATGCTCATAACCCTCCAGCTGGCTCTTGATGACTCATTCTTTTACTGTTCTTGGAAACTAGGAGACTGTTCCTTGCTCTGTTCTGGCTGAAAAATAGGTCTTGGGATAGAGTTCATATATTTTCATAAAAAATGTATTTGGAAAAACTGAAGGAGGCTTTTGTGAACCAATCTGTACTGAAGAAAACCTCTTTTGGTTTTTTGAAACACCTTTCCTACCACCCATAATGTGTCTTTGAAAAGAAGGTGTAAAACAGAGAAATATGCTTGTGAAAAACTGCACCTACAACAGTGTCGTAGCGCAAGCTTGGTCCTTCATTTCTCCCAGATCATAATGGATTTGAAGAAAGTAGAAGAGGTTTTTGTACTTAAGTATCTCAGGAATGAAAACCTCTTTCACTTTTCAGAGTGGAGTTTTCAACTACTCAAAAACTCTTCTAGAAGTTGACTGGAAAAAACAAGAAGATAGTTTGACTGATAAAGTTTGGAGTTCAAAAATGTCTCTCCTTTACTTGTTTTGCCCTTGCTGAATGTTGACACCTTTTAAATGATCCTTTGTAGAGATTCCCCTTCAAGAAGATTTGCGTTTGTCTTTCAACATTGGTCCATGAAATCATAATGTGCAGCTATAGCAGTTTCGTAGCGCGCTACGAAATTGCTGTGTAATTTTAAAAACACGGCTTGAGGCCCAAAATTCAACTCTCTTGATCTTTCCTTCGCTTGAAATGGCATCCTTGAAGTTTTTTGCAAAACCTCCAATATCCAACCTGTTTGAAGGCTTGTTCAACTTCGTCATTCTTTAGGATGTTTTCTAAACCCTCAGGTTCATTCCTCAAGCACCTGCCCAACCTATGTTCTTTTCTCTCTATAGACCCCTCCATGAAACTCCAACAGAATGAAAATTTGAAAGACTGGCACTGTCCCACACTTCGATCGCTACCTCGCTTGAAAACTGCCTCGCTTGATCTTTAAGAAATTCAAATTGTAAGGTTGCTCAATTCGTTCCTCATGCATGGACCCAATCATAATGATGAGTATGACAACTTGGCTCTTTTTGAAACTTGCAATCTGAGAGTACCAAGACATTTAACAACATTAATGATGAGGATAAGCAGTTGAATGTGATCGGCGAAGTGTATGGACTGACCAATGATGATGTAAGAATAACGGATTTTGATAGATATGACAGCGAGACAAGATTTTTTACGGATCTACACGAATCCCCGATTTCATAGCGCAGCCAGTGCAAAATCTGGGTTTTGCACTACGAAATCACCTAGACTAGATTTTTGTGCTATGAAATCACCTAGACAGTTTTGTAGCGCATAAGGACTTTGAAACAAGTTTCGACATATGATGTTCATGTGAAATATGAGACCAATGATAGACTAAAGCAGAGAATTGACCCCTTTTGACATACCAACAAGACTCTTAACAAGACTCCTATTCAAAATCTTAGACTCTAAAACAAGATGAAAATACAAGACCCAAAACTGACACCAACCCTTTGACAAATTTTAAAAATTGATGTTCACAATTTGAAATATTTTTTCTTAAGTGATAACATGTGGGAACTTATTCGAAAATTACAACAAGATTATAGTACATCTGATACATTTAGCTGGAAAAATGATTCGTTATGGTACAAAGATCGCTTATACCTTTGTAAGATTTCCCAACTCAAACAAAAGATTCTTCTGGAATTGCACGCTTCTCCCTTAGGAGGGCAATCAGGATTTTTAAAAACTTACCATAGGGTTAAGAAGGAATTTTTTTGGGATGACCTTAAATCGGATATTCAAAAGTTTGTGGTGGAATGTTTGGTATTCCAACAAAATAAAGCTAAAACAACTAAGACACCAGGTCTATTACAACCTTTACCCATTCCAAGCCAACATTGGGAGGAGGTTTCAAAGGATTTTATCACAGGTCTACCCAAGCCTAAGGGAAAGAGTGTCATAATGGTGGTAGTTGACAGAATTACCAAGTATGCACGCTTTTGTGGATTATCACATCCATTTAAAGCCAATACATTTTCTACAGCATTTATCGAAACAATTCAAATGCTACATGGAAACCCAAAGATTATTGTAGGTGACAGAGATCCCATTTTTACAAGAAATTTTTGGACGTAATTATTTTCTTGTCTTGGTACTCAGTTAGCTCATAGCTCATCTTATCATCTGCAATCTGATGGGAAAATAGAGATAGTAAACAAATGTTTGAAAGGATATCTTCGTTTCTTTGTATCCGATAAACAGACACAATGGGTCAAATGGTTGCCTCTGGCTGAATGGTGGTATAACACTTCCTTCCATACTGCAACAAAAATGAACCCATTTATGGCACTTTATGGATATCAGCCACCATCCATCACATCATATTTAAGAGAAAATTATAAGGTTCAAGCAGTGGAACATCACATCGAGCATCAACAACAAGTCCTCCAACTCTTAAATGATAACCTCCTGTTGGCACATAATAGAATGAAACAACAGGTAGATCAACATTGCAGTGAAAGAAGTTTTGATGTAGGTGATTATGTATTCCTATGGCTACAACCATATAAACAAATGTCCCTCAAGCAAGCTAAGAAGGATAAAAAACTGTCACCAAAGTATTATAGTCCATACAAGGTGTTGCAAAAGAGTGGTACTATGGGAAACAAATTGGAGCTTCCTGTGGCTTCTTGAGTGCACCTAGTTTTCCATGTTTCATGTTTAAAGAAGGTTATAGGCAACAAGCTCCCAGTTAAAACAATATTACCAAAACTTGACGAGGAAGAAAATATTATATTGGAACTGGAAGATGTCATAGAAATAAGAACTCGACAACTATGAAAGCGATCCACTTCAGAGTATCTCATCAAGTGGAAGAACTTATCTGCTGAAGATTCCACATGGGAGGATGAGAATTTTATACAAAAGCATCCAGAACTACTCAAGTGTTGAGGACAACACTTTTTTGAAGGAGAGGGGCATGTTAGGTCCCTATAATACTAGTGATTCCCCCATTAATATTGTAGTTGTATCCCTTATTAATATTGTTGTGCCCCTATTGTCCCTGTATTGTTATTACTGTGCCCCATAGAATCTCTCTATTGTTATTTTTGTGCTTTTATATTATTATTGTTAGGTCGGCTTGGTTATATTGTGACCCCTTAGACTCTTATATATAGAAAGGAGGTTTTTTCATTTGAATCATCAAATAATTATTCATTTGTGTAATCTAAAGGAGGTTGTCCCCTTGAAGAGGTTGAATTCTAAGGCGTTCAACTATCTTTTCTATCCTTTTGTGAGCTGGTTTCATAACATATGAGCTAGCAAGGAATAAAAATTCTTTAAAAGGGTTGGAGACAAACCTGAGACTACATCCAATGATTAAATTTTTTCATGATGACCTAATGGAATGATAACAATTTGACTGTGGAGCCCTAACAAGACAGATTGAGAGCCCATTTGATAGGATGCAAAGACTGACACTAACATTGGTTCCAAATGGGGATGGAAGCTCCTTGGAGGTGTCAAGAACACCGTAGACTAAGTAGCCTTATCCATTGGGCATGGAGAAAAAACCATTCAAAATACCAAACTCAATATTGCAAACCGACTGACAAACTAGACTAACAGCACACTTTACTGGAAGATACTACTGAAAAAGATGTTCAGAATTGAGCTTATTCATCATACCTACTCTAACTGATTCATACATCACCTGATCAAATGAAATGGAACAACCAATGCAACCATGTAAGAATTTTATCTGCTATTTGAATTCTTCGCAGGTGCTTGCTTATGAGCAAGAAGAGAGAACTACTGAAAGGCAACTCCCATGAAAAATTCTAAACATATTGAATTTTAATGAAATTCCAAAGTATCATCCCTCCAGTTGACCTCAATAATGTTGAAAAATGATCTTCATAGGAACACATATTGATTTCCAACCCATCTAATACATTACTTCTTTGCTGTAGGCAGTCTTCATAACATGAATGTGAACTTTCATCTTTATCTTTACTTTCCTGATATCACTTCAAATTTTCAGATGTGCTTTGTACTAAGACTCCTGCTGAACAAGATAATGAACCCAGTTGCCTAATCACATTTTTATCACCTCTGTTTGAAGCTCATTCCCAGCCAATGGAGAAAAACTTTGACTACAAATATCATCTAAAACACTAGCTATTGGATCATGAAAAAATTGGGAAGACTGTTGCAACCTATTACAGATTGGTTCCAATGAGACCTCATAATTTTCTATAAGCTACTCATTCTTAATTGCAGATATACCATGAAAATTTCCCTTCAAAAATTGAAATGTTTCATAGCATAATGGTAAATAAATTTCCTACATCATTTGATCATATATCTCAATTTCCAAGTCTTCATCTGCAACCTGACATTGAATGGAATTCGGGGACTGAAAATCTGGATCTAAGGAGTCTTGATCAAGGATTTCATTGCCCTCTTGACTGTTAATATCAAAACTTAATGACTGTTGATTTCTAATTGCATAAAAGTTGTCTTTGATGAACTGAAATGAAGCAAAACAAATATTTTAAGATCCTTCACTTACCTCCAATTTTTCTGCACTTTCCTCCGCACTACCATAGCTGATATGCATCGGCTAATAACTGTATTCAAGCTGCTGAAACTAAACTTCCTCCTCCCACAAATTAGCTGTTGATTGGTCTACAATATTTTCTTATGTTTGGAGAACATAATCATCGTCATACTAGTCAAAACTAGGAATATCATCAATATAAAGAATATCATCAAGCATACATGTCAGATCAACAGATCTCTCCTCTGGTATTTGATCTATAAAACAATCATTATCAGATCTATGACAATTGGGATAAGAAATAAAATGTTTTGGATCATCTACTTTTTTTTCTTCAATCAACGAGCCATGGTCCTGAACATCATACTCATTCCTTGTGATAATTTTATGCATCATCTCTTCCACTGCACTTACCAAAATGTCAAGCTTTACCTCTAATGATGTCGAGTTCTTTGGATCTATGTTCTCCCTCTCTTTTTCCTTCAACGCTGCCCTTCTGATCAATAGATTAGCCTCTACGTCTATTGCACTGTTTTTCATCTTTTCAAGTGTTGCAAGGTTCCTTTCTCTCAACTGAAACTCCATTTCTAGATCAAAGGCTTTCGAATAATGCAAGAGAGATGAGCCAGGAGGAGGTCTTATATTAGCAGGCATCAAACTATAGACTTGGTTAAATCTAGCAGAAAACTATTGTACTGTCTCCCCTTGTTGTCTTTTTAGTTGGTTACACTCTTCTAGAATCAAGAAATGGTTTTCTTTTACCACCCACTTGTCGAGGAAAACTTTAACGAACTGCGGGAAATCTGAGATGCTCATAGCATGTAGGTTTCTAAACCAAATCTCTAATTTTCCTTGAAAAGAAAGAGAAAACAACCTAATACTAACATCCTCTTCATCAACTTCAAAAAGGTCGAGGAAAGTCTCAAAATTATGCATATGCCTCTCAACAGTGATTTTGTTACATTCACCATCAAACCTTGGCAGATATAGGTAATGATTTTTAGGGAAAGCATGGAATATAGGAGGTAAAATTAGAGGCTTATATCTATCTGGGACTATAGCAAGTGTAAGACTATGTACACTAGTTGTAGGATCAGTTTTATTCTCTTTAGACTCATCAACTCGAAAAGGATATGCACAAGTTTCAGGTAAGAGGTCGTGATCTTGATCAACATCAAAGGGAAATTCAATATTTTCACTCTTCAAATAGGCAGAATCAAATACAGTACATTGATCATATTTTTCATACAACAAACTCTGAAAATGTTCAAGATGGTTTCAGGAAAGGAGAAGAAGTATTTTACAAGAAATTAACTTACATCTTGAATGCAATTCCATTTTGAGTACCTGATTTTTTGCATGTGATCCTTTCATATTCCTACTGGAAAGGTTGATCATCCAGTGGAATATTCAAATCTATTTGATTAGATTTGACATAAATGTTTTGTAATCTAGATTCCTTTGACAATAGAGTTGCCATGTAATAAAAATAAACTCAGAACCTTTGGATTATTCACCAGTGGAGTCTTTAAATCAATTTAAACTATGTGGAGTTTCCAGGTGAAAGATGCACAGCCTTTTTGTGTTTTATCATTGTTCACCATCAGCAATGAGATCTCATCTCTGTTGTTCTTTCCTAGGGAAGATATATCACTTGTTTCCCCGGCAACGACGCCAAAAATTTTATCCCCTACAATGTCCTAGGCTAAGGAGGAAATTGAAAGAGGTAACCTCAAACCACTTTCAGTTCAATAGCTAGCCCTACTAAACCAGAGAGGGATCTCTCTAATGATTTTTCGGTGAATAATTGAAATCAAATGGATTTTAGGCTATATGTATAAGTCTTATTTGAATATTTCAAAATTTAGGGTTTTTAGGTTTTCTGGACTAAGGATGAGAACAGGAAATTAGGTCAAGGTATCAAGTCTGTAGTAACAGGAATAAAGAGGATCTAGATAACATTATGTTGTGATGGGCTTCATATATAGTCAATGTAGTATAGGTCTAAGAATTTACGAAATCATAATGATCATGTATTAACATGAATTCATTAATCTTAGAAGAAGAGAAACACAAGCATGATTTTCCACATAAACAGATATTTGAATCTAATAATTCTGCCTATATAACTGTAAGGACTACCATAACAAGAAATCAAAGCATGTAAAGAGAGATGATTTCATTAATAAGAAACTAATATGAAAGGAAAATAACACTACAAACTCACTAAACAAGTATTCCTGAAAAATAGTTGCAATTTCTCTTTGATTAGTTGTATGAAAACATAACGTACAAGTGTCTCCACAAAAGTCCAACCCTTCTCACTGAATAGAAATCATATATATAGACTCAAAAAAACCATATACCCACCTTCAAGGGTCGAATTCCTAAGTGGTGGAATAGTTCCCAATAATCTCTCAACCAATAAGAGAGAGTAAGAAGGTTAAACACAAACTCTTCTTTTAGACTTTGATTTGAGTTTTTCCACCTTTATGAGGCTTAATTAAGCACAAAAACAACATATCATGCTAATCAATTAAATAATTACATCATCAAGTCTTTAAAATATCAAAATTTCATCATAAAATGAAGATATGGAGAAAATGAAGTGAAAATGATAGCTACAGGTATAAGCGTAGCACATTTGGCTATAAGAGAAGCGCCATATTTCAAGTAGATTTTGGAAGCCTTTTGGAAGTCAAATTTGAAAAGTAAGAGAATGGTCAGCTACAATTTTTGGTATAGTTTCCTAAATAGCTTTAATTATTAGAAATGGACCATGAGAAGGCCTTCAAAAATTGATACTACTGAAGTGGCTTTATAAGTGAAGCGCCTGTTTCAGAATAGTGGCAAAAGTGACTTTTTCTCCTAACCAGTTTGTTGACATGTTTCAGAAAGTGGATATTTGAGATCATTAGGGAAATATCTATCCAAGGATATAAATTTTTAGGATTTGGAGCTCTAATATGAAAGCGTAGAGCCAAGTCACTGCGCTTATAAAAAATCTAGGTTTTTCTGCAAAAATAGGGCTCAAAGATGAAGTTATATCTCTCTAACCATAAGGCATTTTAGAAAATGGAGAGAGGATTTTGTAGATAAGGATGTTGTGAAGCAAAAAATCTCTCATTTTCTGGAAATTAAGTTTCATTTTCTCATATTTTGTGCCAAAAAATAATGACTAAAACATAAACTTTAACTTGAATTTTTTTTTTATTTTCTAACATAGGTATCCATGAAAGTTGTATATCTCCCAATATATGAAAACCTGAAGGATGTTTTTCTTCCTTGGTGTATTATTAAAAAAAACCTCTTTCACTTTTGTGAAATGCATTTCCATTTGCTCAAAACCATCCTTTGAAAAAAAATTGGCCGTATGTGTGACAAATGATTTGTCCCATGGAATGATTTCTTGAAAAATGGTGGAGAAATGATGTTTATGAGCTGAAATGGCCTCATAATTTCTGATATGACCTCCCTTATGCCTCCTCTGCTCAGATATCTTTGATCCCATAGAAAACCCTAGCTCAATGGGAGAAAAAATTAGGGTTTAGTGTAGGGAAAACAAGGGATTAGGGCAATTTATAAGAATGAAGGGAAATAAAGGGAATAGGGGGCTTCTAAATTCTTCGGAAATTTTTTTGAGGTAGGGAGGGATGTTAGGAAGTAGGGGAAAATTTAATTTCAAGGATTGAGTGAGGGGAAGGGGTCAAAAAGGGCGAAACATAGGCCTAGCCTAGAAAAGTGTAAAATTGTAGCAATAGGCTAGGGTTTGTGGGAAAATGGTGATTTTGAGGGATAAGAGCGATCAAAAGTGTTTACGAAGGTATATTAAGGATAGGGGAAGGTGTATGAGCATCAAGATACAAGTTTCATTGAAATTTTTACCATGGAGGTCATGAAACAAAGAAAAATGTGCTCAAAACCTTAGTAGAGGGAAATGAACTTTCCAACAAAAACTGACAAACAAATATGGTAAACACATGGCCACTTACTTGGATTTTATGTAATGAAACCTGAAGTTGATGATGAAAGATTATGAAATAATGACTTGGGAACCCTAAAACCTAATGGAGACCTCAAAAACCCTAAAACCTAATGGGAACCTTGGCTGAATGAAATCATGATAAAAATGAATATGATGATGAAGACAACTAATGACTGAAGCACACTCAGCACAAAGGTGATATGAGGCAGCAAGGAATAAAAATTGTTTAAAAGGATTGGAGACAAACCTGAGACTACATCCAGTGACCAAATTTTTGCATGATGACCTAATGGAATGACAAAAATTTGACTGTGGGACCCTAACAAGACATGATAAGGGCACATTTGATCACTAATGATAGGAGGCAATGACTGACACTAGCATTGGCTCTGTTAAACACACACATTGCGAGGAAATATGAAAGATAAACATTAGATTGCTTTTCTTATTCACAATTATACATATTTATAATACATAGGAGTGACCCTTGGTTTCATATTCCAAGTCATCCCTTGGACTCCCTTTGGTTGTTCAGCTTCCATGCCAACCCTTAGAGGATTAGGTGTCCAACATCACCCCCCCCTTAATCCGAAGGGTTATGTATGATTCCAAGAAGAGAGTTGTAATACAAAACATGCAAAAATACATGGCAACACTAGGTTGAATGTGCTCTCTGAAATGTTGGCATCAAGGGAGGTGGTTTAAGGATGACCACCAATACTGGAATGCTTAGTGCAGTTCCCAGGACTCTTCCAGATCTGGCAAGAAGTTGAAGTCTTCTTCTAGAGGAAGTGTTCCTGATTTTTTGGAGATAGAAACCTTCAACCATGAAAGGGAGGTCTCACCTCGCATAAAAGGGAGAACCTCAACTTGAAAAGGGAGGTCTTAACCTATGATGGTTTAAGGATTACCACCAACTTGGAATGCTTAATGCAATTCCTAGAAATCTCCCAAAACTAATAAGAAGCTAAAGTATTATGTTAGAGGAAGTGTCGCCAATTCTTTGAAGAGGCATCATCTAATTAAGGCATGCTCAAGGGCATCTTTGTCTCTAGCTACAAATTTGAATATGGTATGGTAGGTTGTGGCTTAGGCTCTCTTCATGTGGCTTTGAAGCTTGTAGATGACCATCATTTCCCCCCTTTTTCAGATACAAGGTGAGATGATGGAGAAAACTCAACTACAAGACTGTTCAACAATCTAGAACAAGTTGGGACATATAACTCAAAATATCTTCTTGGTTGTTGATGCCCATTGCCAAGAAGTGATCCATCCAAGATGAATCTTTGTTCTTGCAGTAGGCTTGTTCTTGAAGCATCTGTTTGAAGAATGACTAGTTTAATGATAGTGCTTACATGGATGAATATCAAAAAAGTGATCTTTCATATGTCCAACTCAGTCACAGTGTTGGAATTTCACAATATGTTGTTGTTACTATGGAAGAGGAGCAAAATCTAGAACAGCTAAAGGTGAATTGTCATGAAGAAATCCAACACTCTGAAATTGGATGGGCTTTGAGTAATCTGGAATATGAAAGGAAACCTCCTTATCATATCCAAGACCTATTTTGTTCTTGTTATGGACAAGCTCTTCCCAAGGTCTGATGACCAATTTGGGAAGTGAAAGCTAAATTTCTACTTTTGCATTCAAATCTGTTGTTGCATTAGGCACTAAATGTGAATCTTCCTCAACCTTACTAATTTTATCACTTGATGGTTGTTGATGGGTGTTTGTTTTAATCTTGAACAAAGGATTGTTTTGAGAAGAAGAAAATTTAGAATGACAAATCCCAAAAGGTAAAACCTCAAATGAAATATGTTAAAGTTCATCTCACTGGAACCAGGACTCCAACCGCAAAAATTCCATGTTTTCTTATGCATTTTGTACACAAAATTTAATGTTAGAAAGAGTGTCCTTACTTATTTTCACCATCCCATCAACACAAAAACGTATCAGAGTATTTAACAACTCTAATGCATTATCAAGTCTAGTCATTTTCTTCATTATCAAACTTACAGTTTAAAGAAACCGATCACAACTATTAACCAATGAGGAAGAAGCAAAAGCCACTCACAATTCAATGTTACTGCAATATCCTTTGTAAATGTGCACCAAATAACCAGTGTGCAATATCTCTATTCAATGCATGTACCAAGACTTAAATGCAAATACTTAATCCTCCAACCAACTAGAAATAATGACTGTAATCCACTACATATGCATAAGAGTTACCTCATAACCGACATATAAGATTAAATTGAGTGACCAACATTACTCACTATAGATATAACCAGTCTATACCTCACATCAAAAAAGTATTCATTAATTTCTTAACTTTATCCTTCCTCGATAATTTGTGGGAACTCATCAATTTTCCTTACTTAAAAATAATCCCTCACTATTGAGCCTATCAAGGCCTTGAAGGATGGTTGAAGGCTTGAATTTTTCTGTATTATTTTTGTTGATAAAAGATGCCCACCTTTAGTGTTATTTCCTTTGACAGATGCTCAAAGCCATGGGTTTATTTATCTAGCTCTCTATGCTACCCCTGCTCGCAATACTCTTCCACTCCTCTGCCTCTAAGAAATCTTCGGAACATCAGAGACTGTAAAGATATCTGAACTACGGATTCAACATCACAAGGCTTAGAGCTAACCTTTTTATAACTATTTTCTTGTTGAACCTATTTCTTATTTAGTTTTTCCCTTTGGCTTTAACTTGCAGCGAAAGTCTTCTTAGTAACTAGTTGCAGGGTTTGAATGTGTTGAAATAGCAGATTATCTTTGTTTCAAAGAAAGGAAAGACATGGAAGATAAACTCTTGGATGTATCTCAAGTATTCATTTTATTCAAAGTTATTTATACCAGAAATGATCTGTCAACATGTTCAACTTTACTGTCTCAACTGAAGGTTATGTTGACAGGATTTCCAACCCTCCCTCCCATGTAGTGTGAATCATTTGCAGTGATTCATGAACTGACGCTAGCAAGGGATATTTTTGAGCATGTTGTTGTTCTCAGTGTAAAAAATAAAGATCAAGATGCCTTTGAGAGGGACTTCTTGTAGCTGAAGCTATATTACACAGATACAAGAGATCTTATTCCACCATCTGCTCAGGAATGTCTAATCCCAGGGCTCAATTTACTGTGTCTTCTGGTGCAAAATAGAATTTCAGAATTTCACACATAGTTGGAGCTCCTTTCACTTGAGGCACTTGAGAATCCATGCATTAATCATGTTGTCAATTAGAGAAATCATTCATGAAAAGTGCCTATAATCGTGTTCTCAATGCTCGGAAGGCAGTCCCACAGGAAACTTATGTTTATTTCATGGAACTTCTTGTAAAAACTGTCAGAGATGAAATCGCAAGTTGCAGTGAGAAGGCATATGATTATTTATCACTACAAGATGCTAAGCAAATCTTTACTCTATGCCCGAAGATATTTGTCTTTCTCACATTCAAGGTCCATGAGGATCTTCAAGTCAACGCGTTTTCTCATGAGCCTTTCATCTACAAAAAATTGCAAAATATTTTGAGTTTATAATCATTCATCACACCATATCATATGAAAACAGCAAGGAGAAGCCAAATAGTCTGGTAGAGGGTGTTCACAAAGGAAAAATCCAGTGATAACTTGATAAATGCCGAAAATATAACTTGATTGAATATTCTTTTACTGTCAAATAATATCTAATTGAATGCTCGTAAATGTGGGTCATCGAGTCAAACCCAAATAATCCATCGCAATTAGTACTTCCACCCTTGCCAATTCTCTACTAGAAAAATGGCCAAGAGAAAACCCAACACAAGAAGAAACAAAAGCCATTAATAAATCTGTTCGGTATAATAAAAACAATAGTCAAATCTTAGTGCCAAGGAGCAAAATATATATTAACAAAAACCGGAGCATGGTGAATAACCAAGGAGTGAATAACCATTTTGCAGCTCCCTGTCTCATCCGAAGCCTTGACTGTGAATTCTCTTCTATCCCTGCGGCTCTGTCTCACTGTGGCTACGTTATGACTGCGGCTTCATATCCTCAAGACTACAGCTACAATGACTTCTTTCTACGGTTTCATTACCAGAAACTTTAGAGAGATAGAAGTGCGAAGTTCAGTTCTTTTGAGCTAACCCTTTGTGGGTATATATAATGGTGAGGGTTCATATGTGAGCTGAAATAACTTCATGAACCGATGTGTCTTTATAGCAAGCCGACATAACTTGTATTTATGTTTTTAATTCATATTTCTTTGTAGCCAATGTGATCATCTCCTTATTGCTTCGTTTGTAGACTTCTTGTGCTTGTTCTTGAGGCATTGATCTTGGTCTTGGATGGATGCTACTGTTGATTTGGGGTAGCATCGGATGTTCTCCAGCCATGAAATTTGGTGGAGAGGTTGGGGCACATGTGATATCCAATACTCGAAACGAGTTTTGGCAGATTCTAAACAGATCAGGAGATATTAAAATAATTAATATTTTTAATAGAGTCCCTAAGTCTAAACTTAAGGAAAATAAAATATTAATGTGTATTAATATGAATCTGTGTTAGAATGGTCCAAAAGACATGGATCAAACCAGATCGGATCTTAGCCATTGATTAGGGACTTAATCTTGGCTGTTGATATGTCAATAGGAAAAGTATAAGAGGAGGCTTGAGGGTCACTTGGAGAATACACCAGAGTGATCACTCATTCTATTCTCTAGAGTGAGGTTTGCTAAGAGAGATAGAATTAGTGATCGAGAGATGCAGTTGAGGGGAATTTGAGTACAGAAAGACAAAGAGGTATAGATAGTGCTGGGAGAGTAGTGCGGTAGCCAAGGAGAGTGACGCAGAGTTAGCCAGGGCTCACACAGGGCCACATAGAGGTAGCCTGGAACTATGCATAGCCTCAGATAAGCCAGTGTTGCTGATGCAGAGGGCCTGAGGGCTAATGCAGGGCCTCCCAAGGGTAACGTGGACCCATCCGAGGTGACGCAGAGCTAGTGTGAGGTAGAGAGGGGCTAATGCAGTCCAGAGAGAGGCTGACGTTGGGGTTTCTGGGGCACATTAGCGCTGAATAGATGCTAGAAGGATTATCCAGGGTTTCATCCAGGAGATTTGTTAGAAACTGAGAGGTATTACTGCTAAGGAAATTCTCTATTGGGTAGGCTAGTTTCGGCACCCATATTCTACTTTGGTATTGCTTAATAAGAAAACCCTCAGACATCTGCACTGGTTTTCCCACATTGGATTTTTCCAGGGACATTAGTCGAAAAATAGTGGTTTAATATGGTGTGTTTATTTATGTTTCTTTTAGTTGTTGATCTGTAGTATGTTGAGCATGCACTAGTGTTTATTTTTAGTATTTACATCTTGTTAAGGAAAATAACAAGTAGGTAGGAATAAATCAGATAAAGTGCATGGAGGGTTTCTAACTAAGTAAATTTAGAAACATCAACATGGTATCAGAGCATGATTGCAAATCCTAGGACGACTAAAGGAAATCATCTGAGAGGATAGAAATAGAAAACAATTGTCTCGAGGTGGCAGAGGTTGTTTCTAGTAGAGCAGAAACAAGGGAAGGGTGTCATCAAGGGTGAGCTGAGAAGAGGCAACATAGAAGCTAAGGAGGAAAAGGGAGCCTCACGCAGAGAAACACAGTAGCTGGGAAGGCTGACGCAGTTGGCTGAGGAGGCCATATTACTAATGCCCAGATTGTGCAGAGCCAAGGAGCTCTCACCTTCAGGTTGCTGGGGTTTAGAAGGCTGTGGGAATATTACAGAGTGGAGCTGGCGAGGTACTTTAGTCATAAAAGTACCTGAAAAAGCAAGGCTAGAGGAGTTTCTATCGAGGGTTTCTAGCTGAGGATTCTGGATCAGTGGTGTGGTTGCATAAGACGATCAAAGTAGGGGACATCTCGACAGCGACAGAAGGATTTCTAGGAGGGAAATTAGGACTCAGAGGGAGTCCAAAAGAGAACTTCCAAACGAGATGTAGAGACTCAGCGGAGTCGAACAAAGAAATTCCAGCAGGGAAGTAGAGGAGCATCATGGCACTACACGGAGTAAGAGATTAGGATAGACTGGATGGAGCATTAAACTTCGCAGTCTGGAAGGCCAGAATCTTATCCGTACTTGACAAGAATCCTGTCAAGAACTTCACCTTGAAGATAATAGCTATCCCAGTCGACCCTAATGATAATGAAAAGTACGAGGAGGTGATGGCAAGGGCCAAGAGCATTATCCTTGATGGCGTCAAGGATCATAGTACCACACATAGCCAAGAAGGAAACAACATTTTAGATGTGGGAGGCTCTCAAGAAGCTCTACCAGCATACTTCTGTGTAGAGAATAATGCTTCTTGAGAATCAGTTGAGGTCATATCAGATGAAGAAGGGAGAATTGATTGACACCTTCCTCAAAGGACTGAATGAGATCTGAGATCAGTTGACTGTTATAGGGATGACACTAGATCAGGAGCTGATGGTGAGGATAGCCTTGAATGACGTCTCAAAAGACTAGGAAGCATTTGTCCATAGTATATTGGGCAGAGGGACACTTCCCCCTTGGGACGAGATCTGGGCAGCTCTTCGCCAGGAAGAGATCAGACGGAAATCAAAGATAGGTAGTAGCAGCAAGGGGATCAAAGTCAAGCAGGAGGAGGAAGAGGTGGCCATAGCATCTAAGGGAAAGCAGGAAAACTAGAAGAAGTAGGATCTCTCCAAGATCAAGTGCTTCCACTGTGGGGAGTTGGGTCATTATGCAACCCAATGTCCAAGGAAGAAGCGTAAGGGAGATTCTTTAGAGGCTAAGTGAGCACCATCATGGGAAGAGAAGGAAGTTTTTATAGACGATGACTGTTCCATGAGTGCATACACACCAATTGAGTGAAAGTGGGGGGACATCAAGCTATAGTCAGGCAGACTAGAGGCGATGAGCGGCAGGATCCTTGAGGTGCGCAGCCTCTTGGATTAGACCTTGCTATGGGAGCCCCAAAGAGGAGTAGCAGGACTAGCTGAGTCAGGTAGAGATGGATGTGGATGGATGGCAGAGAGAGCTACAGTGCTGGAGTCACGAGATAGCACGAGGCTAGCAGGCTGCAACAGTGCAGGACGGCATAGAGAGGTGTGAAACGGTGCAAGATGCAGGAAGTTGTTGTAGCAGTGCAGAGGTCAAAAAGGGAGCACTTGTCAATGGCAGAGCGAGCTTCAGCGTCAATGGGTGTCTCTAGCCCAACATGGAGAACAGATTGGGAGATTAGTTACTTACTTCTCAGTAACTAATTTGTAGTGCAGCAGTGGACAACACGATGCAACATGAAGAGAGGAGGTGCAGTGCAGATGTAGTGTAGGGAGAAAGGACCAGCATCAGCATGGATGGAGAGGGAGTTTTCATACAAATGCAGCAGTGCTAGTGCCATAACCATGGGTAGCAGTATAGGATGCAACAGTGCAGAGGATGTTGGGCAGGAAGGCCTAACATCAGCACAGGTACCTATGCCAGATGATCAGAGTAATACTCAGTAAGGAGTATTGCTAGAGCACAGTCCTCGTTAAGAGGGAGTGTTGAATTGGGGTAGCATCGGATGTGCTCTGCCATGAAATTTGGTGGAGAGGTTGGGGCACATGAGATCTCCAATACCAAAAAAGGGTTTGGGCATATTCTAAACAGATAAGGAGATATTAAAATAATTAATATTTTTAATAGAGTCCCTAAGTATAAACTTAGGGAAAATAAAATATTAATGTGTATTAATATGAATCTATCTTAGAATGGTCCAAAAGACATGGATCAATCCAGATCTGATCTTAGCCATTTATTAGGGACTTAATCTCAGCCGTTGATATGTCAACAATAAAAGTATAAGAGGAGGCTTGAGGGTCACTTGGAGAATACACCAGAGTGATCAATCTCCCCTGGCTGTCTTTTCAATTGGTTATACTCTTCTAGAATCAAGAAAGGGTTCTCTTTTAGGAAATCATGGAATATAGGAGGTAAAATCACAGGCTTATATCTATCCAAGACTGTAGAAGGTGTAAGACTATGTACACTATCTACAGGATCAGTATTAGTCTCTTTGGGCTCATTAACTCGAAAAGGATATGCACAAGTTTCAAGTAAGAGTTCATGATCTTCATCAACATGAAAGGGAAATTCGATATTTACACTTTAAATAGGCAAAATCAAATATAAGACTTTGATCATCTTTTTCATACAACAAACTCTAGAAAACTCTAAGGACGGTTTCAGTAAAGGAGAAGAAGTACTTTACAAGAAAGTAAATTACATATTGAATGCTATTCCATTTTGAGTACCTGAATTTTGTGTATGATCCTTCCATATTCCTGCTAGCAAGGTTGATCATCCAATGGAATATTCAAATCTAGTTGATTGGATTCAACATGAATATTCTATAATCTAGATTTCTTTGACAACGTAGTCACCAGGGAATAAAAAGAACTCAGAACCTTTGGATTCTTCGCCAGTGGTTTCTTTAAATAAATTTGAACTATGTGGAGTCACCAAGTGAAAGATTCACAGCCTTTCTGTGTCTGATCACTGTTCACCATCAACAATCAGATCTGATCTTTGTCATTCTTTCACAAGGAAGATATAGCACTCATTTTTCTGGCAACGATGCCAAAAATGTTATCCCCTACCATGTCGTAGGTTAAAGAGGAAATTGAAAGAGGTAACCTCGAACCACTTTCAGTTCAGTAGCTAGCCCTACTGAACTAGAGAGGGATCTGTTATAGACATTTTTGGGCACTACAACCCCAAGCATGAAATTTCCATAAACCAAGGGCTCCTAAGTCCCTAAAAGTGTTGTTCTAACCCCTAAAGGAACAAGGTCAACTGATTACAGCTTCTCCCAGAAGTTCTCCATGAAAAACTGCTCAAAACTAGTCAAAACGGGATCATTTCAGCTGCTCCATAGGCAAATTGCATTGCATCTCACCTAAGTACACTCTATGGGTGTGTTGCATTTCAAAAAGCCCTTCTATGGGGTGCGATGGGCGAGAAGTGAAAAATGGCAGTGTCAATCCCCGAGGTGGAGAGGTATGGAATCTTCCAGAAACTTCTCCTGTGACACTTGCCTCTCTGAATTCGACCAAGGATGAGTAAGAGATCATCAATATCCAAGTGGAAGCAAGAACTATCAGAGGGAAGACACTAATCAAATCACAAGCTGACTCATCTCCCTTACAGATATCTATATATGGATCCCTCACCCCAGAGATCCAGAGGCTGGAATTTTGCATCTTGTAAGGAATTGTTGTTGGTTTCTTGAGACAACATCATAGTGTTGGGTGATCTAAGCTTTGTATGAGGTGAAGAAGGGCTTACTTGATGAGGGGATGATGCTGGGTCAGAACAACTGGTTGTAACTCCCTTGGCTCTTTCTTGATTATCAATAAAATCTATTCAAGTTTTCCTCCATACTCTTGTGCCATTTATGTTTTATGCATTTGTATGGTCAATTTACATATGATCCTAAATTGTTTATGATTATAGATCCATGTTCTTGTATAGTGTTATGCTATTGTGATCCTATAGGTACTCTGTGAAGCCAGGCGTACAAGGGAGCAAGTAGCGAAAGACTATCAAGAGAGAGAGGAATCGAACTAGGAGATAAGCGCAAGACAGAGGTTGGTCTTCTTTGTTCTTCTCTCATCTATATTTCATAAAGGAAAAACGAAAGTAGCTTTACCTTGTTCGTTTCTAAGGTAGCTACCACACCTTAGTGGGATAATCAGTTCTGTGTAAACACTTTTCCCTGTAACAAAATGGTGACTCCGCTGGGGACAAATTAGTTTGTTTGTTTATCTTCCTTGTTGTTTATTTTATAAACTTACAGACGGAGCCTGAAGTCGAGCCAGGTAGCTTTCGAACTGCATTTGCTATGCAAATGCAAAGTAGATAAATGCCGCTTCAGTCAATCTCTGGGTTTTGTTTATAAATTAAACAACTGATTTACAAACTCTCTGATTGCCCTTTGTGGTAGCTCCAGTAACCTCCTTAGATCTACCCCTGATTTTTGATTTACTGATTACCATTTGCTCGGCCAAAACTCCTGAAGTGAACTGCAAACTATGACCCAGAACCCAAGCAAAGTCTCGTCTCTGGCCCAACACAGGCTCTATTCTGTGAATCTGAAATTCAGCGCACTTCTCGAGTGTTCTAGGTGCGCTGCATTTCAAGTTCCCTGTGTTACAGGTGCGCTGATCAGACTAGGCATTGTTCCTCAGTTTTGGTTTCTGTGTTCATTATTTTCAGTTCTATTCATGAGTTTTGGTGTTTGTAATCAGTATATCTCTGTTTGAAACCCCTTTCCTTGCTGATATTCCACGTCCATTGTGCAGAAGAACTGTAAATGTTTTTGTGTATTTGTTAAGTCATTTTCAGTTCTCCTTTGCAAAAAGTAACGTAATTGTACTGTCGTTCCTTGATTTGAAAGTGTTGCAAGTGTCATTCTCAGTCATAGGAGAGAGTTTGGTTGCTATTGATAGTCGATTACCCTGTTACTATTGTATTTGGTTTGAATTTGTAGTTTTTCTAGTGTCGAAAGCAAGTATTCATTTCCGAATCGTAAAGTGTTGTGATTGTCTCCATTTTTTATTTTGAAAAGAAACTTGTTAGTAATTGTCGCTTGAAAAGTAATTCAGATTTGCGCATTAGCTTTCTTTTTATCATTCACATACTAAGAAAGCTGAAAAAAATACATGCATGTGCATTTTCATTTAGACCGTTTGATTGGTTTGATTTAGGACAGTGCATTTAGTGTGTGCTCTTTGCTCTTTGTGAAGAATATTGTCTCTCTTTCCTTAGTAGCTAGGATTTTCATTGCACAAAGAAGATAAAAGATTGTTTATCATCTTAGATTGCATTTTAGGAATTGTACATCTACATCTCGCGGTGAACCTGAAAGGAAAATTTCTTAAGCAAGATCAACTATAAAATAAATTTAATGAATCTAACAACGCTTTGGAACCTAACGCCCAACATCTAGAAGTCTAGGCTAGAGACGTATTCCGGCGTCGTAAAGCTTGGTAACTGTTGTTCTCACTAATGGTTGGGTGATTCCTCCACTTTGAGATGATAAGTGCCAGTATGGACTTATGCTCCCACGTACCGTCGAGTATATTTTGGGAGACCACAATAGGCTTAATCCTTTATCCATAGGAAGTCGTGTCTACCGCCCTATCGATCACAATGCACTAAACAAAACATTCGGGAAGATTGACTGTCGTACCGTAAAAAGTATTCTGCAGTTTTGCGATTGGTATGGTAATCCCTCTACCTAGATTTCTAGAGAAGTCCCTTTTTTTCCTTTTCAGACTGATTAACGGAAAAGGTCCATATGAGCACTTATCACTTCAGGCTCATTAAAATTCAAATGCGACTAGAGTCATCTTTTGTTTTTTCTCGACTCTTAAAAATTGAAAAAACGATTTGTGTCAAAGCGTCTAAAATTTATTTTAAACGGAATAATCATCACCCTTTCCTACGTTGATCTTAGGTTGAGAAAATGGAATCCACCAACCAAGGAATTCCCCTTGGAGGAAATCCTAGTCCCTTCTCCTCTTGGGGAGATGTTGGTGCACCCCATATGGCCACATTGTCACTTCCAAGATTGACAATCGCCTTTCCCGTATGGCTCTTCTCAACCTCTGTCGTTCAGAACACCACAATTCCTGAACAATCGAGTCAGCAACTAGACGAATCCAGAGTTACCCACCAACCTTCTACTTCCTCCAATTCTTCCTCTCCTCCCTCCTCTTCGCTTGATGGGGTTGGTAAAGCCAAAAATCAAGTACCTGAGAAGAAGAAGGAAAAGAAGAAGAGAAGAAGAAGAAGGAGCCAAAAGCGAAAGGGGGCAACCAAGCATCATCTAGCGAAAATCCACACACTGCACCGACCAGACCTAAATCGCCATGTGTCATTTTCAAAGGAGACCACTATCATAGAGATTGTTCCTGCATCCCTCGGATCTTAAGGGACTGGTCTCCTCGTTTGCACAACCCGGTGTCGTCAACCTCTAATGATCATGTTGAAAGCACATCGTCGATTAGTGAAAGTGAAGCCCCAGGACAAAAAGGAAAATATAGATTTCCTTGTAAACTGTGTGAAGGCGATCATGCCGTCCACCGTTGTCCCTTCTTAGATAAGGCTAAAAGAGTTTTGGACGATCGTCCGGTTTCACCGTTACGACTTCCTCTTGGATATAAAAAACTCTTGCCGAGTCCGTCACTAGTTGAAAATCTGGCTGACCCGCCCAGGTGGTTGGCCGAAGCGTCTATCATTGAAGACAAATCATCTGAACCCATACCAGACGAAAGTCAAAAGGTCGAGGCGGCAATTGACCCGGTCTTGCCTTCAGAGGTTCCATCTTCAGATGATACAGTCACAGAAGAGAATAAGGATGACACCGTCCAAATTCTTTTCGCAAGAAAGGACTCCGATGAACATGGGGGAAATTTACCCATTCCTTTACCGCTGGAAGGAAGTTCTTCAGATTCGTACCCGGCCGTCTATTCGGTCCCACCTCCGAGCAACCTAGTTGTTTCCTTCGACTGGAATCAACTAGGCAGACCACATTTACCGACTAGTGTACCATTCCGAATCATTGCTCAAATATATGGAATGGTTATGGCCGGTACCTTCATAGATGAAGGGGCTTCTGTGAGTATCCTTTCCTCGACTGCTTGGAAAGCGCTTGGTTCGCCATCACTTTTGCCTAAGATGAGAAATCTAACAGGATTTGATAAAGGAACTAGTGGACCGTTAGGGATCCTTCCCAATGTGCCCATAACATTGAGAGGGAAAACCGTTCACATGAACGTAATGGTAGTCCAAGGACCCCTGGATTATAATCTACTCCTTGGACGACACTATATTTATTACATGGGAGCCATTGTCTCATCACTCTTTAGAGTAATGTGTTTTCCGCACGAAGGAAGAGTGGTCAAGCTCATAAAACAACTTTCATTTCCCGGATCACGCATAGCAAATAGTCATATACCATCCCTGAATGGTCTTTTCACACAAGGAATTTCTCATCAATCTCTAGTCCATCCACCTGATGAGCGTGAGTGATTTAGGGGACATGACTGAAACCCAGGGGGCATGCACCTTGGTCTGCTTCGGTAAGAAAACTTTGGGTATAGGGTAGGTTTCCGCGAGAGATATATGACTAGTCTATACTCCCGTCCGTGATTGGAAAAGGGAGTTAGACTGGAATAAGATTCCCTTGTCAAAGTTATGTGAGTAGAGGCGTCTACACCACTCACCTTTGTCTATTTCGGTAGACATCGCCGCAGAAATGTTTTTTTTGCACTATGAATAGAACAATCTTTGGTAACCTGAAAGACGTAGACCTTTCCTGATAAAACAAATGTTTCGTCGGTAGAACAAAAGGTGACCTTGAAGCTTAATTTTATACCTGGGGACATGCAAACCTTTTGGCGTGCAAGCGAAGAGCGACTATTTTTTTTTTTAAATTTGTAGGTCCTCTAACCCTTTAAACTCGTAGGATTGGTCGTTTCCTAACTTGCATAAAGAAAGGATGTGGGGAAAAACTCTAAAAATTGTCATTTTCATGAGACATTCTTATTATACGACTGGATTAATCGAGCAGTTTTAGCACATAGTTCAAGCTCGTTAAAAAATAAACATAAGTCATGAGAAAATGTTTCTCCCCGCGTTTAAGCTCATTAAAAAATGAACTATTTCCCGATAAATAACCATCGTGAATGTAATACTTCAGCCTTTAAAGCCTTGGTCGTGTTCTCATCATCACCTCCACTCTGTATTAGCCGATCATTCACCTCCATTTGATTTTTTACCCCTTTTGAGGAATAGCTGCGAAGAGTGATCCCACTAGCAATCCTTGTAACACTGCCGTGATTGGAAAATTGCAAACCTTACCTGGAATCAGCTGCTACCCAATTTTATCACTCGTTCCTCAAAAGACGAGTCTCCTTTAAGCTCTTTTCAACTAACTCGTAAAATATGAAAAGATTGCTGAGCCATTGGCCTCTCCAGCTCGTTAAAGGGACCGAAAGTGCTATCCCTCCTTTAGATTTTAATATTTTTGGACCTAAGGGATTATTACACAAAAATATCGAGCGCTTGTTTTGTTCGGCTCGTTAAAAGTATCGAAAATTCATCCCTTCTGTATTGTTTTATACTTTTTCGGACTTAAGGGATTAGATGATGAAAAAGGAATTTTGGAGTTTCCTTTACGTCCCTTTTCAGACTCTCTAAAATTGAAAAGGACCGAGTTATCTTTGTCGTTAAACTCATTAAAACTTAATAGCGACAAACTTTTCCATAGCAGACAAGAACGAGTTTCATTATCGCTAGGCTCGTTAAAACATAGCGATGGGTTTGCCCGAAGGGAAAATTATAGAACAAGCATATGTTGTCCTCCTCAAGCTTGAAAAAAATAAAGAGGTACTGGTCAACAATGACTGGGGAAAAATTGGGAAGAAAACTTGAAGAAACTTTGTTGGTAGCAAGTTGCTCTTGAACATGACACTTTCACTCCGCATCCAAGTCGGGTTGGGTTGTTTCATTCACCGATCACATCACCATGGTCCCATCACACCATCCACATTTGGGGTTAATACTACCAATCCATCACGTCAATGTCACCGATATGTTCAAGAGAAGTCATTCAGAGAATTCACCTGTGTCTCACCCGCTACAATACATTTACACTCCATTCTTTCATGACCGCCACCCTGAACCTTATGTCATCAGATCGTTTTCACCTCCATTAAAATCATTTGCTCCATTCCGTGTCATTGATGTGGGATTCATTAAGGCCCTCCTGTGATGGATCGCTTCTTGTCAACATCAGCTCATTATCCAAGAAGTCGATCTAGGAACACCCCATTCAGTACTTTGAAGCTTGCATGCCTCAATGGCAAGTTTCTCACTTTCGGCGACAGGTTTACATCAATGGCCTTTGACTGAAAGATTTTGCGTGGTGTTCGACGCTAAGTCCTTTATTCACACCACGTGAACTGTACTGCAGTACCTTGAGGGTCATTATCATTATCAGTGATTCCTCTCGCACCTGTTAACAACTTACATAGTTGGCTGGTAATCAGGCGATGTCTTTCCATGTTCGACTCCAAAACATCTCTCAAATGGATAGACTTGTACTTCGAGTGAAGATCGAACAAGATTGAAGACCTCGGATCTAGTTTCATCCATCCGGGCTGCGATATATATTCATGGAAATAAAGACATCAAATGTACATCATTGCTGCATAGATAATCATCCAATCAAAGGGATGATGGCTCTACCAGAATCATCAGTCTATGCTCAGACGATTGTCTGTCCTATGTACATGAAAATGAATTTATAAAACTAAGCATGGGAATGCCTACCTCAGCTAGATCATGAAAATATTATGAAGATAATGTATTGTATTGTATCTTATTACAGGTCGCCTCCCAGCTTGAAAGAACTTCGGATCCTCATAATAAAGCATTTCACCCGACATCAAAAGATTAACGACCTCATGCTTTAGGGGGCAACTGTTATAGACATTTTTGGGCACTGCAACCCCAAGCATGAAATTTCCATAAACCAAGGGCTCCTAAGTCCCTAAAAGTGTTTTTCTAACCCCTAAAGGAACAAGGTCAACTGATTACAGCTTCTCCCAGAAGTTCTCCATGAAAAACTGCTCAAAACTGGTCAAAACAGGATCATTTCAGCTGCTCCATAGGCAAAGTGCGTTGCATCTCACCTAAGTACACTTTGTGGGTGCATTGCATTTCAAAAAGCCCTTCTATGGGGTGCGATGGGCGAGAAGTGACAAATGGAAGTGTCAATCCACGAGGTGGAGAGGCATGGAATCTTCCAGAAACTTCTCCTGTGACACTTGCCTCTCTGAATTTGACTAAGGATGAGTAAGAGATCATCAATATCCAAGTGGAAGCAAGAACTATTAGAGGGAAGAGACTAATCAAATCACAAGCTGACTCATCTCCCTTATAGATATCTATATATGGATTCCTCACCCCAGAGATCCAGAGGCTAGAATTTTGCATCTTGTAAGGAATTGCTGTTGGTTTCTTGAGACAACATCATAGTGTTGGGTGATCTAAGCTTTGTATGAGGTGAAGAAGGGCTTACTTGCTGAGAGGATGATGCTGGGTTAGAAAAACTGGTTGTAACTCCCTTGGCTCTTTCTTGATTATCAATAAAAGCTATTCAAGTTTTCCTCCATACTCTTGTGCCATTTATGTTTTATGCATTTGTATGGTCAATTTACATCTGATCCTAGATTGTTTATGATTATAGATCCATGTTCTTGTATAGTGTTATGCTACTGTGATCCTACAGGTACTCTGTGAAGATGGGCATACAAGGGAGCAAGTAGTGAAAGACTATCAAGAGAGAGAGGAATCGAACTAGGAGATAAGCGCAAGACAGAGGTTGGTCTTCTTTGTTCTTCTCTCATCTATATTTCATAAAGAAAAAATGAAAGTAGCTTTACCTTGTTTGTTTCTAAGGTAGATACCACACCTTAGTGGGATAAGCAGTCTTGTGTAGACACTTTTCCCTGTAACAGGATCTCTCTAAGGATTTGTAAATAAAAAACTGAAAAGAAATGGTTTTTAGGCTAGATGTACTAGTCTTGTTTGAGTATTTGAAAATTTAGGGCTTTTAGGTTTGCTAGACTAAGGATGAGAGTGGGCAATTAGGTCAAGCTATCAAGTGTGTAGTAATAGGCATAAAGAGGATCTATATAACAATGTGCTATGGTGAACTTAAGATTTAGTCAATGTAGTATAGGTTGGAGAGTTTAAGAAATCATAATGAGCATGTATTAGCATGAATTCATTAATCTTGGAAGAAGAGAAACATAAGCATGATTTTCCACATAATACAGCTTTGAATCTAAGAATTCTGCGTATATGATTGTAAGGAAAACCATAAAAAGAAAGAAAAGCATGTAAAGAGAGATGATTTCATCAATTAAGAAACTGATATTAAAGGAAAATAACAGCACAAACTCACTGAACAAGTATTCCTGAAAAATAGTTGCAACTGATCCTTGATTAGTTGTATGAAAACATAACGTACAAGTCTCTCCACAAAAGTCCAACCCTTCTCACTGAATGAGAATTCATACATATAGACTTAAAACAACCATTTCCTCACCTTCAGGGGTGAAATCCCTAAGTGATGGAATAGTTCCCAAGAATCTCTCAACCAACAAGAGAGAGTATGAATGTTAAACACAAACTCTTCTTTTAGACTTTGATTTGAGTTATTCCACCTTTATGAGGCTTAATTAAGTAGAAAAACAACCTATCATGCTAATTACTTCAATAATTACATCACCAAGTCTTTAAAATATCAAAATTACATCATAAACAAAGATATGGTGAAGATTAAGTGAAAAATACAGCTACAGGTATAATCGTAGTGCATTTGGCTATAAGCGCAATGCATTTGGATATAAGTGCAACGCATTTGGCTATAAGTACAATGCATTTGGCTATAAACGTAGTGAAAGCTTGCAAGCAGATTTTGGAAGCCTTCTAGAAATCAAATTTGAAAACTAAGAGAATGGTCAACTAGAATTTTCTTTCTAGTTTCCAGTAAAACATGAGTTTTCTGAAATAGAGCAATGGAATTCCTTCAAAAATTGATTCTCCAGAGGTGACTCTATAAGCGTAGCTTCTTCTTCAGAATAGTGGCAGAAAGTGACATTTTCACCTCTTTTTCGGCTTTTTCTCCTAACCAATTTGTTGACATGCTTCGAAAGGTGGATATTTGAGATCCTTAGGGAAATATCTATCCAAGTATATAAATTTTTTATGATTTGGAGCTTTGAGATGAAAGTGTAGCGCCAAGGCTCTGTGCTTATGGCATGGTCAAAATTCAGGGTTTTTCTACGAAACTAGGGCTCAAAGATGAAGTTATATCTCTCTAACCATAAGGCATTTTGGAAAATTGAGATAGGTTTTTGTAGATAAGGATGTTGTGAAAAAAAAATCTCTAATTTTTTGGAAATTTATTTTCATTTTCATGTAATCCGTGCCACAAAACAATGACTAAAACAAAAACTTTAACTTGAAAATTGTAGATTTTCTGACATATGTATCCATGAAAGTTGCATATCTCCCAATCTATGATATCTGTGTAAAACCTGAAGGAATTTTTTCTTCCGGTGTATTATTAACAAAAACCTCTTTCACTTTTCTGAAATTCATCTCCATTTGCTCAGAACCATTCTTTGAAGAAAAACTGGCCCTATGTGTGGCAAATGATTTGTCCCTTCGAATGATTTCTTGAAAAATGATGGAGAAATGATGTTTATGAGCTGAAATGGCCTCATACTTGCTGATATGACCTCCCTTCTTCCTCCTCTACTCATATGTATTTGATCCCACAACAAACCCTAATTCAATGGGAGAGAAAATTACAGTTTAGTGTGGGAAAAAGAAGGGATTTGGGTAATTTATAAGAATGAAGGGAAATAAAGGCGATAGGGGGCTTCTAAATACTTAGAAAAATTTTGGGAGGTAGGAGGGGATGCTATTAAGTAGGGGAAAGTGAAATTTCAAGGATTGAGTGAGGGGAAGGGGTCCAAAAGGGAAAAACATAGGCCTAGCCTAGAAAAGTGTAAAATTGTAGCAATAGGCTAGGGTTTGTGGGAAAATGGTGATTTTGAGGGATAGGAATGATTGGAAGTCTTTAGTAAAGCATATTAAGGATAGGGGAAGGTGTATGAGAATCAGGATACAAGTTTTGTTGATATTTTTACCATGGAGGTCACGAAACCAAGAAAAATGCCCTCAAAACCCTTGGAGAGGGAAATGAGCTTTCGAGAAAAACTGAGAGACAAATATGGTAAACACATGGCCAGTTACTTGCATTTGATGTAATGCAACTTGAAGTTGATGATGAAATATTATAAAATGATGATTTGGGAACCCTAAAACCTAATGGGAACCTTGGCTGAATGAAATCATGATAAAAATGAATATGATGATGAAGACAAATCATGACTGAAGTACACTTAGCACAAAGGTGATATGAGCTGCAAGTAATCAAAATTCTTTAAAAGGATTCGAGATAAACCTGAGACTACATCTAGTGACCAAATTGTTTCATGATGACATAATGTAAAGATAAAAAATTGACCATGGGACCCTAACAAAACATGATAAGAACCCATTTGATCACTGGTGACAAGATTCAAAGGTTGACACTAACATTGGCTCCAGCCAGGGATGGCAGCTCCTTGGAGGTGTCAAGAACAATGTAGACCAAGTAGCCTTATCCATTGTGCATGGAGTCAAAAACCATTCAAAACACCAAACCCAATATTGCAAATCGACTGACAAACTGAACTGTAGACTAACTGCAAACTTTACTGGAAGATACTATTGAAAAAGATGCTTATATTTGAGCTTATTCATCACACCTACTCTAACTGATCCATACATCACCTGATAAAGTGAAATGGAACAGTCAATGCAACCGTGTAAGCATTTTATCTTCTAGTTGAATTCTTCATAGGTGCTTCCTTATGAGCATGAAGAGAGAACTGTTGAAAGAAAACACCCATGAAAACTTGTAAACATATTGAATCTTAATGAAATTGCAAAGTATGAGCCCTCCAGCTGACCTCAAGAATGCCGCAAGAGATTTTTATAGGAATACATATTGATTTTCATCCCATCTAGTATATTACTTCTCTGCTCTAAGAAGTCTTCATAACATGAACGTGAACTTTCATCTTTACCGTTACTTTCCTGATATGACTACAAATTTTTGAATGAGGTTTGTACTGAGACACTTGCTGAACAAAAAAAAGAAGCCAGCTGCCCAATCACATTTTATCACCTCTTTTTTGAAGCTCATTTCCAGCTCAAGGAGAAAAAATTTGACTACAAATATCATCTAAAACACCTATTACATATTGGTTCCAATGAGACCTCATAATTTTCTATAAGCTACTCATTCTTAATTGCAGATATACTATGAAAATTTCCCTTCAAAAATTGAAATATTTCAAAGCATAACGGTAAAGAATTTTCCCGCATCATTTGATCATATATCTAAGTTTCCAAGTCTTCATCTATAACCTGACATTCAATGGCATACGGGGGCTGCAAATCTAGATCCGAGAAGTCTTGATCAAGGATTTCATTTCCCTCTTCATTGTCAACATCAAAAATTAATGCCTGTTAATTTCTAATTGGATAAAAGTTGTCTCTGATGAATTGAAATGAAACAAAACAAATAGCCAAATATCCTTCACTTACATCAAAGTTTTCTACACTTTCCTCCTCACTACCATAAGTGATATGCATTGGTTGATCATTGTATTCGAGCTGCTGAAATTGAACTTCCTCCTCCCACAAATCAACTGTTGATTGGTCTGCAAGATTTACTTCTGTTTGGAGATCATAATCATCATCATACTGATCAAACTTAGGCAAATCATCAATATAAAGAATATCATCAATCATACATGTGAGACCAATAGATCTCTCCTCTGCAAGCTAATCTATAAAACAATCATTATCAGATCTATGACAACTAGGATAAGAAAGAAAATATTTTGGATCACCCACTTGTTTTTCTTCAATGAGCGAGCCATGCTCCTGGACATCATAGTCATTCCTTGTGATGAGTTTCTGCATCATCTCTTACACTGGACTTACCAAAAATGTCAAGCTTTACCTCTAATGATTTCAAGTGCTCTACATCTATGTTCTCCCTCTCTTCTTCCTTCAACTCTTCCCTCTTGATCAACAGATTAGCCTCTACATCTACTGCACTATTCCGCATCTTTTAAAGTGTTGCAAGGCTCCTTTCTCTTAGCTGAAACTCCATTTCTGGATCAAAGGCTTTTCGATAATGCAAGAGAGCTAAGCCATGAGGAGGTCTTATATTAGCAGGCATCAAACTATAGACTTGGTTAAATTTGGAAGAAAACTATTGTACTGTCTCCCTTGGCTGTCTTTTTAGTTGGTGATACTCTTCTAGAATCAAGAAAGGGTTCTCTTTGAACACCCACTTGTCGAGGAAAACTTTGATGAACTGCAGGAAATCTAAGATGCTCGCAGCATGCGGGCTTTTGAACCAACTCTTGACTTTGCCTTGCAATGAAAGAGAAAATAACCTAATACTGACATCGTCTTCATCAACTTCAAAAAGGTTGAGGAAAGTCTCAAAATTCTGCATATGTCTCTCAGCAATAATGTTGTTACAATCACCATCAAACCTTGGCAGATATAGGTAATGAGTTTCAGGCAAATCATGGAATGTAGGAGGTAAAATCAGAGGCTTATATATATCTAGGATTGTAGAAGGTGTAAGGCTATGTACACTAGTTGTAGGATCAGTTTTAGTCTCTTTAGGTTCATCAACTTGAAAAGGATATGCACAAGTTTCAAGTAAGAGATCGTGATCTTGATCAACATCATAAGGAAATTAGGTATTTACACTCTTCCAATAGGCAGAATCAAATACAAGATTTTGATCTTCTTTTTCATACAAAAAACTCTATAAATAATTCAGGATGGTTTCAGGAAAGGAGAAGAAGTATTTTACAAGAAAGTAAATTACATCTTGAATACAATTCCATTTTGAGTACCTGAATTTTGCGTATGATCCTTCTATATTCCTGCTGGCAAGTTTGATCATCCAGTGGAATATTCAAATCTAGTTGATTCGATTCAACATAAATGTTCTATAATCTAGATTCCTTTGACAATGGAGTCACCAGGTAATAAAAAAAACACATAACCTTTGGATTCTTCACCAGGGGAGTCCTTAAATCAATCTGAACTATGTGGAGTCACCAAGCGAAAGATGCACAACCGTTATGTCTCTGATCACTATTCACCATCTGCAATCAGGTCTGATCTTTGTCGTTCTTTCCCAGGGAATATATTTCACTCATTTCCCCGACAACAATGCCAAAAATATTATCCCCTACAATGTCCTAGGCTGAGGAGGAAATTGAAAGAGGTAACCTCGAACCACTTTTAGTTTAAGATCTAGCCCTATTGAACCAGAGAAGGATCTCTCTAAGGATTTGTCAATGAATAACTGAAAAGAAGTGGATTTTAGGCTAGATGTATAAGTCTTGTTTGAGTATTTGGAAATTTAGGGTTTTTAGGTTTGCTAGACTAAGGATGAGAGCAGGCAATTAGGTCAAGGTATTAAGTGTGTAGTAACAGGCATAAAGAGAAGCTAGTAATAATATGTTGTGGTGAACTTAAGATTTATCCAATGTAGTATAGGTCTGGGAGTTTAAGAAATCATAATGATCATGTATTAGCATGAATTCATTAATCTTAGAAGAAGAGAAACAAAAGCATGATTTTCCACATAAACAGAGCTTTTAATCTAAGAATTCTGCCTATATGAGTGTAAGGAAAACCATAAGAAGAAATAAAAGCATGTAAAGAGAGATTATTTCATCATTAAGAAACTGATATAAAAGGAAAATAACACCATAGCTCACTAAAGAAGTATTGCTCAAAAATAGCTGCAACTACTCCTTGATTAGCTGTATGAAAACATAACATACAAGTCTCTCCACAAAAGTCCAACACTTCTCACTGAATGAGAAATCATATATATAGACTCAAAACAACCATTTCCCCACCTTCAGGGGTTGAATACGTAAGTGGTGGAATAGTTCCCAAGAATCTCTCAACCAACAAGTGAGAGTAAGAAGGTTAAACACAAACTCTTCTTTTAGACTTTGATTTGCGTTTTTCCAACTTTATGAGGCTTAATTAAGCACAAAAACATCATACCATGCTAATTAATTCAATAATTACATCATCAAGTCTTTAAAATATCAAAATTACATCATAAAAACAAGATCTAGCAAACAAAAAGTGAAAAAGACAGCTACAGGTATAAGCATAGCGCATTTGGCTATAAGCATAATGCCATCTTGCAAGCATATTTTGGAAGCCTTCTGGAAGTCAAATTTGAAAAGTAAGAGAACGATCAAGTAGAATTTTTTGTCTAGTTTCCTGAACAACTTGAAGTTTTAGAAATGGACTATGGTTAGGCCTTAAAAAATTTATTCGCCCGAGGTGACTCCATAAACGCAGCGCGTGTTTCAGAATAGTGGAAAAAGGTGACTTTTTCTGCTCATTTTTGGGTTTTTCTCCTAACCATTTTTTGACATGCTTCAAAAAGTGTATATCTGAGATCCTTAGGGAAATAACTATCTAGGGGTATAAATATTTTAGCATTTGGAGCTCTGAGATGAACGTGTAGCACCAAGGCTTTGAGCTTATGGTAGGGTCAAAATTTGGGGTTTTTCTGTGAAAGTAGGGCTCAAAGATCAAGTGATATTTCTCTAACCATAAGGCTTTTTGGAAAAATGAGAGTGGTTTGTGTAGATAAGGATGTTTTGAAAAACATCCTCTCTAATTTTCTGGAAATTAATTTTCATTATCTCGTAATCCGTGCCACAAAATAAAGACTAAAACATAAACTTTAACTTGAAAATGTTTGATTTTCTAACATAGGTATCCATGAAAGTTTCATATCTCCCAATATATGATACTTGTGTAAACCCTGAAGGAGGTTTTTGTTACTTCTTGTATTATTAACAAAAACATCTTTTACTTTTGTGGAATTCATCTCCATTTTCTCAAAACCATCCTTTGAAGAAAAATTGGCCCTATGCGTGGCAAAAGATTTGTCCCTTGGAATGATTTCTTGAAAAATGATGGAGAAATGATGTTTATGAGTTGAAATGACCTCATACTCTCTGATATGACCTCCTTGATGCCTCCTCTACTAAGATATCTCTATTCCCATATAACACCCTAACTCAATGGGAGATAAAATTAGGGTTTAGTGTAGGCAAAACAAGGGATATGACTTCTCTTATGCCTCCTTTGCTTAGATGTATTTGATCCCTAGCAAACCCTAGCTCAATGGGAAAGAAAATTAGGGGTTAGTGTAGGCAAAAGAAGGGATTTGGGCAATTTATATGAATGAAGGGAAATAAAGGGGATAGGGGTTTTATAAATTCTTAGGAAAATTTTGGGAGGTAGGACGAGATGTTAGGAAGTAGGGGAAAGTTAAATTTCAAGTATGGAGTGAGGGGAAGGGGTCCAAAAGGGTAACACATAGGCCTAGCCTAGAGAAGTGTAAAATTGTAGCAATAGGCTAGGGTTTGTGGGAAAATGGTGATTTTGAGGGATAGAAGTGATCATAAGTGTTTCGGAAGGTATAGTGAGGATAGGGGAAGGTGTATGAGCATAAATATACAAGTTTTGCTAGTATTGTTACCATGGAGGTCATGAAACCAAGAAAAATGCCCTCAAAACCCTAGGAGAGCGAAATTTGTTTTCCAAGCAAAACTGCGAGACATATATGGTAAACACACAACAACTTACTTGGATTTTATGTAATGCAACCTGAAGTTGATGATGAAATCTTATGAAATGATGATTGGGGAATCCTAAAACCTAATGGAGACCTTAGAAACCCTAAAACCTAATGGGAACCTCGGCTGCATGAAATCATGATAAAAATGAATATGATGATAAAGACAAATCATGATTGTAGTACACTCAGCACAAAGGTGAAATGAACCAGCAAGGAATAAAAATTCTTTAAAAGGATTGGATACAAATCTGAGACTGCATGCAGTTACCAAATTTTTGCATGATGACCTAATGGAATGACAAAAATTTGACTGTGGGACCTTAACAAGACATGATAAGAGCCCGTTTGATCACTCGTGATAGGATGCAAAGACTGACACTAACATTGGCTCTATTAAACACATACATGGCGGGGTTAATATGAAAGATAAACATTAGATTACTTTTATTATTCACAATGATACATATTTATAATACATAGGAGTGACCCTTGGTTTCATATTTGATGTGCTCCCTTGGAATCCCTTTGGCTATTCAGCTTCCACACCAACCCTTAGAGGATTAGGTGTCCAACATTCCCCCCCTTAATCCAAATTGTTATTTATGAGTCCAGGAAAAGAGTTGTAATAAAATATGTGCAAAAATGCATGGCAACACTAGGTTGAATGTGCTCTTTGAAATGTTGGTATCAAGGGAGGTGGTTTAAGTATGAACACCAATACTGGAATGCTTAGTGTAGTTCCCAGAACTCTTCCAGCTCTGGAAAGAAGTTCAAGTCTTCTGCTAGAGGAAGTGCTACTAATTTTTTGGGGAGAGAAACCTTCAACCATGATAGGAAGGTCTCACCCCACATAAAAGGGATAACATCAACCTAAAAAGGGAGGTGTCAACCTGTTATGTTTTAAGGATTATCACCAACTCTAGAATTATTAATGAAATTCCTAGAAATATTCCAAAACAGAGAAGAAGTTGAAGTCTTATGCTAGAGGAAGTGTTGCCATTTATTTGAAGATGCATCACTGACTGAAGGCATGCTCAAGGGCATCTTTGTCTCTGGCTACAACTTTTAATCTGGTATGGTTGGGTGTGGCTCATGCGCTCTTGAGGTGGCTTTGAAGCTTGTAGATGAACATCATTTCCCCCTTGTTAGATACAATGTGAGATGATGGAGAAAACTCAACTGCAAGATTGTTCAATACTCTAGAACAAGTTCGAACATATGATTGAAATATATTCTTGGTTGTTGATGCCCATTGCCAAGAAGCGATCCATCCAAGATGAATCTTTTTTTTTGCAAGAGGCTTGTTTTTGAAGCATCTGTTTAAAGAATGACTAGTTTTATGACAATGCTTACATGGACGAAGATCAAAATAATGATCTTTCATATGGCCAAGTCAACCACAGTGTTGGCATTTCATAATTTGTTGTTGTTGATATGGAAGAGGAGAATAATCTGGAACAACTGAAGGTGAATTGTCATGAAGAAATCGAACACTCTGAAACTGGATGGGCTTTGAGTAATCTAGAATATGAAAGGAAACCTCCTTACCATATCCAAGACCTTTTCTATGCTTGTTATGGACAAGCTCTTCCCAAGGTCCGATGACTGACTTGGGAAGTGTAGGTTGAATTTATTCTTTTGCATGCACATATGTTGTTGCATTAGGCACTGAATGTGGATCTTCCTCAACCTTAATGATTTTATCACTTGCTTGTTGTTGATGGGTGTTTGTTTTAACCTTGAACAGAGGATTGTTTTGAGCAGAAAACAATTTAGAAAGACAAATCCCAGAATGTAACACCTCAAATAAAATTTCTTGAAGTTCAACTCACTGGAACTGGGACTCCAACTGCAAAAATTCCATCTTTTCTTATGCATTTTGTAGACAAATTTTAATGTCGGAAAGAGTGTACTTACTGATTTTTTACCATCCCATCCTTTGTAAATGTGCTCCAACTAACTAGTGTGCAATAGCTCTATTTAATGCACATACCATGGCTTAAACATAAAGAGTTAATCCTCCAACCAACAAGAAACAATGACTGTAATCCACTACATATGCATAACAGTTCACTCACGACCAACATATAAAATTAAATAGAGCGACCAACATTACTCACTACAGATATAACCAGCCTATACCTCACATCAGAAATGTATTCATCAATTTCTTGACTTAATCCTTCCTCGATAATTTGTGGGAACTCTTCAATTTTCCTTACTTAAAAATAATCCCTCGCTATTGATCCTCTTAAGGCCTTGAAGGATGGTTGAAGGCTTGAAGTTTTTTTTATTATTTTTATTTATAAAATATGCGCACCTTTAGTGTTATTGCCTTCGACAGATGCTCAGAGCCATGGGTTTATTTCTCCATCTCTCTACGCAACCCCTACTCGCAATACTCTTCCACTCCTCTGTTTCTAGGAAATTGTTGGAACATCGGAGACTAGAAGATATCTCAACTAAGGATTCAACATCACAAGGCTCAAAGCTAACCTTTTTGTAACTATTTTCCTCCTAAACCTCTTTCTTATTTTGTTTTTCCTTTTGGCTTTTTCTTGCAGTGAAAGTATTCTTCGTAACTAGTTGTAGGGTTTGAAGGTGTTGAAATAGCAGATTATCATTGTTTCAAGGATAGGAAAGCCATTGAAGGCATGCTCTTGGATGTATCTCAAGTATTTGATTGCTTCGAAGCCACTTCTACCATAAATGATCTATTAACATTTTCAACTTTACTCTCTCAATTGAAGGTTATGTTGACAGGATTTCCAAGCCTCCCACCCTTGTACTGTGAATCACCTGCAGCGATTCATGAACTAACACTAGCAAGGGATATTTTTGAGCATGTTGTTGTTCTAAGTATAAAAACTGAAGATTAAGATGCCTTTGTGAGGGACTTCTTGTAGCTGAAGCCATATTACATAGTTATAAGAGATCTTTTTCAACCATCTGCTCAGGAATATCCAATCCTTCGGCTCAATTTATTGTGTCTTCTGGTGCAAAATAGAATTTCAGAACTTCACACAGAGCTGGAGAACCTTTCACCTGAGGCACTTGAGAATCCATGGATTAAGCATGTTGTCAAATTAGAGAAATCATTCATGGAAGGTGCCTATAATTCTGTTCTAAGTTCTTTATAGGCAGTTCAGCATAATAAAATTAGCAGTCAAATCCTGGTGCCAAGGATCATAATATGTTTTAACAAAAACCGAAGCGGGGTGAATAACCAGGGAGTGTAACTAGAGAGCATTAACGTAATGACTAGGGAGTGTCACCATAGTGGTATAAAACACATATGAAACTACCATGCTCATTCCACCAACAGATAAACTACTAAGGACAATGTTGAGGAGGTTTTAGGCCTGACACACTAACAAAGAAATGAACACTGACATACTATTCTAGTAGGCACAAAAATTGAGAGGTAAATAAATGTAATGCAAGAAGGACTAACATTGAAGGAAGAGCATTACTATGTGCAAATGTGAGCAGAGATTACAACTAGAATTTAGCTAAGAAAACATTTATGAAATGCAGAATTGAAGGCAGAATTGACCTGCATAGAAAGGCCATAAAAGAAGTGGCTCAAATATGAGAAAGGTAGGATATTTCCCGCTCTTATACCATGTTAAACACATACATGGAAAAGGAAATATGAAAGATAAACATTAGATTTCTTTTATTATTCACAATGATATATATTTATAATACATAGGAGTGACCCTTGGTTTTGATATTCCAAGTGGTCCCTTGGACTCCCTTTGGTTGTTTAGTTTCCACACCAACCCTTAGAGGATTAGGTATCCAACTAGGGATGGCATCTCCTTGGAGGTGTCAAGAACACCGTAGACCAACTAGTCTTATCCATTGGGCATGGAGTCAAAAACCATTCAAAAGACCAAACTCAATATTGCAAACCGACTGAAAAATCGAACTATAAACTAACTGCAAACTTTACTTGAAGATACTACTGAAAAAGATGTCCATAATTGAGCTTATTCTGTTGAATAATCTAGGGCAAGAAAATTTAATATGATTCTTCATTACATGATAACAATTTGTGAAGTATTTAAACAATTTATCTTAGCTTGATGTTTACTTCATTATTAGCATGTGTATGTTAACTTCATCAAACTGCTATCAAAATAAAAGAAACAAGAACACAAATGATTTGGTTTTCTGCCAAGGCCAAAACCTCTCCCTCTTGGAGAGGAAAAGCCCACACGTAATTTTCCTCTTATAGAGATTTCATTGACAAGTACCAAGACCATGACACTTGACACAATCTACCTCTCCAAGACAAAGCCATCAGTCCTCTTCGTGTCATTGTTGAGATCATTCTCTTTGCTGCACCACAGAGGTCATAATCGTTGTGATCTTCATCACTGCTACAACCTAGATGCCTTTATAATAGTATCACCGAGATCACTTGCTGCACTGAGATCCTCTAAGTCAATGAGATCATTGATATGTGATCATGATATATAATTACTTTGATCGTTGTTCCTCGAAGCATGTTGCCTTAACAAGATCTGAACATTGTGATGAATATAGAGAATAATTATGTCGAGATAGAGATCTAGGATCATTGCAATATCTAATAAATTGAGATCCTATACATATACCTTAACTATATTGCGATAAGGCGAGACTCTAGTCATGCCAAATTTATCATGCTCCTTTGTTGTTATGGATCTGAGACTAATCATATTATCATTGCAGCTTACTAGGGTTATGGAGACATTGTTGAACCGAGGATAATCGTCCAACTGAGATCCTATCGTGTATTCGCAATCATGACTGCACCTAAATCCCAAAACAAGGTGCAGTCAAACCATTTTGCGTCTCCCTGCCTCATCCGAAGCCTTGACTGTGGCTTCTCTTCTATTCCTATGGCTCTATCTCACTGCGGGTACCTTATGACTGTGGCTTCATCTCCTAAAAATTGTAGCTACAATGGCTTCTTACTGTTGCTTCATTACCCGAAATTTCATAGAGATAGAAGTGGGAAGTTCTATTCTTTTGAGATGACCCTTCGTCGGTGTATATAGTGGTGAGGGTTCATATGTGAGCTGACATAACTTCATGAATGGATGTCTCTTTATACCAATGCTAATATAACTTGTATTTATGTATTTAATTCATATTTATCTATAGTCGACGTGATCATCTCCTTATTGATTCGTTTGCAGACTTCTTGTGGTTGTTCTTGAGGCATTGATCTTTGACTTGGAGGGCTCCTACACTTGTTGAAGACTTGTATACATTTACATGGACTCATGAAATGATTCTTTGATAGAGAAATAAATCCTAAAGACATCAAGAAGAAGTATTTTACCTAGAGACACTTTTTGCTGATGAAACCCATGTAGCAATATTACAAAAAATAATTTATTTCCTTTTACTATATCAAATACAAAGATCATGTCATTATCAAGATCGAACCTAGTTACACTTTCTTCAACATATTCATCACACCTACTCTAACTGATCCATACATCACCTGATCAAGTGAAATGGAACAGCCAATGCAACCATCTAAGCATTTTGTCTGCTAGTTAAATTCTTCACAGGTGCTTGCTTATGAGCAAGAAGAGAGAACTATTGAAATGAAAATCCCACAAAAACTTGTAAACAGATTGAACATGAATGAAATTGCGAAGTTTGAGCCCACTAGCTGACCTAAAGAATGTTTCAAAGGGATCTTCATAGGATACATATTTATTTCCAGCGCATCTAATATATTACTGCTTTTCTCTAGGCAGTCTTCATAACCTGAATGTGAACTTTCATCATTATCCTTACTTTCTTGATATGACTTGTTACACTAAAAAATGTCACCATGGCTATTTACAGTTAGTATGGCTCTATCAACAGTCATGCTATCCTCCTGGGCAAGTCTTATGCCTCTTCTCTCCATGTCAAACTCCAAAAAGAGAGAAAGTCTTTATAAATGTATTTATCTCTGGGTATGCAGGTTCTCTCAACCTTACCTGCGGGTACGCATCCAATGCTCACAAAAGCTGCGTCCTTGTATGCTCTGTATGTAAAGGGGCAGGTGCGTCCCCCTGTAAAGGTCAAAATGCGCAAGTTTCATCTTTAAAAAGTTACTTGTGGTCATTTCTAGAGCATTCTAGAAGGTTGTTCGACGTGTATTGAGCGCCTCCAGATGGTTCATGTACCCCTATCAAAGAGGAACTTATCCCATCAATAAGGGAGCTATCCCATCCAAAGAGGGGATTATCCCATTGATGGTGGACCTGATTAACTTCCTCTTGAGCACTATAAATACAGGCATTGGGCCAGAAGGAGAGGAGGTTGGAAGCTAAACATTTCTAAGGGTAGATGCTGCAGGAATTAGGACTCCCATTTAGAAGCTTGTGAGGAGAGATTGCCATCTTTGCTTGTTCTATTTGGAAGTGGGTGAGCTTTGTCAAAGTAAAGGAGAACTCTTGATGGACCCTGGGAGGGACTTGCACAACACCAAGGCTCAGGTTGTAATTGTTCCTTTTGTTACCTATTAATGCAAATGAGTCCATTCTTCTCAATAACTTGTTATTTATGAGTTGTTTCATGTACTCCTTGGTCTATGTGTTAAATATGTTTTATTCTATGAGATTATCAAGTGCTATTTAATCGTTTGATTGTTAGTGGATGCAGGTTTCAAAGTGAAGGAGGAGCTCATCCGGATCAGTGGAGCTGGACTGCTACAACAGCGTTGGACTACAGGTAGGATCTAAACACTTGATTTCTTATATAGTAAATGCATGTTTAGAGAAGGATTGCTCTTGTTTGTCTTGTTTGTCACTAGAGAGTCTTAGGCTCCTAGGGAGGTTGGTTGTGTCCGCACAATCGACTCTTTCCGCCTAACAAATTGGCGACTCCGCTGGGGACTCCATTGATGTGAAAGTCTTTTCCTTTGTATACAACTTTGCTCTGAGAAAAGTCATTTATTTTCTGGTTTTTGGCTCTGTGACTTTGTTTTTGGGTGGGTTAGCTTAGGGTTAGATTCAATTTAGTTTTTCTTGAATTTTCCAGTAGGACGCACCCTCTGAGTATTGCACAGTGCGTCCCTGCACGCACTGTCGCTGTGTGCACAGAGCGGGCCCGCACCTGGCTTAACTGGTTGCCTGCGTCCCCTGCTAAAATTTAAGAAAATTCCATTTTTTGCATTTTTTCTCTTAGATTTTGCTTTTTCTTAGTTTTTACTGCCCAGATCCATTAGTCTCTTGTCAAAGATCTTCACCTGAACTTGTTTCGATAGCATTGAGTGTTTTAGTGGATTTCATAGAAGTTTAAGCCCCAGGGTTTGATTTTTGAGTAGGTCTTGTAGTGACTTTGGCGGTAGAAGTTGTCAAGCCTTAGATCTCTCTGGTTTTGTCAGCATTCTTAGAAGTCAGACCTGTCATAAAGTCTACCTGTGAGAGAAACTTACCTTTGAGTTGTCTCTTTGGAAAATTTCGAAGTGCTTGTTGATTAAGTATTGAATTCCATTTTACAAAAAGAACAAAAAGATTTGAGTTTTGTTTTGACTGGTCTTTTGATTCTGCATTAGCTGGTCCTTGACTTAATTTTGGTCAAGTAAAACAACCTAGAATCATCTTTGTAGGCTTTTGCCTCGTTAGGTTTGCTTAGAGTAAATTTCTTTTTGATTTGCTTGTAAGTCAAGTTTTCATAGATTTTATAGCTTTTGAGATTGATTTTCGTTAAAATAGATTTATATGCTTTATTAAATAAGAGAAAATACAAAAATATCTCCTTTGCAAAGTTTTGTTTCAAGTAGCTTTGAAGAGTTTTGAAAGAAAAAGAGTTTTTCGTGCACGTAAGGAGTGGTCATGTTTGTATGCTTGGAAAGATAAAGAGAATTGTTTCTTTGATTGTCTTTACTAAGAAAGTTGTTTTCTATAAAATTTGCATCTCTCAACTCTCTTAGTTAGGAATTTCATTGAAAAAGGAAAGTAGTGTAAATCATCTTAGGTGCATCTTTGTAGTGGTTTGAGTCGAGTCTACACACCATTGGTTTCACTTCCGCTACCTTTTGTCTTTAAGAAAAACCATAAAATTAACGCTTAAAGTAAAGTCAACGTAGTAACTTTTATTTACTAGGGCTCTGAAACACCAATTTAGATCAGGCTAGTGTCTTGGAGTAGGTGAGTAATTAACTCTCCAAGACAACAAAACCAAACAAGTAGCTTATCTTGTGATAGAATAAATCCAATTGTCTCATTTGTACTCTGGGAAAGCTCCTCTTAAAGGAGAAGCACGAGCTCGTGTCCGAACCAGTGAGGGGATCAATCCCCCCTCGTTGGGAACGACGCCAGACACGCACGTATTACAAACGGTAAACCTCGGATTAACCATTGTCGAGGAGCCAGGGGTCACTTGTCGGTAAACCTTGGATTATTGTCAAGGAACTGGCAAGGGGATTGAGCTTGATACTCTGCCCTTGCGTGCTGTCGGAGTGTAGACTGTTCCCCCAGGTGCATTTGTTGCAGTTGGTAACCTTAGTGACCATTATCTTTAGGATTCTACTGAGGTGACGGTGGAGGGAAGATCCCACTGTACCTGGAGCAGACGTCGGCTAGACTCACTTGCATTTTCCGGGGGGTTCACTTCACTCGAGACGGTTAAAGTGGAGGAACTTGTGTCGGTCTATTCATTAAGCAGGTTGCCGGGGTAACTGTTCCACCCGCCACTTCTGTACTGAATCCGGCGATGTTGGGTTTCATCACCAACTAGCGTTTTTGGTCTGGAAGGCTACTGTTTGTGCTTGGTTTGACGCCCTAGATTCTTTAGGCGTGTGATTCAAATTTGTTTGGTTCTTTAGAGACTTTAGGTGGTTTGATTTGAGATTTTACTTTGTTTTCATGTGTAGTAGTTAAAAGTTTTTAGCTGTGGCGGAATTACCGAGACAATCCCGTAGACTTCGGGGCCAGTCTCCTGAAGTTGTTTCTGTGGCCGAATTGTTGAGAAGATCCCGTAGACTTAGGGGTGAACCTCCTCGAGACGACCCCAGTAATCTAGAAGGTTTAAAGGTCCTTGTAACTCCTCCTAGTGGAAGTAGAGTAGGTTCACCTGAAGAAGGAGAATCTTCCTTGGTAGTCCATTCAAATTACCAAGGCCTAGAGACAGGTTATAATCCTGAAGCTGTTACAGTTTCTGAGCTTGTTGGTAGTTTTTCGTCTGCTAGTGATACAGGCGAAGAACCTGAAATATCTGAACCTGTTACTCCGACTTCTAGTGTTCCAGATTCACCGAGAGTAGAACGAGTTATCACCGAAAATCTTCCTACTGGTCTGATTGCTATCGAAGAACTTGCTCCAGAGGAAGAAATAGGCGTCTCTAACCTTGAAGATCAACTTACTATTGATCTCAGGGAGCGTGAATCTATCTTTTACAGTCCTCCTAGAAGTACTACTTGGTACCTTTCGTTAACCAATTATTTAGACAATTCAGGGGTAGGTTTTTCTACACCTCGTACTCCTTTTCCACCTGGAGGTATTTATACTCCTGTAAATATGTCTGGTCAGTCGTCCGTGTTTACTCAAGCTCCTGAATCTTTCTTACACTGCGGTCCTTCTGTTCCCACTGGGTATCAATCACTTTCTGGTACCTTTGCGGGGGCATCTCCTCAACCCATTGATCATGGGTTATTAGCTGGAAACAGTGGTAATATACCATTGGGTGTAGGAGACATTTACATGATGTCAGGTTCAGTTCCCGTTTCCCAACCTCAAGGTGGCCAATTACTGCCTGGGGGGCAGCCTCAGTTAACGCCTGGGGGGCAACCTCAAGGTACACCATTCGTGTCTGGGGGGCAACCTCAAGGTCAGTATGTACCTATGGTGCAATACATGCCTCAAGGTCAACCCCAGCCTCAATATGTACCCCAGGGTCAACCTCAGTATCAATATTTACCCCAAGGATGGCAACCTCAAGGGTATCAACCTCAAGGTTATCAACCTCAAGGTCAAGGTCAACCCCAGTATCCGTATTTACCTCAAGGTCAATACTCGGGTCAAGGTTATCACCCACCTCAAAGTCAGTCATATGTTCAAGGTATGGGAACTGCACCTTACAGTTATCAATCCTATCCTCAATCCGGTTATGGATCTCAGTATCCTCAACCTGTTACGGGTCAGTACCCCGGAATGTTAGTGTGGGATCCATCACAGGGTCAACAGGTGTTGCAGCCAAGTATACAGTTGATACCTCAAACTGGACAACCCGTAGTTTCTACTGTCTCCGTAACCACTCCTCAGACATCTTTACCGTTGTCTGGATCTACGATTCAAACCACGGTCCAGATGCCTACAGGTCAGCCTAGTATAAGTACGGTTGTCACTACTCAACCTCAATTTGTTCAACAGCCGTACCAGGGACAGTACCAACATGGGCAAGCTGTCCAACAGCCGGTTTACCAGTATCAACCGTATCCTGGGTACACTTATCAACAACCTCAACAACCCCAGTACGGTCCGGTTAATCCTGGTTTTCCAGGAGGATATAATATCCCTAATGCGACTCCTGTTCCTAGTTATCCTGGATATCCTCCTCCTGGGACTGGTCTTGTGACCCAGAGTTTTAGAGATCCTAACCGGCAGTTACCGTTTATCGCAACTTTGGATTTACCAGACTTGACGCGCCTAACGAACGATCCAATTCAATATCTTTCGTTCTGGCCGCCAATGCCAAATAAGTTGCCCAGTGATATACCCAAGTTCGAAGGTAAGTCTGGAGAGGATCCGTCCAATCATGTGATGACTTACCACCTCTGGTGTGCTTCAAATTCTATCTCGGATGATTCGATCCGCTTACGTCTTTTCCAGCGTACACTCATTGGTCTCGCGGCCAAGTGGTACATTGAGTTACCACGGGCCTCTTTTTACAATTTCAGCCAGTTAGCTACCTCGTTCTTAACTCACTTTCAGTTGCCGGTCAGATACGATAACGGCACGGAGTTATTAACTTCACTAAAACAATCAACGTCCACGTATATTTCTGATCACATTCATGAGTGGAGACGTCGAAGAAGGCTAGTGAAAGTTTTTATCCCGGACCAAATCTTAGCTGAATGGTTTGTTAAATCATTATTACCGAAGATTACTGAAGATGTAGCTAAGGCCGGAGTAGTTACTGAGGAGCAAGTCATTGCTCAGGCGCAATACCTTGACTTAGTTTATACTCAGTCGGGTACGTTACACGAGAAGATTCCAGATCTTCCAAAGTCGAATCAAATCGCTGCTGCTCCTTCGGGATCTCATGCCGCTGATGGTATGATTGGTATCGTGAATACAAAGAGTAAGAAGAAGTCTTCCAAGAATTCAACTACTCCTATAATCACTTTGCCCGATTCCCCGACAGGAGAGTCTTCTCCTGAACTTTCCGCCGATATTCACGCTGTAGAGTCATCTACGGCCAAATAAAAAAACGGTGGAAAGAAGAAAGGAAAGAAGAAGGCTAAAGCAGACAAGGCTCCGAAGGAGAAAACGGAAAAGTCGGAAACCAATGACGAAAAGCGCAAACCTCGATATCCTTGTCTTATTTGTGAAGAGGATCATTTTACGAGAGATTGCCCTCATCGGGCCGAGGTTGTGAAAATAGTCAAAGGTTCTCCCACTCCTGCTGTGTTAAAAGATCCATTTCCAAAGCAGGAAAGTAAGATGATAGGTTCTTCCTCGACTGCCAGTGAAGAACCCATTTTGATGATGTCTCATGTGAGGATTGCGACTCGATCGCAAGATTATGGTAGTAAGGCTCCTGTTGATGGTAAGGAAGCAGAATCTTCTCATTCTAACCCATCAACCTCAGCTCCTGGTTCCGATCCACTACAGATCGAGAAACCTAACCCGGATCTAGTAATCAAACCACCCGCCAAGGGTGTACTTCGAAGGTCTGCTTTCAATCCACATGCGAGAGCAGCCCAGAATTACAACATTGTTGAGGACTTAGCTGTTTCACCCTCAGCAATGTCGGCTTTAGAAGTGCTGCAATCATGCCCAGCACAACGAAAATTACTTTTGTCGGCTATCGGAGCTGTTGATGTTCAGGACCCGAACCTGATAATCTTCGATCTAGAAAATAGTACACCGCGTCTACCCCATCAAATGGCTTTCCAAATTCCAGTGATAGTCAAAAACAGGCCTATTCATCGGACTGTGATTGATGAGGGAGCTTCTACGTGTATTATGTCGATTCAATGTTGGAGATCGCTTGGTTCTCCTTCGTTGAACCAATCCCCGACCATCCTTAAGGCCTTTGATGGCCGTGGGTTCCGTCCGTTTGGTATTCTACAGGAATTGCCTATAGGGGTAGAAGGTAAAACCGTTAGTCTGGATGTGGAGGTGGTTGATGCCCCTCTAGACTACAACCTTCTTTTGGGTCGAAGTTGGTCATATGCTATGACAGCAGTCGTTTCATCGGTCTTCAGAGTAATAAAGTTTCCATATAACGGTAAGATCGTGACCATTGATCAGCTGACATACTTTTCATCCGACCCAGCCTCTTCAGAGAGTATCCAGCATGTCGGTAAGACGACAATCCCTTATAGGGACGTTGGCGTAGGTTTAGTTAAAGATTCCGGTTTACTGGGAACTTTTCCTTTCCCTCCAATCAACGCAGACCCTTCATTTGCATCAATTCATATGATTACATCAGAAAACATTATTTATGATGATCCTTGGATTGTCCCATCTGAATCTGAGATAGACTCATTCGGTGATGCTATGCCTTTGAGTCCATATGAAATTGCTTATGAAGCTGTCATGTCTTTTACCGACTCGTGTTCAACCGAAATCGACCAAATGAATGTGGTCAGTGAAGAATCACTTTTCACATCAACCTTAGAACGGATAGCGTTTCCCGAAGTCGTGTCATCTGACGAACAACTTCGCGAAATCCTAAGTGTAGACGATCTACCATGGGAAGATCTCCATCACAGATCTTCGTTTTTACCTAAGGATGATGCTTTTGAAAATGATTTTTCATCTATCTTTACCGCTGAATATGTCAAAGACGCTCAGAATCCAACGAAACATTCTGATTCAGAGTTGAATTTAGGGAATATTTCTCGCACTATTCCCATTGATATTTCAGTGAAGCCCGGAATTGAGGAAAACATTCATATAGGTGCCTCATGTACAGAAGATGAAATCCAAACTTACAAGGCCCTATTCCAAGAATTCCGCGATGTGTTTGCCTGGTCTTACGAGGAAATGCCGGGAATCGACCCTGCCATTGTTTTTCATGAAATAAAGACCTACCCGGATGCTAAACCCATCCGGCAACGGTTGCGTCAGATTCACCCTCGAAAAGCGGCTGCGATTAAAGCAGAAGTCGAGAAGCTGTTGAAAGCAGGTTTCATTTATCCAATCCCGTTAACGGATTGGGTATCGAATATTGTTCCGGTCAACAAGAAACAAGGAACAATAAGAATCTGTATCGACTATAGGGATATAAATCGAGCTTGTCCAAAAGACAACTATCCTACGCCTTATATCGATCAAATTATTGATGATTGTGCCGGAAGTGAAATGTTTTCCTTCATGGATGGTTTTTCGGGCTATAATCAAATCAATATTCTACCTGCCGACCAACCAAAAACGGCATTCATTTGTCCATGGGGGACATTTGCTTATTGCAAATTACCTTTTGGGCTTAAGAATGCCGGAGCCACTTTTCAACGGGCGATGTCTTACGCATTTCATGACATCAAGCACATTGTGCAACCGTACCTCGATGATTTGCCTGCTCATTCTTTACATCGAGCTGATCACCTTGTCCACTTACGAGCAATCTTTATGAGGTGTAGGCATTATCGAATTCGGTTGAATCCCCACAAGTGTGTGTTCTGTATAGAGACGGGTCGATTGCTGGGATTTGTTGTTTCAAAAGCCGGCATTCGCGTCGATCCCTCGAAGGTCGAAGCTATCATCAAATTGCCTCCTCCTTCGAGTTTGCGCCAACTCCAAAGTTTGCAAGGGAAAGCAAACTTTTTACGCCGATTCATTCCAAACTACGCCGAGGTCACTAAAGGTTTTACACGGTTGTTGAAACAGAACGCTCAATTCTTTTGGGACGAGATTGCCCAACAATCTTTTGATGCACTTAAACACGCGTTGACCCATGCACCGTTGTTGCATCCTCCCAACTACAACCAGGACTACTTCTTATACCTCGCAGCTTCGCATTCCACCATTGGAATGGTGTTAGTTCAAGAAGATGAATTCGGAACGGAACATGTGATATATTATCTTAGTAGGACCTTAAATCCCACTGAGCTAAAATATTCGCATGTGGAGAAATTGGCCCTGGCAGCCGTTCAAGCTGTCCAGCGTTTTCGTCACTACATTCTTCTCCGTAAAACTACAGTTATTTCGGATTGCAACCCTATGATTTATATTTTGACAAAACAACTGCTAGGGGGCAAGTACTCTAAATGGATCGTTATCCTGCAAGAGTTCGACTTGGAGTTTGAGAAGTCCAAGTCTAAGAAATCCTTAGTTTTTGCGGAATTGATGTGTGATTTCCCACGTGCTGACACAGAGACTGTGGCAGAGGAGTCCATTGCGGACGAATCTTTGTTTCTTATCAGTACTTTAGATCCGTGGTACGGGGATATAATCATCTATCTCCAAACCCAAACCTTTCGGCCTGAAGCTTCAAAGTCGGAACGTCGAAAAATTCGGTTTCAATCCCAGCAATACAAGATTATTGGAGATACACTTTATCGCCGGGGGGCAGACTTAGTTTTTCGACGTTGTTTAACTCACGAAGAGGCTGAGAGGGTTTTGAATGATTGTCACTCTGGAGCATGTGGCGGTCATATGTCTGGGTATGCCACAGCTCAGAAGGTGTTGCGCGCTGGCTATTTCTGGCCGTCTATGTTTAAAGATTGTATCATTGCAGTCCGGAAGTGCCACAACTGTCAAGTGTTTGATCGCAAGATGCGCGCACCACCTGCTCCTCTCCACCCTATAATTGTCGTTGGTCCATTCGCCAAATGGGGTATCGACTTTATTACTTGTAACCCTCACTCGGCCGGGGGGCATGCGTATATCATCCTCGCGGTTGATTATTTTACTAAATGGGCCGAGGCGATGCCTACATTCGACGCAAGCGGCAAAACAGCTGCAGTTTTCGTATTCAATCATATTATAACTAGGTTTGGTGTCCCACAAGCAATCATCACTGACCATGGGAGCCATTTTCGAAACATCATGATGACTGAGCTTACAAGCCAGCTTGGTTTGCGCCACGATAGCTCTACTCCTTATTATCCGCAAGCCAACGGTTTGGTTGAGTCTATCAACAAAGTTCTGGTTATCATGATCCGACGAACCATTGGTATTCATCGGTCGAATTGGCACAACATGTTATTTTCAGCGCTATGGGCATACCGAACCTCAGTAAAAACTTCAACAGGGTTCACTCCTTTCCAGCTAGTTTATGGCTTGGAAGCTGTGTTACCCATTGAATGCGAAATCCCATCACTTCAAATGGCTGTCGAATTACTTCCAGCTACTTCCGAAGAGGAGAAGCGTTTATTATACTTAGCTAAATTAGATGAGACTCGACGTGACGCTGCATTGGCAATCGAGACTCACGCGAAGCGAATGAAAGCTCAGTATGATAGAAATGTGACCCCTCGAAGTTTTTCGGAGGGAGACCTAGTGCTATTATATGATCAAGCTAACGATAAGCTAGGTGCTGGAAAATTCGTTCCTATGTGGCATGGACCCTACATTGTAAAGCGAAAGCTAGCAAAAGGGGCTTATGAGCTAGTAGATTTTGATGGGGACTCTTTGGGTAAACCCAGAAATGGACTTTACCTAAAGAGGTATTATGCTTAAATGGTGGGTATGGAGAATTTTTAGTTAGGTTAGGTTTTCTTTCTAGCTAGTATGTTTGTTAGTTTAGTTAGTGTGCTTAGCTTAGAGAGTGTGTTTTTCGTCGTTATTCTGGCTTATCTTGGTTTTACTCTTGATATTGCAGATGTCGACGCCTCTCCAAACATACATTGGATTTGCTGATGGTGCTTGTCGTAGTACACGAAATATCTCTTCCGCAGCTTGGGTTATCTATTCGCCCTCTGACGAGTTAGTTTCTATGCATGGGGTAAGCCTCGGTCAAACAACGAACAACATTGCAGAATACAGTGCAGTGGTTGAATTATTATCCGAATCTATTTCATTTGGAATTCGACGTTTGATAGTGAGGTTAGATTCTGAACTTGTTGTATTACAGCTTAATAGAGTATATGCCATTAGAAATCCTGTGTTATTAAGGTTGTTTTTGAGAGTGCGTCTCTTGGAACGTGAATTTGATTACATTGAATATCAGCATATTCCAAGGTCTTTAAATACATTAGCAGATGCAATTGCTTCTCGAATGTTGGACAGACATTTACGATAATCATGCAAGTAAATTTAAAAACATTTCATCATATGTTAAACAAGATAAGCCGGTAATAGTGATATATATATAGATAGGAGTGTGTCAAAAAATATACATCGTCTTCGATCATAGGTTGAAAAACACCTTATGATCGGCAAAAATGATAAGTACAAAAAGCCAAAATGTCATATGTGTCTACAAAAGTGACTAGCCAATCACTGGTGGTGCTCCCTATACGACACCACTGCACGAGCTACCTTACACAAAAATCTCCTAAACGGTCCAGGGACTGCGACTACATAGCGCTGAAGTTTGATAGGAATATCATCTATGGTAGTCTCAGGTATATCCACCGTCAGACGCTCTAGATCCTGCTCCAACTCAGCTAGTGACTCTGCAGCCGCGTCCTGTGGGGCCGGTACTGGTGCAACTGGATGTCTCCTCTCAAAAGGCCGGAGGTTGGCTGGGCGCTGTGGACCAACATCTGCATTTTGAAAATTTTTACTGTCAGTTTTGAGACGATATATATATAAAAAACAAAAAATATATAATTTGAAAACTTGTGAAAAATAAAGTACCTCTGTCGTCCCATTGTTCTCCCTGTGGAAGAACCATGTCCGGATCACCTCGAAAATCTACTCCGGCATACGGAAAGTCCTGGATCGAAAAAACCTGGTCCTCTAACCAGTGAAAATAACTATCAGGGAATCGAACAACTGCCGCGCCCTCATCAGGATGCCGGGCCATCACCGTAACCCATCGTATCAGCTTTGGCTCCCGAGGACCCAAGATATCAACAGTGAGTTGCTGAGGGATCAGCATCAGAACTCTCTCTAAGGCAAAGCTCACAACTAGAGGCCCATATCCAAAGGTCTTCAGTTGTCCGTTCTTTGCCCTAGTCAGTTGGCCCTTCATATTGGCCGACACAGCATCACACCAGTTGAAAATGGTGCCTTGGAAACAGTCAATCGCCATCCGCATTTGGGACCCGGTGGCAATATGTAAAGCGGCTGCACTGCAAATTCTGGTAACCATGAAAGCTATAACCTTGAGTTCACGTAGAGAGATGTGTTTGATTTCTACACCTTTCGCATGGTGTGAATTGGGTATGCACCAATCTGCCTGGAGACTAGCAAGGGATTGGCCACCCGGCCTAGTCCCGGCTAGATTGAGTTGCTCGCCCCTATTTGGCAAGCCAGTGAGAAAGTATATGTCAGAGGGCTCTATCTCGAGCTGGTGTCCTCCAATGTAAAAGCATTGCTCATGAATGTTCCATCTCTCAACCAGCCACTCCAAGAATCTCACCTGAGCCCTCATGCCAGGTATGGCCCAGTATTTGTATAGTCCGCATGCTTTTAGGACATCAATGGAAGGTTGATGATTAATTGCGGCTAAATCAACATCCTCGTGCTCTCTTTCTCTCCAATCCAACATGGTGAGTGCCCTACACACCAAGAAATGAAGATTAGAATTGATTTGGGAAAATACAAATGGTTGTTTGTGGAGTTTGGGGTTTCAAATTCCGCCTTTCGCGGGGGACGCACCCCGCGTTTAGGACACAGAGCGTCGGGACGCAGCTGGCCTGAAGGTGGGCTGCGTACCCCGACCTTTTTCCTGTAAAGGAAAAAGTCGGGGGACGCAGGTCACCCTTAGGGCACCTGCGTACCCCGCAGAGCGGATTTTAAAACCCAAAACCCCCCAAAAATCAAAACTAAAACCTAAAACAAACTTTTAATCGGATGAAATTGGAGAGGAGGATGTTGTGAAATACCTGGAAGAGACGGCGTTCGATTCTGACGGTCGGATTCTCCGCAGCGACCACGGGAAGTTTCTTGCCAAAAGCCCTTTTTTCAACCTCAACAGTAAAATGGTAAAAATGACATGGTAAAAAGTCTTTTTATAGGTTTTTTGGATGAATGAATGCTAGGTTTGTTCATTTTTCACCATGGAAGGATATTTTTCAATGTATTTTTGCCTATCTTAAACAGGTATGAGTAATGTGTCGTTTTTGTGCAGGACAAAGGGATTTAGAGGGAAAATTGTCATTTTTCACGAACCAAAATATCAGAGTCATCTTTTAAGCCCTTTTCTGACTCCTAAAATATGAAAAAATTGACGAGCGTTTCTTTTACACTCGTTAAAACGGAATTAAAAGACGGTCCTCTTATAGCCCTTTTCTGACCGTAAAAACAGGAAAAGGTTGCTGGGTTTTTGTCGTTTCAAACTCGATACGGAAATAAAACGACGTGTCCTTGATCGCTTTTTACTTTTCAGGTCAGTGGCACTAATTATGAAAGTACTCCTTGGTCGCAAGATCAAGCGGTTCCCCTAGGTATTATTTTATACTTTTTCGGGCTTGAGGGACACAAATCTACGAAAAAGTTCAACTTGGAGTCTTCTTAAGTTTTTCAGACTCTCTAAATTTGAAAAACGCCGAGTTTCTCCTATACTGGACTCATTAAAATTTCACAGTAAAGGACCTGTTCAATTACAAACAGGAACGAACCACTCCTTCCTAGGGTTCGAATCAAAACTAGGTTGGACTCATCCGAAGGATGAGCTTATAATCAAGCATATGTTATCCTCCTCAAGCTTGTTAAAAATAAAGAGGTACTTGCCAGAAATGGTGGGGGAAAAGAGAGAAGAATGAGCCTATTTGTTATCTTTTGTCTCAGAAGAAACTTTATTACCACTCTTGGACACGACACTTTTCATTCACCTGGGTTGGGAAATCCTTTACCTCACAGTTGATCAAACCACTTTGAAAGTCTTTAGCCGGGTTCCGGGGATTAACTTTGAGTCATTTATCACCAAGCCATCTGTCGTGTCGTTATGTGTTCAAGAGGTCTGCAAGCAAAACTTTCATCTGCAAAATACTTGTCATCCATTTGACCATCCCTGAGTCAGTCCTTACAGCAACATTTCTTCAACTTGAACAATGATTTCGTGTTGTGGGCTTGCCTACAACGGGTCACTTTCTATCGACATCAGCACATTATCTAGAGAGATGACTTAGAAATCGTCAGTACCTTGAAGTCTGCATGCATCAATGGCAGGTTTCTCGCCTTTGACGTCAGTTTACATCATTGACTTTCGATCAAAGGATTCCGTGAAATGTTTGACATCAACTCATTCATTCACATCTCATAGATTGTACTGGGTACTTTGAGAACCATTGACATTACTCGTGGTCTCTCTCACACTTGTTAACAGTTTACATCATCGACTGGTAATCAAGTGGTTTCTACCATGTTCGACGTCAACTCATTTATTCGCATGGCTAGAATCGTACCAATTCGGGAAGCAGAAATGAAGACCTTGGATCTAGTTTCCACCATCCAGGCTGCAAGGAGTTTTGTATTCATTATCTAAGTAGACTAATCATAAACAGATGGCTGCGTCCATACTGTGTCTACAAAAGTCTATGATTATGATGTACTGCAAGATCATTCCTGTATCAGAGTAGTTAGTCTGTTAGTTAAAGTTTTGATCTGAGTATGGGAATGCCTACCTCAGTGATGATATAATCTTATACATGTATTTTGTGTTGAAAATTGCAGGTTCTGACCAGGCTCTCCACGAGATAATCCTTGAAATGATAAAGCGCTTCACCCTTCCTAGATAATACAAAACCCTAATCTATTACAGGCTTCGCACTTTAGGGGGCAATCTGTTACACTAAAAAATGTCACCATGGCTATTTACAGTTAGTATGGCTCTATCAACAGTCATGCTATCCTCCTGGGCAAGTCTTATGCCTCTGCTCTCCATGTCAAACTCCAAAAAGAGAGAAAGTCTTTATAAATGTATTTATCTCTGGGTACGCAGGTTCTCTCAACCTTACCTGCGGGTACGCATCCAATGCTCACAAAAGCTGCGTCCTTGTACGCTCTATATGTAAAGGGGCAGGTGCGTCCCCCTGTAAAGGTCAAAATGCGCAAGTTTCATCTTTAAAAAGTTACTTGTGGTCATTTCTAGAGCATTCTAGAAGGTTGTTCGACGTGTATTGAGCGCCTCTAGATGGTTCATGTACCCCTATCAAAGAGGAACTTATCCCATCAATAAGGGAGCTATCCCATCCAAAGAGGGGATTATCCCATTGATGGTGGACCTGATTAACTTCCTCTTGAGCACTATAAATACAGGCATTGGGCCAGAAGGAGAGGAGGTTGGAAGCTAAACATTTCTAAGGGTAGATGCTGCAGGAATTAGGACTCCCATTTAGAAGCTTGTGAGGAGAGATTGCCATCTTTGCTTGTTCTATTTGGAAGTGGGTGAGCTTTGTCAAAGTAAAGGAGAACTCTTGATGGACCCTGGGAGGGACTTGCACAACACCAAGGCTCAGGTTGTAATTGTTCCTTTTGTTACCTATTAATGCAAATGAGTCCATTCTTCTCAATAACTTGTTATTTATGAGTTGTTTCATGTACTCCTTGGTCTATGTGTTAAATATGTTTTATTCTATGATATTATCAAGTGCTATTTAATCGTTTGATTGTTAGTGGATGCAGGTTTCAAAGTGAAGGAGGAGCTCATCCGGATCAGCGGAGCTGGACTGCTACAACAGCGTTGGACTACAGGTAGGATCTAAACACTTGATTTCTTATATAGTAAATGCATGTTTAGAGAAGGATTGCTCTTGTTTGTCTTGTTTGTCACTAGAGAGTCTTAGGCTCCTAGGGAGGTTGGTTGTGTCCGCACAATCGACTCTTTCCGCCTGACATGACTGTAAATTTCCAGATGAGATTTGTACTAACTCCTTCTAAACAAGACAATGAAGCCAGCTGTCCAATCACATTTTAATCACCTCTGTTTTGAAGCTCATTGCCAGCTAATGGAGAAAAACTTTGACTATAGATATCATCTAAAATACTAGCTATTGGATAATGAAAAACTTGGGAAGACTGTTGCAACCTATTACATATTGGTTCCAATGGGACCTCATAATTTTCTATAAGTTACTCTTTCTTAATTGCAGATATACTATGAAAATTTCTCTTCAAAAACTGAAATGTTTCAAAGCATAATGGTAAAGAATTTTCTTGCATTATTTGATCATATATCTCAGTATCCAAGTGTTCAAATGCAACCTGACATTCAATGGCATTTGGGGGTTGAAAATTTGGATCTGAGGAGTCTTGATCAATGATTTCATTTCTCTCTTGATTGTCAAGATCAAAACTCAATGACTATTGATTTATGATTGCATAAAAGTTGTCTCTGATGAACTGAAATGAAGCAAAACAAATAGGCAAAGATCCTTCACTTACTTCCAAATTTTCTGCACTTTGATCCTCACTACCATAGCTAATATGCATCAAGTGATCACTATATTCAAGCTTCTGAAACTGAACTTCCTCCTCCCACAGATCAGCTATTGATTAGTTGTTATAGCTCCAAATCTCACTCTTGGGGTTTGTGATGCTGCACTCATGGCCTAGGGCAACCCCTCCTTCCAGACCTGGTTCAAAATTTAAAAAACAATGTTTTATTCCCTATACACGACATTGCCCTGATCTAAATGCGTGTATACACGGGTCTATGTATATCCAACTCACGTATATGTCTTAAAACACTTAAAAAAAATTAATCTCCTTAATTTTGGGCGGAGATCGCGGGTTTTACTTGTTGATCACCTGTTAGTGCCCATGGCCCAATTGTTCCCAACGAATTCCCAACTAAAAAGCTACTTTGGAAGAAGCATAAAAAGGCTTCAATTGGAAGGCCTAAGGGAGGAGAGAAGAGAGAGAAAGGTTATTATGCTGAGATTTCCCTAACCAGGTCTGAAGATCCTTATGCCTCCTGCACTTCCCCCATTTTTACAGGAAACCCTTGTTTCCTTGTGTGATGATGTCCATCTACTACTTGTGATATCATGGAGTAAGTCATGGAAGGATTTTGTTAAAGGCTTGAGACTGGACGAATTCGGAGGATGGTTTCGCTTGGAGCCTGCGAAAGGACGACTCATGTGAAATTATTCCTTTATGTACTTTATTTGTCTATAATAAAAGAAACACATGTCTTTGTTCTTGATATAAATCTTCTTCATGTTTATGATATCCATGTTATGGTTCATGTATGAATGGTTGTTTAATTGCATAACTAACTACCTTTCAATATATTATGAAGATGATTTCTTTATGATGTTTAGTCCATATACTGTTGTACTTTCTTGAATTGGTTGTTTTGCGGGTCAAAGGGGCGAAATGAACTCCAAGAAGGGCTTGGACCCTAGAAGGACCTTTGCAAACGTAGGACCTCAGGTACGTGCCTTATCGTAGAGTTTGCTTATATTAGCATCATGGCTGTATAGAATGTGTGTTTCTTTGTATAGACAATTTTTAGTCTGCTAGGGTATCAGCCCAAAACCCTAGGGGAACTTTTCCCTTAACATAATTGGCGACTTCACTGGGGACAACACCATTGTTGTTCCTAGTTTGGGTGTGTTCGAGCCAATCAGGGCTCAGCTGTCTGTTTTCTTGCTGTTGTTGTGTAGTTTGTTCCTGTAGGAACTTGAATTGTAAGTTTGGTTAGTTTCTTCAGACTGTTTTTTATTTTTCTTGAAATCTTTTATATACGTTGTTTTTCTTGTTTACAGAAGCGTATATACGCATGTTTCCTTAAGTAAACCCGGGGATACGCAGGTTTCCTTAAGCACAGTCACGTATACATGCAACTGTATATCAATACAGTCACGTATATCTTGCAATTTTCAAGATTTTTTAAATCTTTTGTTTCTGAAGGTCTGTCTGTTGGTTTGATTCAGTCCTGAATAGTTACTTTTCTGTGTTTTTCTTTATTTTTACAGCGAGTATCTCATTTCAAATTCTCTTTGATTGCAAGAAGTGTTGGTCCTATTTTTGTGTTCGCAAGCGTCATACTTTTTGTTTTAAACACGCAAGATTTCTTGCTGGAAATCTTGGCTGCTCTGATTGATCGGGGCAGGGAGATTGATCTCAATCTTTGTGTCAAATATTGTTTTGGTGACCTTTTTGTTTGCTTGACAAAACTACTTTTTGTGACCATCTACTTTTCTTGTTTCATGAAAATTGTTGATTGGCACTTTCTTGAAAATTGTCTTTTTGATCTTTTGGTCTTTGTTGCCAAAGCTTTCATTGATGCTTTTGATTGTTAAGAGCATCTTTAAACACATTTTTTTTTGATAATTTTTCATCTATTTTGTGTTGTCAACTTGTGAAAGTGTTTTTTGCCTATTCTTCAATCATAAAGTTTCAGTCTTGTTGGGAGAATTTTTGAAAAGACATTTTTTGTTTTTGCTTTTGAAGAAAACTTTTTGAAAATCTTGGTTTTTCTTTCTTGAACTTTGTTTTGATTTGGTTTCCTTTTAGTGAATGAAAGTGCATTTTTGTTTGTCTTGAAACTTGTTTTCAGTGTTTAGATGAAATGAATGGTAGCAACTCATATTCCATCTAAACCTTTTAAGTGGCAAGAGTCTTAAGTCTTGCATCAGCATGTACTCATTGCATTAGGATAGATTTTCACATATTTTTAGGCATCCATAGCTTTGTTAACTTTTGTGAGTGTGATGCATGAGTAAAAGAGAAGAAAAGAAAATTTGTTGTTTTTCTTGAAGTTCCTCTGAACCCTGTAGAAATTTCTTTTCATCGAAAAAAGAAAACAAGTGAATTTGCATGTATTTTGGTTTTTATTAATTTCTTTTGCATCAAAACACCACTATTTTCACTTCTGCTTATCCCTTGACTTAATGAATAGCCCATTTAAAAACAAGTGCTACTTAAAATATACTAGAACTTTTTATAATTGTCAAGTTAGACACACCAACAAGTTTTAGGATATTTTAGGGCCTTGGATTAGGCGAGTGGAGAGATAACTCTCCAAGGCCATTTAAATTGTCAAACATAGGAGTCTGAATAGTGAGTGAAAATCCAATAGCATTAGAGAGACCAAGAAAGCTCCAGATTTGGGAGTTAAGCACGAGGGTTCTTGACGACAGGGAAGAGAGATACCCCCTCTCCCACTTGTTTGATCTTACCTCACGACTGTTCTGCCTGGCTTCCGCAACGAGTTGGTATCCATAGTTGCTACTCCTAGGGATCTACACAAGTGGCTGTGGAGGGGAATCCCATGGCACCTGAGGTCGACGTTGCATCACTCTCAATAGTACTACTGGAGGGCACCCTTGCGAAGCTTGGGGGCTTGCACCGATGTAGGCTGTTGTTAGGAGGTTAGCGTAACTTCCTTCGTTACCTTCGCTGATAGGACTAGGCCGTCATTATCCCAGACTATCTTTAGAAGGCCCCTTAATACACTTTCTTGTATTTTGGTGTCCGGTCCTAATCACTCGGAGTGGAAATACTTGGAAGTTGTTTGACTGGCTGATATCTTTTAGGGACTTTATAGTGTGTGCTCTATGGTCTTAGTTGGCCTAGCTTTCAATTTTTTGATTCTTTAGTTAGATCTTAATAAAAAATTCAAATTGGTTGACCAATCACCTAGACGGTCTTGAAGACTTCGTGGTCTTTCACCACCAAGTTTAGAGCCTTCTCCTAGAAGGCGCAGAGGTAATACTACTGGTGGCTTTCGTCCCACAACAGTTGATGCATCGGTGATTGATCCTCCTCTCGGGGGAATTAGTGTTCAAGTAAGGCATGGCACTTCCATAGAACAAGAGAGGAACACTCTAGTTCTTTCTCGAGTTCTCTTTCAAACAAAGAATAACATAGAGGTAGAAGAACTCTCAAAGTCGTTAGCGGCCCCGAATTCTCCCCTACCATCTAGCTATCCGGAAGTATTACAACACATTGGGACTCTAACGCATAGACCATCAAGTCCAGGTCACATTACGCACTTACCGTCGATGACCACTACTGGAAGCATGGCTTCTACTACAAGTGCTACAACTATGCAGACTTCAACATTAGTACAAGGGTGAGGAACGATTTCCATCTCCTATGCTTCTTTGTTCGGGTCTTTTGCTAGCACATCTTTAGTTGGGTCTACCTCCATTCCTTCCATGAGTGGAAATTCCCAAACCAATTCTTTTAGTATTTGCAGAGTTACTATGTGATTTCCCATCATCGTCCAAAGCAACAATCATGGATCAATCTTTGTTTTTGATATCTTCAAGCGATCCATGGTATGGAGATATAATCATTTATCTCCAAACCCAAACATATAGGTCTAATACCTCTCGATCAGAATAGCGATGCACTCGATACCAAGCAAAAGACTACATGATCATCGGTGAAACACTATACCGTCGTAATGTCGATACTGTTCTGTGAAGGTGCCTCACCCATGAGGAGGCAAAAAAAGTCATGAATGATTGTCATTCAGGCGCATGTGGGGGGCACCAATCTGGTTATGCTACAACACAAAATATTTTACGAGCAGGATACTTCTAGCCAACAATGTTCAAAGATTGCATAACTACAGTCAGAAGTTGCCATGCTTGTCAAATCTTCGACCACAAAACTAGAATACCACCCGCATCTCTGCAGCTAGTAGTTGATGTTGGGCCATTTGACAAATGGGGCATAGATTTCATGCAATGTAACCCCACCTCGACCGGGGGGCATGGATATATCATAGTCGCAGTTGACTATTTTACGAAATGGGCCGAGGTGTTGCCTACATTAAACAACAGCAGCGAAACGACCACTCTTTTCTTTTTTAATCATGTAGTCGCCAAGTTTGGTGTCCTGCAAGCTATAGTCATAGATCATGGATCGTATTTCCACAATCACATGATGGTTGAATTGGCCGCCAAATTAGGACTGTCCCATGATAGCTTTACTCCGTATTATCCGCAAGTGAACGGGCAAGTTGAAGAGATAAAAAAAGTCCTGAAACACATGCTGCAAAGGATGATTGGAGTCCATAAACGGAGTTGGCACCTAATCCTGTACTCAGCCCTGTGGGCATACCAGACATCGGTGAGAAATGCGACTGGGTTTACACCCTTTTGACTGGTGTATGTCTTGGAAGCAATCTTACCAGTTCAATGTGAGATTTCGTCTCTCAAGCTTGCAGTTGACCTCCTCCCTGGAACTTTAGAGGAAGAAGATCATTTCTTAGAATTAATCCAACTGGATGAAACTCGTCGTGACGCCACCTTGGCTAATGAAGCGCATAAGAAACAAGTCAAAGTGCAATTTGACAAGAATGTCAAACCCCGCGTTTTCTCAGAAGGTGACCTGGTCTTGCTTTATGATCAGGAATCTGATAAATTGGGAGCAGGTAAGTTTCAGTCTTTATGGATGGGTCCCTATATTGTTAAGCGTGTATTAGCAAAAGGAGCCTACGAGCTAGTAGATTATGATGGGATTCCACAATCGCAACCCCAAAACGGGTTGTACCTTAAGCATTACTATGCTTGACTTAGCATGGTAACCTCTTCATATGCTTTTGTTACATTTTTGTTTTCGTTAAGAGTGATCGTTTTGGTTAGGTAATCCACTTTTTCATTTTTTTACAGATGTCGAACCCAATGGAATCATTTTTTGGATATGCCGACGGGGCAAGTCGTAGTACGCGGAACCTATCTTCTGCAGCTTGGGCCATCTTTGATCCAAGTGGCAAGTTAGTGAGTTTCAGATGGGTGTGTATTGGTCAATCAACGAACAACATCACTGAATATAGCGCGTTGATAGAACTCCTCTTTGATGCCATCGCGCATGGCATATGTCAACTTCTCGTCAGACTAGACTTACAGCTCGTCATTCTACAGCTTACATGCATCTATTATGTTTGGAATCCAGCCATCTATCGTATGTTCCTAAGGGTCAAGATTTTGGAAAGGCAGTTTGATTCTATTCAATATCAACATATTTCCAGAAACTTAAACACATTAACCGATTCATTAGAAAATTATGTGTTAGATAGACATTTACAACATTTGTAAAAGAAAAGCATTTTATCAATAAACTGCATCAGGATAATATAACTTAACCAAAATAAAGCTCCAAAAATCAAATATATATATATATATATATATATATATATATATATATATATATATATATATATATATATATATATAATTGTTTATAGTTTGTACATAGTGTTCTATGTCTAGGACAAAATCAGTCATATGACCCAAAAACTCAAAATGCAAGGGGGCACCCTAGTCTAATGGTGCTTGTGATAACTAGTCACCGCCTGTGCAATCATGCGTAAGAACTTGGTCCATCGAATCGGTACGCCAGTGGTATGGCGTTGTAATCTTAGAGGAAGCTCATCGGTCCTCACATCTGGAATACCAAGAGTGAGACCCTCGATCTACTCCTGCAACACTGCAAGGGTCTCGGATACATACAGGTTGTGAAGAATGGCCCTCCCTATAGCCTCTCCTACTGGTACGGCAGCTGCTCCTCTCAGACGCGCTGCTGGTCACACTAGCCTAATATGTGCATAATCACATGAGTTTTGATTAGTCTTGAAAAAAAATTAAAAAACATGAGAACATTATGAAAACAATAAACAGAGATGTGGTTAGAGATTTTTACCTATGACACCCCACTGCTTGCCAGCTGACAACACCAAATCTGGGTCACCCCGGAAATCCATCCCAACATACAGATACTCGGCATAAACCATCTGCTGACAGTTGAACCACTCAAAGAAGGCATTAGAGAATGAAACTTGCAGTTGACCAGCATGTCTAGCCATAAGGTCGACCCATCTCTGCATCCATGGCTCAGCCGGTGGTGGTAGGCCAAGTGAAATGTACTGTGGTTGCATCAGTGGGATCTTCTCCAAGGCGAAAGCAGTCAGAATAGAACCATAGCCAAAGTTCTTGGATCTTCTGTTTTTCACCTTGGTGAGCTGTTCTTTGATAACTGGAAGTACTGCATCACACCAGTTGAATACCTTGGGTTCGAGGCATTCCAAGGCGTACTGCATATAGGACCTGTTGGCCAAGTGAAGCGTCGCGCTGCCATCCAATCTAGCAAAGGTGAATAAAATAGTCCTCAGAGGCCGGTCGGTGACATCTAGGATGTTGATCTTACCGTCCCTGCTCAACTGAGATCCTTCCCTACAGTATCAGCGAATATAATCCCTCACGATTCACCCCCACGGGCAGAACATGAAAGTGAGAGAGGGGCCCCACGCCTCAATAAACCGGTCAAAAAGTAGATGTCCTCAACATTCATGGGGATGGATTTGCCTCTTATCTGGAACACTTGGTTGGTAGGATTCCATGCATCGAGGAAATATTGCAACAAATTGATTTGTTGCCTCATGCTAGAAATGCAGAAGAACTTGAGCAAGCCACAGTTCCGCAATGTAACTACCATACCCGGATTGTGTAGGGAAACCATGTCCTCTTTTTCATGCTCGCGTTGATGCCATGCAACGACCATTTTTCTCCGATGAATCTCTGAAAAACAAACAAGAGAAGAGTCAGGATCCTGATTTGGCAAAAAACAGGCAAAATTTCCATGAAAAATCAGTGCAAAAGTTTTCTTCCTTGCGCCCATCGCACCCTGGCTAAGTACACAGTGCGATGCATACATTATGGCTAGTGGATAGCTTAATGCATCGCACCTTTCGATATACACTAAGTGCGGTGGGGGTAGAACGAAATGTTCAAACCCTAGGGGCCCAGAAAAGCAGGAAAACATGCTCAGAATTCAAAAAGGAAAGAATGCAATGGAAGAGCTTAGGTTTAGCTCCTACCTGGTCTAGACGGCACAAAAAATCATCCACAGAATCTCCCAGAATTAGCTGGTGAAAATCGAAGGGGAAAACACATCTAGAGCTCCAACAGTCAAAACTCCAAATGAAATGGTAAAATGAGGGGTAAAAAACTATTTTTAAGTTAATTTTCACGTAATTTAAGTAGGATATTGGTTTTTAACTCATTTTTCAAGCATATGTCCTCATTTCTAATTAGTTTGATGGAGCGATTGAATAGGTAGTACGACCGTCAAAAGAATATAGTGTCAATGGTGAATCAAATATCAATGACCATTATCATGAGAAGTTTTACGCGAAGTTCAAGCTCGTTAAAAATTAAACCTAGCAATGAGCATATGTTCCACCAAAGTTTAAGCTCATTAAAAAATCAACCCACCTATGGTAAATAACCATTGTGAATGCGTTATCATTAGCTTTTGAGCCTTGGTCATGTTCTTACCATCACCTCCACTCCGTTGTTGCCCATCATTCACCTCCATTTGATTGTTTACCCCTTTTGAGGAACAACTACGACGAGTGATCCTATTTGCCGCCTTTTTACACTGTTGTGATTGGAAAGTTCCAAACCTTACTTGGAAATAGCTAATATCTGAAAACATCACTCGTTCCTCAAAAAACGAGTCTCCTTTAAGCTCTTTTCATCTAACTCGTAAAATATGAAAAGATTGTCGAGCGATTGGCCTCTCCAGCTCGTTAAATTGATTGGAAGTGTTATCCATCCTCTAGATTTTAATCTTTTTGGACATGAGGGATTATTACGCAAAAAGATCGAGCATTTGTCTTGTTCAGCTTGTTAAAACTATCGAAAAGTCATCCCTTTTGCATTTTTTTATACTTTTTCTAACTCAAGGGATCATGTAATGAAAAAGGAATATTGGAGACTTCTTTCCATCTCTTTTCTGACTCTCTAAAAGTTAAAAGGACCGAGTTATCCTTGTCGTTAAACTCGTTAAAACAATAGCGACAAACTTGTTCATTCAGACAAGAGCGAGTTTCATTGTTGCTAGGCTCATTAAAACATAACAACGGGTTTGCCCAAAGGGAAAATTATTGAACAAGCATATGTTATCATCCTCAAACTTGACAAAAATAAAGAGGTATTGGTCAGAAATGACTAGGGAAAATTAGGAAGAAAACTTAAAGAAACTTTATTGGTAGCAGGTCACTCTTAAACATGACACTTTCACTCCATCACCATGATTAAGTCGGGTTGGGTTATTTCGTTCACCGTTCATATCACCATTGGTGCACCGTACCATCCAATTTTGGGGTTAATGCTACCAATCCATTTTAGTGTCGCCGATATGTTCAAGAGAAGCCACTCAGAGAATTCATCTACCTAGCTTATGTCTCATCCACTACAATACCTTCACGCTTCATTCTTTCATGACTGCCATCCTGAACCTTGTATCATCAGATCGTTTTCACCTCTACAAAATCATTTTCTTCATTCTGTGTCGTATATGTGGGATCCATCAATGCCCTCCTACGACGGGTCACTTCTTGTCGACATCAGCTCATTATCCAAGAAGTCGACCTAGGAACAACCCTTCCAGTACTTTGAAGCTCGCATGCCTCAATGGCAAGTTTCTCACTTCCGGTGACAGGTTTACACTAATGGCCTTCAACCGAAAGACTTTGCGTGGTGTTTGACATCAACTCATGCATCCACACCATGTGAATTGTACTGCAGTACCTTGAGGGTCATCATCATCATCGGTGATTCCTCTCGCGTCTGTTAACAGCTTACATCATTGCCTGGTAATCAGGCGATGTCCTTCCATGTTCGACATCAGAACATCTTTTCACATGGATTGAATTCTACTTTCGGGCGAATATTGAAAGAGTTTTGAAGACCCCGGATCTAGTTTCATCCATCCGGGCTACGATATAATCAGGAAAATAAAGACATCAAATGTAGACCATTGTTGCACAGATAATCATCCAAACTAAGGGATGATGGATCTACCAGAATCATCAGTCTGCACATAGATGGTTGTCTGTCCTATGTACATGAAAATGAATTTATCAAGCTGAGCATGGGAATGCTTGCCTCAGCTAGATCATGAAAATATTATGAAGATAATGTATTGTATTGTATCTTATTACAGGTCACCTTCCAGTGCGAAAAACCTCGGATCCTCACTATAAAGCATTTCACCCGACATAGAAATATTTACGACCTCATGCTTTAGGGGGCAACTGTTATAGACATATTTGGGCACTGCAACCCCAATCATATATGTCCATAAACCAAAGGCTTCTAAGTCCGTAAAAGTGTTGTTTCATACCCTAAAGGAGCAAGGTCAGCTGATTACATCATCTCCCAGAAGTTCTCCATGAAAAACTACTCAGAATTGGTCAAAGCAGGACAATACAGACTGCCCAATGCTAAAGGTGTGATGCATCTCATTTGCTACATGAAAAAAGTGCAATGCATACTGGAAAGCCCTTCCATAGGGTGTGATGAGTGAGAGTAGACAAATGGCACAAGCAGTTTGCTAGGTGGAAACCTAGAGAATCTTCTAGAAACTGCTCATTTGACACTTGCCTCTCTGAGTTCACCCAGGGATGAGTAAGAGATCTAAAATCTCCATGTGGAACCAGGAACTATCAAAGAGATGACACTAATCAAAATCCCAGAAGCTGACTCACCCCCCTGCAAATATCTATAAATGGATCCCTCATCCAAGAGATCCAAAGGTTGGAATTAGGTAATTTGCAAAGAGGTCAGACTCTCTAAAAGTGAAAAGGACCGAGTTATCCTTATCGTTAAACTCGTTAAAACAATAGCGAAAAACTTGTCCATTCAGACAAGAGCAAGTTTCACTGTTGCTAGGCTTGTTAAAACATAGCAACGGGTTTGCCCAAAGGGAAAATTATTGAACAAGCATATGTTATCCTCCTCAAGCTTGACAAAAATAAAGAGGTATTGGTCAGAAATGACTGGGGAAAATTAGGAAGAAAACTTAAAGAAACTTTATTGGTAGTAGGTCGCTCTTGAACATGATACTTTCACTCCATCACCATGATCGATTTGGGTTGGGTTATTTCGTTCACCGGCCATATCACCATTGGTGCACCGTACCATCCACTTTTGGGGTTAATGCTACCAATCCATTTTAGTTTCGTCGATATGTTCAAGAGAAGTCGCTCAGAGAATTCATCTACCTAGCTTGTGTCTCATCCACTACAATACCTTCACGCTTCATTCTTTCATGACCGCCATCCTGAACCTTGTATCATCAGATCGTTTTCACCTCTACAAAATCATTTTCTTCGTTCCGTGTTGTAGATGTGGGATCCATCAATGCCCTCCTACAACGAGTCACTTCTTGTTGACATCAGCTCATTATCCAAGAAGCCGACCTAAGAACAACCCTTCTAGTACTTTGAAGCTTGCATGCCTCAATGGCAAGTTTCTCACTTCCGATGATAGGTGTACACTAATGGCCTTCAACCGAAAGACTTTGCATGGTGTTTGACATCAACTCATGCATTCACACCACGTGAATTGTACTGCAATACCTTGAGGATCATCATCATCATCGGTGATTCCTCTCGCGTCTGTTAATAGCTTACATCATTGGCTGGTAATCAGGCGATGTCCTTCCATGTTCGACATCAGAACATCTTTTCACATGGATTGACTTCTACTTTCGGGCGAAGATTGAACGAGTTTTGAAGACCCTAGATCTAGTTTCATCCATCCAGGCTGCGATATAATCATGAAAATAAAGACATCAAATGTAGACCATTGCCGCATAGATAATCATCCAAATTAAGGGATGATGGCTCTACCAGAATCATCAGTCTGCACATAGACAGTTGTCTGTCCTGTTAGCTACCTATACCAATAGGTTTCATATTTCATGATTGGCAAAGAAAGTTCCAAATATGCTCTGCTTTGGTGATGCAAAGATCCCATATTTTCAAGGGAAGACAATGTGTGTACATAGCTTGATGATGACTCAATTTTGGATGGATGGTCCAACAGCCTAATCTGGATCATGCCATGTTTCAATTTTCTGTTGTAGAATAGAGAAAGAAGTCTATCCAAACTGTTTAATCTTGGCAGACCAGAAGTTAGGTAGAGAATTAAGGTTCCCAACTGCTTAATCTGGGACCTTGGAAGCAATAAGGGTAGTTCTAGATAGAAAATCAAAAGAAAAAGCCAAAAGAAAAGAAAAAGGCACATAAGGGTCTGCAAGTCTAAGTGCACCCTCCATGAAGAAACAAAAAAATGCTAGGCAAGTAGATGGGTAGGCAGATGGGGTTGCAGAAATATCATTCCTTTCAATTGAGTGTTTGGTAACCTTTTATAAAGGAACATCAGTGGATAGAGAAGGTCCTCTTCTCCATCATTTTGCAGCAAAACAAAGGAGCATGTCTAACTTCCTGTTTCCCCCCATTCACATTCATTGCTAACAATCCCATCACCAGTTGTGTTCATGAAAGAATTCAAGGCTTTATGTTGGTTCTTGTTTCTCTAAAAGCCACATTTCTTGTCTAAAATTCTTTTCATTTTGATCTACTTCCTAAGCTAAGTTGTTTTCATATAAACTTAGTGTTATCGCTCCTCATTCACCTTTTCCACTCATATTAACACCTAACTTCTCATTATCTAAATCCCTATGTTCCCATTTTCCCTTACTATTATAAACACTATGGTGTATAAACCCCAAGCATTCTATAAATATTCCCCCCCCCCCCCCTTGGCATTATAGCCATATGTTCAAAGTCAGGGATTAAATTGACCTCTGGTCAGTTTAACAGCCTAAGCATTACCCCTCTTTTCCCTTCAGAAATCATTTAAACCATTTGCCCCTTCATTTGCAAAAGAATCTTGTAAAAAACCCCACTTTCACCCCTAACCCACTTTATTTGCAAAAATACATCAAAATCCCGCTTTTTGGCTTTATCCAAAGTTTGGCGCAAATGCGCATTTTTATAAAAAATTACATTGAAAACCCATATTATCCGCCGAAGTCCTAAGTCCCGCCGGGCACGAATTTCACAAAAAGTATTAAAATATTCCCGCTAGCTGACCCTATCGTCCGGACGACTTGATGACCCGTCGACCGTCGGATCTGGGCTTTCCCATCCGACGGCCCAGATCCATATCGGGTCGGCCCCGATGTCCGTAAGTTATCACCCGAGAAATTGTCAGAGGGTGACGTCAGGCCTCTGCCACGCGTCACCCCCACAGGTTCTCGGGTCGCCCTCTGACAAAACAACTTCCGTATTAAGGGCGGTCCGAGAAAATCCACTTACCGCTTGTGGTTTTAGGCCGGTCCCGCCACGCCCACGTCATTGCCACGAGATGCCCACGTCATTGCCTCCTCACCGCCACATCATCGCCCGGCCCGTCATTGCCCTGACCTGTCTGCCACCTCACCATCCCCGTGGACCACTCAAAGGCTGCCACGTCACTCGATGACGTCATGCTGACATCATCCGACCCTGACCCCACCTGATGACGTCATGCTGACGTCATCCAAAAAAAGCGCCAAAAATCCCAAAAAGTCCATATTTTGGCCGAAAATCGTGCTTTTTATAACTTTTTTTAAAACGACTGTTGCTCACCTCTGCATGCATTTTACGACCAATCTGTTGCCAACCTGCAGAAATCGACCCAAAGACCGTTGGTACGCCAATTCCACCTACATTCGTGACCATTGTCGGCAATTCACGAGGTATTTATCCGAATTATTCCCCCTGCACCTGGTTTTGTCCATAAATGTCCAAAGATAGCTTAAAAGAGTAAGAAAACACTGAATTTACCAGTAAATCCCCGGTGGTTGGCCTTCATGTTCAACTGTTGAATCAAAATTCACCTGCAGAGCCTTGTTTATCTAAGTTTTCACCAAACCTGCAGTCTGTCCGCGCATTCGTGGACTTAAAACCCGAACTGCTCTAATTCACCATAAAGAGAGTTTTTTAGGCCGAGCATTTGCTCTATCAGTCCTCTGTGCAGTATTTCAATTGTTGTCACTGCAGTTGACCCCATTTTCCTTGCAATTCACCTCTCTGTGCCAAGAAATACTCCTCTGCGTTGGTCTGTTCACTGAAACTAGTTCTAGTACAAAGCAGAGTTCTAAAGTAACCATGGAGACACCAGTAGCCCTGAATATTCAACCTCTGAATGCTCCACAAAGAGAATTGGAATGGAAGGCCCTGGGGGATAAGGATTATCAGTTGATAGACTCATTTTCAATGAATTCCAAATTTAACATCCATCTGCTGAATGAGTTAAAGGCCCAACACCTCAGTGGAGCTGATATTTTAGGGATTTGGGACTCCAACTTGCCCATTTACAACCTCACTCAAGTCAATGCCCTTCCAGACTTAATCCATAGATGCTGTGAATGCTATGATCCATGTCAGATAGCTGTTCTCAATCCCTCAGGTGTAGTCTTGTTCCATATCACCCCTGAGGCCATAAATCAAATGCTCAACTTTCATTCTGCAAGACCATTGACTCCTCTCTCCATGCTAGATTTACTAAAGAAGGGGGGGAACCTGTCCAGTGCCTGGATCATCAAAATCAATCATTTGTTCATACAGCCAAGCTCTGAAACTGTGAGGATGCCTCCTATTGGAAATCCATACCTCAATGACTTGGGTAAAATGCTTGTAGATTTGATCAGCTATGTCTTGGGCTACAAGGGAACTGAGGATGTTGATGACATCATTATGGCTATGCTGTCCATATTTTCTCCTGGGAAGCCTCCTGCTGTGCACTATGATTATGCTACATATATTGCAAACAAGATTCATGAGCAACTGATGAATCTAGAAAGGGAGAAGGTGTTTAGATACACCAGATACATATATCATCTGTTCTTATTTTATCAACCTGACAGTTTCCCTATTCCTCTCAAGAAACTTGATGCCCAGGGAAATCCAAGGTCAGTTGTGTTTTGGACTTCAGTTTTCCATCACACCTCTTGCTCACCATACACATACTGTGAATTCATAGACCTTTTCATTCATCCAGCTTTGACCTTGTTGTATGGTGTTCCGCCTCCAAGATTGACTGATGAAATGCAAAGAATTCTTCATCTCTCTAAGTCCTACAGCATTGGTGATTGGTACTTTTACCAACACCACACAGTAATCAGAATATATGGCTGTGAGTTGGACCCTTATAGGCTGCCAAGATATGTCCCTATGAGACTATTTGCCTTGGAGTATTTCAGGCAGTTTGGAAATGCAGACATGATCCATTTCCATAGTAAAAACAAGAAAGTGCAATTGAAGGTCAGGAACCAACTAGGCCCTTTTCTTTACAACATAAGGGAGGAGGGATGGAAGGAAGCAGATGGCATGCTAGAGGCCCTCAGATTGGAAACCAGTTTTCGCTGGGTACCTTATGACCCTAATCATTTCATTTCTCTCAGGAGGGTAAAACATAAACTGGGTGGCTATCCTCATGTCAGATTGCCTCACATTGAGAAGTATGCCAACTCATTGAGTTGGAAAGAGGGCACCTTAGAAGAGGCAACTACTACAGAGAAAATGATACAAATAAATGCAAAGAATATTGAAAAAGAGGCTGACTTGGAAACTTGTGGACAGGTTTCCTCTTCATATCAAAGGCAACTAGGAGCAGCTACCTCATCTTCCACGGCACATCAGCAAGCAGCCAGAACTACTCATCAAACTTCCAGCAAAGGCAAAAAGAAACAGATGGAGCCAGAACAGCTAGCTTCTACAGAACAGCAGCAGGAAGTACAACAGCAAGAGGTACAACAGAAAAAACAGCAAGAACAAGAGCAACCAGGGCAGCAAGAGCAAACATCTGAAGCCCCAATATCCACCGAGCAACAGGCTCAAGAGAATGTGCCTCCTAGGCAGGAAAAGACAGTGGAGGCCTCAGTACTACAGACTCCACAACAAGAGGAAAAGGGGAAAAAGAGGGATAGAGAGCAGGAGACTCCCCTCACCACCTCCACAACTCACGGGGAGAAAAGGCACAGAATGAATCCCCTCTCTGAGGAGGAAATGCCTATTGGGCAATCTTTGGGCATGGGCCCACCAAGTATGGAGGCATCTGCAAGTTCCTTTCAGCAGGAACATGAAAGGACAGTTGGAGGAGAAGTCAGCTCCTCAAGCCACCAAAAGGGAGCTGAAGTAGGCATCAAACAACAATTTATTGATATCAAAAAGAGGAACGAGCCAATCAAGATACAGCTCTACAATCACTTGTTAAAGATGGCTCCTACAAACCAGCAAAGATTGATGTCTGCCTATGATGTACATGAAGGCAAAATGGTAATGAGTCATTTCATGCCAACCATGTTGCAGCCCCAGTCAGCTGCAGACTACATAAGGACCAACCTTGAGGTCCTAGCCAAAGACATCCACCCTATGGATCAAATAGAATTGCACAAACAAACGGGTGAGATGGTGTATGCCACTCTTGCAGACAAAACATTGGTAAATCTTAGGCTGGAAAATAGCCTAAATAATACAGCTGCCCAACTTGAGTTGGAAAAAGCATCCTCTCAAGCAAAGGACAACCGAATCAAAGCTTTAGAGGATATAATCATAGAGCTTGGGCATGATCCCAAGGACATCAAGGCTGTACAAGCACTGCTGAAGCTAAGAGATGCAGATATGGCAGCACTAAGAAAAATGGTTAAGATCCCAGCAACTATTCACGCACAAACAGAAGAGGTTGCTCAGCTGAGACATGACCAAGATGCAGCAGCTATGCTGGTATCGTTATACAAACAGCTGATCCAGACACAGGAGAAATTGGGAGAGTCAGAGGCTGCGCTGCAAGCAGCCCTACAACAGAGGGAAATAGGCCAAACATCACAGCCCCCTCCAGAAATAATCAACCTTGAGGAACCCCCTCAAACTAGTGCTCCTCCTACAGAACAGACAGCTCAGGCAGCACCATCTACATCAGCACCAGCACCAACAACAGAGCAGGCTCCAAGCCTTGATATGCAGAAGCTGAAGAACGAAATTCAGGCCTTAGAAGCCCAAATGGCAGAGCTAAATGAAGCCAGGGAGAATTTGGCTAAGCTCAATGAAAAATATGACAAATCCAAGCAGAATGTAGCAGAAAAAGGAAGGGAAATAAAAGCCCTTAAGGAGAAGATAAAGGAGCTGGAGAAGGAGCTCACCCTTGACAAAGTGGTGGCTGAGCTTAAGACAGTTTTATGGGCCAACATTGGCCAATCAATCACAGACCAATGGCAGTACATTGAGACTATTCATGAGCAAATGGAGCTCATAGGAAAAGCACATAGAGAAATCCAGAGAGCAAGGGCATCTCTAGGCAACATGCCTGAGGTAGCCAATAGAATGATTAATGTGCTCAACAACCGTACAGGTCCTCAGCTGGCAGCAATGGGAATTCCTAGCAGAACTGAAACCATTTTGCTAATAAAGAGGGTCCTTACATTAAGAAGCCTGGTACAAACACTGGAAAGAAGAAGCCAGGACATGCAGACAGAAGTAAACAGGTTCATGGACAAATTTGTAGTACTACAAGGCAGAGGTCTTCCTGGCTTACTGAATAGCGCAGGTAGGCTACTTTCGCATGAGAACTATGCAAAGAGGGTCAACACATTCACTTCAAATCAGATCACTGTAATACCAAGTACTTCAGAAGAAACAGGGCCATCATCTGGGCAAAATCTCTATGATAGAGTAGAGAATTTATTCTTTATTATGAATGAGATCAAGCATTTATTTGAAGTGCCTCCAAACTTCTACAAATATACAGAGGCAGATGAGACCTTGGATGCAATTTTGAGACATCAATTGCCCTCACAAGAGTGGTGGACCAAAATGATACAGTTGATACTGTAATTAAAAGCCTTTCATCAAATTTTTTCATCAAAAACATAAGTCATCATGTACAGGAAAATTTGATACAGTCAATATGATTGAAGAAAGATGGACTGAGCCAACTCAGCAGAAAGATTCGGCTACTACAGCAGCACTGACAGTTACAGATGACAGGGCTGAGAAAGCTGCAGCATGACAGAGCATAAAGACACATCATTCAGCATTTATGCAGAACGCTCAACCGACTCAGTGGCCTCCAAAGGTCAAAAAGGACTTCTGACAGAATTAAAGAGCATTCATTTTTTATTTAAGAGCAGTAATAACTTCTTTATCTGCTATTTTGTAAAGTTGGTGAGCATATTCAATTATCAAAATGACTTAGTGGTTCAGATATTTGTAGAACCGATTGTATATATTCCCCGTCGCATAAGCTTGCAGGGGTTGTTTTTACTTGTTCAGAAAGAGAACTCGGCTGTATTTTGGAGAGATAATGCAAAGGAGCTTTTGGAATTTCAGAGATTATCTTTTCTGGTGTATACTGTGTTGGAACCATTGAATGCTGCAGAATTCTAGTGCTATAGCTTGATACAATAAGTTTCTCTATCTCTGTCTATGTGTTATTTTTGTATTTCATTTCTCATGTATGTGATCAAATCTTAACAAGAAAGTAGAAGAATAACTCAGGATTTGTCCATGGAGGCACCCTGAATTCAATCTTTCATTGTTATAAATGTTTTCTTCAGGTTTATCTCTTAAATTGGAATTCTTAAATGCTCCAAATTACTATAAATCTTTGATAGTATATGTGCAGTAATTCTTAGATGCTACTGAACACATTCTACCCTCCCTCAACATACAGTCACACTATATATAAGTTTCCATTTCACTCTGTTTCATTTATCAACCAAAATTTGTATCATGAATAGCTGTCTAGCTCTACAGTAAATCCTTCTCCATCACAGACATCAGGACCTACTCAATTTCTGACTCCATAAGCCCAATGGACTAGAAATCCCTCAAACATTTCATGCCCTTCTCAATCAATAGTTCACAACCAAAACCTCAGACAAAAACTGAACTCATAACTAGCCTAAAATCTTCACAAAATAGAGATAAATCCTAAAGAGAGAGCCCTCTCTGATTACAGTTTGGCTAGGATCTGTAATCCAAAGCTTGGTTAGTGGTTACCCCGGCCGTATTCCCTTGGGAGTCAAAGGGAACAACCTGGGTGTTAACATGTCCTATGTACATGAAAATGAATTTATCAAGCTGAGCATGGGAATTCATGCCTCAGCTAGGTCATGAAAATATTATGAAGATAATGTATTGCACTGTATCTTATTACAGGTAACCTTCCAGTGCAAAAAACCTCGGATCCTCATTATAAAGCATTTCACCCGACATCAAAAGATTTACGAACTCATGTTAAGGGGCAACTATTATAGACATATTTGGGCACTGCAACCCCAATAACATATGTCCATAAACCAAAGGCTTCTAAGTCCCTAAAAGTGTTGTTTCATACCCTAAAGGAGAAAGGTTAGCTGATTACATCATCTCCCAGAAGTTCTCCATGAAAAACTACTAAGAATTGGTCAAAGCAGGACAATACAGACTGCCCAATGCTAAAGGTGTGATGCATCTCACTTGCTACATGAAAATAGTGCAATGCATACTGGAAAGCCCTTCCATAGGGTGTGATGAGTGAGAGTATACAAATTGCACAAGCAGATTGCTAGGTGGAAACCTAGAGAATCTTCTAGAAACTGCTCATTTGACACTTGCCTCTCTGAGTTCGCCCAGGGATGAGTAAGAGATCTAAAATCTCCATGTGGAACCAAGAACTATCAAAGAGATGACACTAATAAAAATCCCAGAAGCTGACTCACCCCCCTACAAATATCTATAAATGGATCCCTCATCCAAGAGATCCAAAGGTTGGAATTGGGTAATTTGCAAAGAGGTGCTACTAGTTTCTCTTTGAAGACATTGTTGGGTGATATTGCTTTGTGTGAGGTGAAGAGGGCTTTCAAGCTGGGAGGATGGCACTGGGTCAGACTAAGTGGTTGTAATCCTCTCTTCTATGACTTTTACTAATAAATCTATTTGATTTTTCCTCCATATTCTTGTGTATCTCTGAAAATTGTGTTGTTATATGCATTTATATGGTCAATATATATCTGATCCTATATTGTTTACAGTGAAAGATCTCTATGCTTTGATGGTATTATGTTGCTGTGAATATACAGGTGCTCTTTGAAGCTGGACAAGTAAGGAAGCATTGGCGAGATTCTATCAAAGGGGAGAGGAAACAAGCAAGGAGCCAAGTGGAAGATTGAGGTTGGTACTCTTTGCTTCGTTCTCATCTCTCTCTCGTAAAGGAAAAGCAAGTAACTTTAATATGTTTGTTTCTAAGATAGCTACTCGTCTTAGTGGGACTAGCAGTTCTGAATAGACACTAGATTTCCCGATAACAAGTCTTCATAACATGAATGTGAACTTTCATCTTTATCCTTCCTTTCCTGATATGACTGCAAATTTTTGGATGATCTTTGTACCGAGACTCTTGCTTAACAAGACAATGAAGCTAGCTGCCCAATCACATTTTTATCACCTCTATTTTAAAGCTCATTGCCAGCTAATGGAGAAAAACTTTGACTATAGATATCATCTAAAACATCAGCTATTGGATCATGAAAAACTTGGGAAAACTGCTGCAACCTATTATATATTGATTCCATTGAGACCTCATAATTTTCTATAACCTGCTCATTCTTAATTATAGATATACTATGAAAATTTCCCTTCAAAAACTAAAATGTTTCAAAGCATAATGGTAAAGAATTTTCCTACATCATTTGATCACATATCTCAGTTTCCAAGTCTTCATCTGCAATCTGACATTCAATGGCATTAGGGGGCTGCAAATCTATATCTGAGGAGCCTTAATCAAGGATTTCATTGCCCTCTTGATTATCAAGATCAAAACTTAATGATTGTTGATTTCTGATTGCTTAAAAGTTGTCTCTGATGAACTGATATGCATTGGATGATCAATGTATACGAGCTACTGAAACTAAAGTTCTTCCTGCCACAAATCAGCTGCTGACTGGTCTGCAAGATTTTCTTCTATTTGGAGAACATAATCATCGTCATACTAATCAATCTTAGGCAAATCATCCATATAAACAATATCATCAGGCATACATGTCAGATCAACAAATCTCTCCTCTACAAGCTGATATATAAAACAATCATTATCATATCTATGACAACTGGGATAAGAAAGAAAATATTTTGGATCACCCACTTTTTTTCTTTAATCAACGAGCCATGGTCCTGAACATCATACTTATTCCTCGTGATGAATTTCTGCATCATCTCTTCCACTGCACTTACCAAAATGTCGATCTTTACCCCTAATGATGTCAAGTTCTCTATATCTATGTTCTCCCTCTCCTTTTCCTTCAACTCTACACTTCTGATCGACAAATTTTCTTCTACATCTTTTGCACTATTTTGCATCTTTTCAAGTGTGCAAGGTTCCTTTCTCTCAACTGAAGATCCATTTATGGATCAAAGGGTTTGGGATAGTTCAAGAGATTTTAGTGAGGAAGAGGTCTTATATTAGTAGGCATCGAACGATATACTTGGTTAAATCTACCTCAAAGTTGTTGTACAGTTTTCCTTGGATGTCCTTTTAGCTGGTTATACTTTTATAGAATCAAGAAAGGGTTCTCTTTGACCACTCACTTGTTGAGGAAAACTTTGATGAACTACCGGAAATCTGAGATGCTCACAGTTCGTAGGTTTTTGAACCAACTCTTGACTTTTCCTTACAAAGAAAGAGAAAACAACCTAATACTAACAGACTCTTCATCAACTTCAAAAAGGTCGAGGAAAGTCTCAAAATTCAGCATGCGTCTCTCAGCAGTGATGTTGTTACATTCATCATCAAACCTTGGCAGTTATAGGTAATGATTTTCATGGAAATCATGGAATATAGGAGGTAAAATCAGAGGCTTATATCTATCTAGGACTGTAGAAGGTGTATGTACACTAGTTGTGGGATTAGTTTTAGTCTCTTTAGGCTCATCAACGCGAAAAGGATATGAACAAGTTTTAGGTAAGAGGTCGTGATCTTGATCAACATCAAAGGGAAATTCACTATTTACACTCTTAAAATAGGCATACTCAAATACATGACTTTGATCATCTTTTTCATACAGCAAACTCTAGAAAACTTTTAGGATGGTTTCATGAAAGGAGAAGAAGTATTTTACAAGAAACTAAATTACATATTGAATGCAATTCTGTTTTGAGTACCTGACTTTTCCTTATGATCCTTCCATATTCCTATTGGCAAGGTTGATCATCCACTGGAAGCTTCACAATCTATTTTTCTTGTGAAAGGAAAATTTCACCTGGCTTTTTCCAGAACTCCAAGCCTAGGAAGTAGTGCATCAATCCTAGGTCCTTCATCTCGAATTCGGAAGCCAACTTCCTCTTGCATTGATGAATGAGAGGGCTTGCACCTATCATAAATAGATTGTCCACATAAAGTACCAAGATGAGAGGTCTATCATTTTCAACCTTGAAGTAAAGGTTCATATCAACTTCGCTTCTTGTAAAACCCAACTTCATCAAATAGTTATCGATCCTCTCATACCAAGCTCGAGGATCTTGCTTCAATCCATAGAGGGCTTTCTTTAGCTTTCATACATGTGTTTTCCAATATTGAACTTCGAACCGCTTGGGTTTTTCAACATATACTTCCTCCTTAAGTGAGCCATGTAGGAAGGTGGTCTTGACATCCATTTGATGAAAAAAATTTCCTTGAGAGGAAGAGACGGAAATGATCAAACGGATGGTGGTATATTGGGAAATCGGTGGAAATATATCATCATAGTCTACACCTTATTTTTGATCGAAGCCTCGAGAAAGAAATCTAACCTTGAACTTTTCAGCACTTCCATCAGCTCCATGCTTCATCTTGTAGAGCCATTTCAAGGTGACAAAATATTTGGCCTTGGGTCTAGGTACCACATCCCAGTCATTATTTTTCATGATTGACTCATACTCTTCATTCATAGCATCCTTCCAAACTTGGTGCTTAAAAACTTCTTTGAATGTATAAGGCTCAATTTGAACAATGGTGCTCATGGTAGCTAAGTACCCTTGGTACCTATTTGGCTTATTACTTTCATGAAATGTCCCCCTTGGTGAAATATGTCTCTCAGCATCTTTGATAGTGTCCCTAAGCCATGAGGGTATCCTTCTTGAGGAGTAGGGCTCATGGGGAGGTAGACCAATGGGATCCATTGGTCCTTCAACATCGAGAATTGACTCATCCTGTGATTCTCCCCACTTTCATGTATCTTCTTCTTTGCCCTTCCTTGGAATAGTAAGGTCCCTAATATTCCCAAGGCAACATCTTCATCGAAGGTGACATTATGACTTATTTTCACTTATCTTTGACCAGGCACATAGATTCTATATGCCTTTGAGGTTTCATTGTAGCCCAGAAATGTTCCTTTCTTCCTAGCTGCATCCAATTTGCTTCTCTTTTCTTTTGGCGCATGAAAATTCATGGGGCTACCAAAAATTCTAAAATGAGAAACATCAAGTTTCTTACCATTGAAAACTTCTTCGGGAATTTTGGAGTCCAATGCTTGATGAGGGCATCTATTTTGAACATACAAAACAGTATTGGGAACTTCTCCCCATAGGAATTTTTGAAGGCCTTGATCATGAAGCATGGCATGGGTGGCTTCTATAATTGAACGATTCTTTCTTTCAACAACTGCATTTTTCTCGGGAGTATATGCAGTAGTAGTCTCCCTATTAATGCCATCTTCTCTACAATATTCATTGAACTCATTTGATTCATATTTGGTTCCATTATCAATCCTCAATATTTTGATATTATCCCCTATTTGATTTTCAACCAAGGATTTGAAAGAGTGGAACCATTGGAGTGTTTCATCCTTCTTCTTTAAGAAATAAATCCAAGTTTTGCGAGAAAAGTCATCCAAAAAGATAACATAATACAAATATCCTCCCAAAGATGTCACGGGAAACATATCAGATAGATCAGAATGAACCAATTGCAAAATGTCAGTAGTCTTGCTATCACATGAGGGGAATGGTCCCTTTAGATTTTTTCCTTCAGCACAACCCTAACAAAAACCTTCATGTTCTCCTTTAAATTCGGGCATCCTTGTCACCATATTTCTTGCATCGGGTAGAGCCTTATAAGGAAGATGAGAAAACCTCTAGTGCCATAATTCAGATTGAATAGATTTGTCGTAAGAAATAGCTCCTAGTGGACTTCCTCCAACTTGAAATAGGATGTCAACCCTGAATCAAAGAGTGAATTAATCTTTGAAATTTATTTTCCAAACATGTACCTTTCCATCAATGAATGCCACCTTGAATCCTTTGTCCTCCATTGCCAAGATAGATACCAAGGTCTTCTTTAGATTAGGTACATAAAGGACATCTTGTAGATGCATGATGTTACCTTGATTCAATTGAAGAGTAACATTCCCAGTACCTTTCACGAGATAAGTGGCATTGTCTCCAAGAATGATTTCCAAATTTGTATCCTTTTCTATCAAATTGGAAAGAGCTTCTTTATACCGAGTGAAGTGTCTTGAGGCACCACTATCAATCAACCAATTACCCAACATATCAGGAAGAGAGGCAATAGAGAGGGTAGATATAAGATAAAATTATTTTTGCTTGTTTTCTACAACATTAAATTCATCATACCTAGAGTTTCCTAATCTTTTGGGAGGTCGACCATTTCCATATTGAGTAGGAGGAGCATTCCTTTTACCTTTATTGTTGAACCTATCATTCCTTTGATTGTTGTTGCCCCTGAAATTATTGTGGTTTTTTTTGTTATCATCATCTCGAGGTGTATCCATTTTATTAGGACACTCCCTAGAATGGTGGCCAAACTTATTACACAATGAAACATCTTGCATTTTTCCATCTTTGAATCCTTGTCTTCCTTTTCCTTGTTTCTTTGAACCAACGTTGTTCTTATTTTTAGCATGAGTGGAGAATGGATTAGGATTAGTCTTGTTTGAAGGCATGTCTCTCTATATCATCCTTGTCTCTTCTTAAGTACACCTAGTCAATAATTCATCAAAACCTGGAATTCGGTCATTGTTGAGGATAATAGTTTTGAACACATTCCATTCATGAGGGAGACCTCCAAGGGAAATGAGAGTAAGCTCCCTATCACCAATAACTTATCCAATTGATAGAAGATTATTTTTTATTTCAGTAATCCTCATGAAGTAGGATTGGATATCTTCTCCTCTTCCCTTCTTTATTTCCTTCAACTTGTTCTCGAGAAAGAGGACTTGGTTTGCATTGCTAGCTTTAAACATGTTAACCAACTTGTCATACATATACTTAGATGTACCCAAATCAAAGATGTAAGCAACCAAATGCATATGAATAGAATCCCTGATGATCTTCTTAGCTTTGACCTCACCTTTCTTGTACTTTGTCTTAGCGGTAGTTGGTGCATTTGGAGGAGGTTCAACAATCCTTCCTTGCACACAGTCCATAAAATCATGCTCTTCCAATGTCAATTCAAGAGACATCTTCCATGCATGATAATCAGACTTATCATTGCACTTGTCCTCAGATTTGAAGTAAGATGAGGAGGTCATTGAATCTTGTCCTTGTCCAACAAATCTCAGTGATTTCTTTTCTCACTCTTGCTTGGGCTCTGTCTTCACATTGGCTCCGATACCATGTTAATTTTAGATATAAATGATATGTTCTATTCTTTAGACAAATTTACTTATGTTTTTCTTATTAGCCCAATATCAATTTCCAGATTAGAAATCATATAAACATTTATATTAAATACACATATAACATAAAAATTAAGCAAAAGACAGACAAAGACAAGAGGACACAATATTTGGTAGATGTCAGGGAAAAACCCCAATGTAGGGAAAACCCTTTGATCAAATACTCTTATTAGTCTTCAAAATCTCAGTAGAGGCTGAGAGTACACCACACAAAATTTACTTGCCCAAACACTGTCAAAACAGTCCAGTCAAACTTCAGTCAACAGGATGTCCTAACCAGTTATTTAATGCTAGTCAAACCAATAGAGAATCTCCTCCAAAAGAGCTTGGTCAGATCCAACAAACTCGACCTCCAAAGGTAGTTTGAAACAGCCCAAAATAGTCAAATATTTGGTCAAACACAGTCAACATAGGTCAATGTTGTGGCCAAAGGGCTTGCGTTCAACACAAGTCAAACCGCTGCAATTTCGTTGATTTCTATGCCTAGGGATGCGGCCTCAAGAGATCGAATTTTGTGCCTGAAAAACGTAGTCAAAGGATAAGGTTTGACCCTCGGTCAACGCTGGTCAACATCCCTACAATTGGCCCAAAAAATATTTGTGATTTTCTACCTATAATTCTAGTAAACCCAAGTCAGCGCATGAAGAAGAGAGATGCTCCTATTTGTTGTACGAACTAATGAGAAGAAGAGAGAGAAATGTGTGTTGATAGTGTGTCAAAATGAGGAAAATGCCTCTTCTATTTATACACAATGTTGAGGGTGAAGAGACATAATTGTTGGGCTTCAGGAGCCTACATTAGACTTCTCACTGACCTTGGCAAATTGTCCATAGATGAAATAAATTAATTATTCCATTTCTGCTTGTCATAATGAGATGATATTCAGATCAATTTTGCACATCTCGGAAAGTGGAATCCAATAAAAATATCATCTCCATCATATGAGCTTTCCAAGGTGTATTTTTTCCCTAGTTGCCAATTTTAACAGTTAAATATTTAAGTAAAGGAAATGTGTCCTCTACTATTTAACCAACACTTCTCCTTGTAGGTATTCCTCATAATGTATTTAACCTAGTCGTAAGCCCACTCTCATTTTGGATAGTATGTCATCATTTTAATTTTATTCCCTATGAATGTGATAAAAAGATATAACCATAAACATTGTAATCAACTCCACAATTCTTATCATCCACTGATCCAATAAATAAGTGTTTAAGGAAGTACAATATTTCAGTCAATTTGTCCATGGGTCTTGGATAGATGGTGACTAAGTGCTTTATTAAATAACTCCTTGATGTGAAGTCACTAGTTCAATTCCCTGCCCTAATTGGGGTGATATATTGGACATGATGATGATGTATTCCTACCCAAAAAGTCCAATTTTTTAGTCCACGGGGTCATGGATAAACGGTTATCAAGTGCTCTGTTAAGGCACTCCTTGATGTGAGGTGACCAGTTCAATTCCTCGCCCCAATCGGGGTGATATATTGGACATGATGAAGATGTAGTACCACCAAACCTTAAAAAAAAACTTTCAATCCATCTATAACAACCTTTGAATTCCTTATCACTTGTAAGCTTAGATTATTCAAGTGGCATAATTAAAATGACTAATGTAAACAATTAATTCGTATTATTGTAGTACCTATTAAGTAGTCCTATTTTTGTTCCTAGACTAAATTAGCCATTCATGTTATTCATTTTTAATTATATTACTTATTCGCTAGTCATATATTTTTAACCCATTCAAAACTTTTCCTTTATGTTAGTCGTTTTTAATTGGGTCACTTAAGATTGCTCATTTTTTATAGTATTTCACTTAAAAAGGTTGCAGTGGCTAACTTTTTTTAGTTACATCTACTCACTAATTTCTCCTTTTCTACTAGTGAGACCAAATGAATTTTAGGGTTTCCCACAATCTTTGGCATGGATTAAATAAATCACCATCCTTCAATGTATTGGAAACTTGGGTAGTAAACAAATTTTAACGTAAGAAGGCATATGCCCAAAAAAATCACTACGCAAAGAGTAAGTAAAATGATAAGAGGAATATTTTAGTGAGAATCAAGGATAGAATAACTGTAGAAGGGAAATTTGTGTCGGAATAAAAAATAATGTCAAACACAGAGCGTTGGTCACCACATAAGATTTTTTAGACAACTTGGGAGGAAAAATTGGATATCTTAGCTTTTCAAAAGAAACATTTGAAAATAAAAAATGAATTTTGAGGTTTCCCACCTCTCTAAGTATGAGTGGAAATTATTAAACAAGATGTCGTCCTTGAACATATAAAAATTGTATGGGTGTTACTGAAAGTGTCAAGGAAATAAGATATATTTCCAAATGAAATGTTGGACAAAAAACAAGCAAAATGATAAGAGAAATATGTAAACAGACAACAAGGAAGAGGGAATGGGAACATAAGGGAGATATCAGTAAGAAATGAAAAACAAATGTCAAATAAGGAGAATAATTTCTCACCACTTAACTTTTTTTAGATTACGTGGCAGCCAAAATTGTCAATCCCAGCGACACATGAAAGATATTTGAGGAAACCAAGTGAATTTTTTGGGTTTCTCACCTTCCTTGGAATGAGAAAGATGAATTAAATGAAATTCCATCCTTCAACATACCAAAAAATTATGGTTGGAAAGAAAAGTAGCAAGAAAAGAAGGTAGATGTGAAAATGTAGTCCATAGGGAGGAACCACCAAAAAAAATAAGAGGATTGGAGTGATCAAGAAGGAAAAGGGAACACTTTTACAAGGGATAGATTAGGAAACTTCACTCTTTTGAGATGTCTAGTGAGAAAAAATTGATAAGCTCACCCATGCACACGAACCATGTGAGAAGACCAAATCAATTTTGGGTTTCCATCTTACTTGGCATGAATGGAAAGCGGTAAACAAAATTCTATCATTCCACATACTAGGATCTTTCTTTTCAAAGAAGAGTGGCATGGAAACAAGGGAGATGCATTGGATAAATAAGTGGAGTATGTTCTGATCCATTATTCCCTTGTTCAATGTCTCATTTAGTGATTCACAATTAATTCCTTTATTATATTAGATTCAATGACTACAATATATTCTAGTTGTCATTCCTTTCCCCTCCAAGTGTCCTTTCATGTAAACAATGGTGATAAACAAATTGATTGTCATTGTCATTAGTAGGGTGGTTTGTTTAAGGTTTCATTCCATCTCCACTCCATAACTTGTGTGTTGTAACATTTAACAAGTGTTAATTTTCATTGATTTATAGGGGGAAATAATTTTAAATCCTTTGTAATAATAATTTTGGCTTCAAGCATTTTGAATTCGTTGTGCATCACTAGAGGATTAAAAAAATGAATGACATTTCTACTTGCCAACACATGTTTTTGAAAAAAATTGGTAATATTGGACATTTAATTCTTTTCTCTTTGCAGCCAAGATTTTAAATTTCTTATTATAAATTGAATGTCCTAACTTTTTATGCATCAATTCAAATATATATAAACAAATATAGACCCATCTAAACCACAGAGGGATCAAATCCTTTGAGGTGCAAACTTTTTCATTGTACAAAAATTGAAGTAGATTTGCAGCTTGAGAGATGTGGTCCCCCTTGGCCCCTCCTCCCACACACAATTGGAGTTGATGTTTTGTTTTTCTAATATCTTGTAAACCAATATAGACCCATCTAAACCACTGAGAGAGATCAAATATTTTGAGGTACAAACTTTTTTAGTGTACAAAAATTGAAATAGATTTGCAGCTTGAAAGATGTGGTCCCCCTTGCCGCCCCCACACAATTGGCATTGATTTTTATTCTATATCCACAATGAACTTTAAAAATCTTAATGTGGTTGATATAGTCGAAGGCTTCATTTGTATCTACCATTGAGAAATATACAACAACAGAAAACTATTATTATTAACTATATTGCATGTTCAAAAGTATTATTATTAACTTTTATTTTACTTAACCCTTAATAATCACAGATCTTGATAAAAGAAACAGAAGTGTTGAAGAGTTTCTATCATCTACAACCAAGATATAAGGCAGTTTTTCTAAACTTAGGTATGGTTTGAAAATCCCTAGGAAATTAGTGGGCGTTTGACATCAAATATTTTAAATTTATTAAAATTCAATGCAATCTAAAAACCTGTCTAACACACTATAGTTGTGGATAAGAATTTAGGAACAACATATGTGCATATCCCCTTAGGAATCAATTTGGGCTGTCAATTAAAAAATAAAAAATAAATCAACATATCATCATCCACTTTAAGTTGAAATAGGAAGCCTCCAGCGAAATATTTTTATATAAACATCACTCGAGCTCCTCTAGCAACAAGTAACTCAAGTTCCATTTCTTCCACATCTATTTCCATGCAGAGTCCTTTTACTTTTGTTGCAACACTCGATACAATAGGACAATTCAAACTTATTGCTTAAATTACAATTAAGATTTTTAACAGGTGAAATCAATAATGAAAAAACAAATTTGATTGTACTCATAAAATGGCTCAATGCACATGTTAAGTAATCTCTATAACATTTGAAAATGCAATTTAAACCATAGAAAATTACAGATTATATTTTTTTCAAAATTGATAAGTAAAAAAAAAACCATAACCGTGATGAATAACAACCAGCTAAATATATATATAATTCAATTGCAAAATTTGATGACCGCCGAATAGCCATGGTTAAAATAGATCTATCCTTATACTAAATCTATACTGATTTTAACAACTATCTATAAAAATATATATATATATATATATATATATATATATATATATATATATATATATATATATATATATATATATATATATATATATATATAAATGCTACTAGCTTAGCTACTGAGGACAAATCTTAGCATTCATCATACGAAATCAATAACACAGGGGAGTGATCTTCATGCATCAAACGTCATATCGACTGCATCTGGCGCAACGGTCAACTTTTCAAGTTTTCAGGGGCCTCCGTAGCTTGGGAAGTTAAATGATTTAACTGCGGAGGTGCTTGTCGCTGATCCATTTTAGATCTCCTGTTACCATAATTAACACTAGCAGCATTGTGTTTACGATGGTTGTTCGTAAGAGTAGATTCTCTCACTCCCACTTCAAGCGCAGCAATATTGGCAGTGCAGGCAGCCCGATGTTTTTATGCTTGACCTGTTCGTATTACCTTGCTACCCACTGTGTTGGGAACTAGAATATTCTGTAGAGTTTCTTGTTGCGATTTCCAGTGCTGATTTGGGATTGAGGACGGGACATTGGCTGCATCATTCTTCCCGAATTAAACATACCATTGTTCAGAAATTGGCCATATCCATTCATTTGGGATTGGGCACCAGGAAAGTAAGTATTAGGAATCGGTGTGGGTGTGGTCGTGGGTCTACTGCTTTGAACAGGTGTGGGTGTGGTCGTGGTCGTGGGTCTACTGCCTGTGGGAATGGGAGTGCGAGGATTTGAAGAGTACTGCGTTGTGAGTGTGGGTGTGGGAGTAGTGCCTCCTGCTAGTTGATTTGTGGGCGTAAAAGTATTTGGCCTGACCATTTCTGGATTCTGTGAAAATTGTGGAGTAAGAAATGGAGGGGCTGCAGGTGATGAATACATGTTGAATTGAACGGGTGTGGGTATCGGACTAATGCCTCCTCCTAGTCCATTACTGGGCGTAAAGGTACTTGGTCTGACAGCTTGTGGGTTCTGTGAAAATTGTGTAGAGAATGGAGGGGCTGCAGGTGATGAATATATGCCTGAGTATCCTGCAGTAGCAGTAGATGCAGAATGTCCTGCCATTCTTGAGGCAATGGCGGGCTTTGCCTGATGCAATAGCCAATCAATGGTTCCCCACCTCTGTGGAAGCCCAGCTCACTGGTCAGCTCTTGCAAGCGCCTTGTTTGAATTGGCAACCACCAATCTAGCTCTCTGCGTGCATCGGACTGTTGGGTTCTGACTGTATCTATTAACCAATCGATAGTTTCCCCTCCATTCTTGTGGCGCAGAGATTCGGTAATCTCTGCGACGGTTTTGGCTCCCATGATTGTAGGTAATAAAAAATCGATGGTTTCCCTTCCATTGTGGTAGCCCAGTTTTGTGGTGACCTCTGCGATGGCTTTAGCTCCCTCGATTGTAGGGAAAAAAAAATCGACAGTGGATCCTAGCGTTTTGAAATTCAAAGCTCGTTTAACAACGTCTAACCTTTCTTTGCAGGCATGGGGCACTTCAACTCTCGGGGCCGTCCTGGTCCTAGGCATCACGTCGGATTTTGGTGTTGTCATCTTCATTCTTTTGGAGCTGCGGGCAGAGCTTCTCTCTGAAGCTGAAGCCGAAGCTGGAACTGGATTACTAGTTGCTCCTCTCTGATTTGTGGGGAGAAGTGAGATGCCGATTCCTTCCATTGAAATCCTACGATCCGAAGCCGCGGATCCGAGCTGAAACCAAAATATTTGGATTTGATACGATCGCGTCAGACGTTTGTTGGTTGTAATAAGCAAAGGAGAAGAAATAATCAGAAGCCGCCGATCCCAGCTGAAACCAAAATAGAAATAATCAGAAGCCGCGGAAACCAAAATATTTGGATTTGATGAAGTAATAGGTAGTTGATGAGTGAGTATTTATTCTCATTACGGAGTCAAACCCCTCCGTATATTTGGGTGAAGTAAGAGATTTACACGGCATGGTTGGTCCTATTGGTGGACCCATTACTAAACATAATAAAAAAATATGTCCCACTGGTGGAGCGATTATTAAAAATGAAAATTATATAATGTTAATTGGCTGCTTGGTACTAATGGTGGACTCATTACTAAACATTAAAAAAATTGAAAATTGGTCTTATGGGTGGATTATATATATATTTATACTCTTGAAAATTGGTCTTATGGGTGGATTATATATATATATTTATACGTGGAGTTAGTTAGTTAGTTGAGGATATAGGTAAGATTTAATAATTTGTTAAATACAAGTTAATCAAAATTCAAAATAGGTGAATAAAATATTGAATAATAATAATAATAACGCTTATATTTATTGAATTACATATTAAATTAAATTGATATACTAATTTTTTTTAACATATTAATTATTTGTGGAATAAGAAATCATTTTAATATGTTTGATTCAAAAGAATGTTTTATATTTTTAGATGGGCTTTTTGCACTTTAGAGGGTGGAGGGTGGGTTATTGTCGTATCATTTAGCCATTCAATCGAGGGACGTGGAAGCATGCCCCCTTAATTGTTTATCCACGCGAATTGACCTTGGCATGCGGAATACTACACATACGATGCCCAACACCATGTAAATGTAGCATCACGTGACTTCTTCACACCCCTATCGAATCCACTTTATTTGGAAAATAATCTCAATGTTTGATTGCTTGACATCCTCGCCTCGTGCAATTGGCCGAAATTTGCTATCACCAAGTATGGAATTCAATACTATAGTCTTGGTAATTCACTGAACCACTATTGGGAACAACCCTAGCCAAATGAATATTAGTTAAGACATGGCATTTTAAGTAGCTCATTCGAGTCCTCTAAAAAATCACTTTTCCCCAAAGCGAGTCAGCCAAGCTTTTGATGGTAAATTTAATCTTGCCCATTCCTCTGAGCCATGCTTGCAGTGGTTCAACTCTCCTAGCTTTTCAGGCGAAATTCAAGGAAGGGAGTACTAGCTCGTTAGCAAGCTTTACTTCACGAAGCTGGCGCTTTCCCTTCTTAAGTTTGACTAGCAACTCAAATCATCTTGCAACAACATCTACTCAAAAATGACCTCTCCAACTTCTAGAAACTATCATAAGAATCATGTAGTAGTGAATTGGTATATCGACAAATGGGAGGTCGTTTTCCATGGAAAGTTAATCCTTTTCACCTCCTAGTTATTCTTGCTTCTTATTCCATTGGCGTTCTTGTCTTGACTTTAATTCCTAGTAGAGGCTTGGCTTCTTACTCCTATTTTCTAGTCACTAAGCCAACACAGATCTATGGAAGTTGCACTCTCTCTTGGCTCTCAGTTCTTCATTAAGCTTTTTCTCACTAGATTTATCCTTTGCTAACACTCTCAGCCAATCTGGTCCTTGTTTGATTACTTACCTTTATTCAGGGCACAAACCTAGCTGCGCTTTCCTTAGACCTTTATTACTCCTATCTATTTTCATCTCTTCTGTCACACATGTTCTTTGGCCTTTCTCTCATCCTCGTGTAGCTACCATGCCACATCAGAGAGCCTGTGTCCGAAGAAGTGAAACATACTATCTTCAAGAGCGAGACAATACAAGTAGTACACAAACAAAAATCAAAGTGGAGGAAGTAGTAGCTCACTTTCAAGAACTCACCCCACCCCCTATTTAGGAAGAACTCACTCGTGCCAAAAGGGAAGGAACCTTCTTTTAGACATAATAGAGGTAATGAAAAATTTGGTAGACTAGGCCCATGATACAAGGCACACACATGGGTATTTTAATTAGTATATGCATACATTAGACTTGTACCACCATACATAATTCCTACTTGGCAAGATTCTACTAGATTGGCATGAGAACATAGAGGACCTCCTCCTCTCCTTGGAACTCCTACATAGACACATGAAGGACCTAGAACACCAAATCAAGTGCATCGAGAAGCTCCTTCGCAACTTCCCTACTACTCGCTGCTCACCAAGAAGCAACAAGGAGCTAATCTAGGTTGCAACAACATATTCCAACTCCTTTTCCTAGTCTCCTCGATGTTATCATGTCTTTGGTTTTTTAGTTTCATGTTTATTTTTATTTTTCTCATGGCCTTGAAGGCCCCAAAATTAGCATATGTATAGCGCATTTTGAATCTTTCGGGAATTTTTTGTCTTTTGTCTCTTTTAAATGGGTACATTTTTTGATATGGTCATGTTTCCTCAATGAGTGGTCAATCTAAAACCTTCAACACTTTCATGTAATCTTTTGTTTAGAAAGTAACACAAATATTTACTCAAAAGAAAAATCTTTTCTTTTATATAATATATAATAATACATACTATAACTGTTAAACACACATGGACAGCAAGAGAAAATAGGAAAGATAAAACATGCAGTACAATTTTTATTAACAACTGATATACATTTATAGTACATTGTTGTGACCGTTGGGTTTCACATCACAAGGTCTCTTGGACTACTTAGTCTATTCAGCTTCCACACTAACCCATTTAGGATTAGGTGTCCAACATTCCCCCCCTTAATCCGAAGGGTTATGTATGAGTCCAATAAGAGAGCTGTAATACAAAATGTGTAAAAAATGCATGGCAGCACTAGGTTGAATGTGCTCTATGAAATGTTGGTATAAAGGGCGGTGGTTTAAGGACGACCACCAACACTGGAACGCTTAGTGCAGTTCCCGGAACTCTTCCAAAACTGGCAAGAAACTGAAGTCTTCTGCTAGAGGAAGTGCTCCTATTGTTTTAAAGAGGGAAACCTTCAACCAATAAAGGGAGGTCTCACCTGCATAAAAGGGAAAACTTCAACATGAAAAGGGAAGTCTCAACCTGTGATGGTTTAAGGATGACCAACAACTCTAGAATGCTTAATGCAATTCCTGGAACTCTTCCAAAACTGGCAAGAAGCTGGAGTCTTCTGCTAGAGGAAGTGTCCCCAATTGTGTTCATGGAATTCTTCCAAAACTGGCAAGAAGCTGAAGTCTTCTGCTAGAGGAAGTCTCCCAGATTGCCAACTGAAGGCATGTTCACGGGCATCTTTGTCTCTGGCTACAACTCTGAAACTGATGTGGCAGGTTGTGGCTCAGGCTCACTTGATGTGGCTTTGAAGCTTGTAGATGACCATCATTTTCCCCCCTGTCAGATACAAGGTGAGATGATGGAGAAAACTCAACTGCAAGACTGTTTAATACTCTGGAACAAGTTCTGACATGTAATTTGAATATCTTCTTGGCTGTTGATGCCCATTGCCAAGAAGCGATCCATCCAAGATGAATCTTTGTTCTTTCAGGACGTTTGTTTCTGAAGCATCTGTGTGAAGAATGACTGGTTTTATGACAATGCTTACATGGATGAAGATCAAAACAATGATCTTTCAAATGGCCAACTCGGTCACAGTGTTGGCATTTCACAATATGTTGTTGTTGCTATGGAAGAGGGGCAGAGTTTGGAACAGCTGAAGCTGAATTGTCATGAGGAGCAGGTGAACTGTCATGAATAAATCCAGCACTTTGAAACTGAATGGGCTTTGAGTAGTCTGGAATATGAAAGGACAAGTCCTTGTCATATCCAAGACCAGTTCTATGCTTGTTGTGGACAAGCTGTTCCCAAGGTCTGATGATGGGCTTGGGAAGTGCAGACTGAGTTTTTGCATCTGCATGTACAACTGCTGTTTTATGGAGTACTAAATCTGAACCAACTGTAGCATCATTGACTTGCTATTGATGGGTGGTTGCCTCAATGTTCTGAACAAAAACAGGTTCAGAATGATGTCTATTTTGATGTAGCTCTTCTTGCTGTAGCTGTGATTCAAGCTGCAAAAAATCAATCTTTTCCTGTGCATTTTGTAGACATGTCTAAATTTCAAAGAGAAAATCCTTGATGATTTTGACTGTATTATCCATAGTAGAGAGTATTAGATTGTCCACTAACTCTAATATTGCACCAATTGGAGCCATTTTTAACCTCAAAAATAGTAAAACAATGAGGAAAAGATGGACACCAATTTCTCTTTTATATAAACTTATGGCAACAACTTCAAATCAATCAGCTTGCAATAGATTCAACACACAAGGAATGGTGATATCCGGAAAATAGACTCGTCATTCAAAAATGAATTTTCTTCAATTCACGTGAGAATTTAACTTCCAACAAAGCTACAAGTAATTTAGGCCTCAAAAAGATATTTTCCTGTACCAGCCTTGAATCCAAGGGAACTTTTCCTGGCAACAACTTCAATCTAGTTCAATAACAATCTCTGATATGAACAACCTTTAAGAAAATACACCAATTCGATCTACAAAGGATAGTCTTGGCTTGAAACAATTTCCACTGAACTCCTAAATAATGCCAAATTGCTGCAAATTTAAAGAATATAAACAGTCCCCAATTCTTATGAACATTGAACTCTGTCATTCCCAAAAATCCCCAGCATAATCACTTTCAAAGTGGAAATGATGGCTATCAAAAGGCAATACCCTTATGGATTGTCTTCCTTTCGAATGCAAGTATCGAAATTAATAAAATAATTATTTGAAGTACCTACACCAAAATTTCTTCAGATATATCCAGGTCAGGAGACAAACGAACTATTGAAGATTCACACACCTTCTTGCTCAACTGGTTGGAAATATTCCCTCAATATAAAAATTTACGATATTCCTTTAAGTATATTGTCTCAATCATCAAAATTATGAATACTTCCTTTATTCATACCCATGTCTTAATTCGCTCATTCTTTAATCACCAACATTCACATGTGTTTATACACATCATCCCAAATTACAATCTGCATTTCCAATCCCCATTTACATGCTTTCATATCAGATAAACATCATTCAATCCAAAGTTCAATCTTGTACATGCACCTTTTAAGATCAGATTTCATTTCAAAATCAAATTTCAACCAAACAAATGCCCTATGTGTTAAGACTGAGTCTGGAAATCATATATCATTTACATGCATTATAACTTTATGCAACCACCATCATATGTTACCCGTTTGAATCAATCTCTGGACTGCGTCTTCTGGCTCATTATTTCTGCACCAAATATTAAAAAATGCGCCTTCTCCCAATCTTCTTATCAAGCTCATAAAATCAAATGCCCATGCTTATTATACTATCCAACCATGTGAATGTTTTAAATCAACATTTTATCCTCCAAACTCAACAGAAATTGAATCGATTCAAGACTTTGCAAAACGCAGATCAGTTTAAAACACTGATCGATTTCAACCAGACTCTGATTAAAATTGAATACCAACACAATAAACTTACCTCTCCTTATTCAAACTCGCAACACGCATTATCAACTCAGCATTCAATGCTATCATACATTGAATTCTCCAGCGCTTACTGTTCTGACTTCTCACAATAGCCCTTCAAAAATTCAGCACTTTGCTGGACTTCATATAACTGTGACTATGCGGCTGTTGTGGGATCAATTTAAAATTAGATTTAAATACCATATGCCATATACCATATATTCAAACGTAGAGACCCTTCCATGTTAGTTCAACGCATATACCAAGTGAATGCAAGCGCTGTATACCAAAGCTCTTCTCAGCCAAATCAAAAGAATACCAAAGTCAGTTCAACGCATATACCAGCTCAGTTCAACATATACTGCATACCATTTGCATTCAACATAGATACCATATCAAACGCACAACGTTAATATTCAACAGGCATATGTATAAACCCAAATTCTATTCGATATCAACCAATAATAGCATTATTATTCACATGCCTGTGATGGTTTGTCATACCTCAAGACCCACGGGGCCCGTGACTAAGACGCAGATGGGTAGCGGTAGCTTTGTTGCGGAAGAAGGTAATGTCAAGTCATTCCCTAAAAGACCAACACAGTTTTTACAACAATTTTATGCATCATCATCTCTTATCAACCATGATTTGAAAACAAGGTTGGCACTCAATGGAACAGTAAAATATCCTATAGTGCGAGGAACATTGGAATCTCCTATCAACCGCGATTTGAAAACAAGGTTGGCATTCAATGGAACAGTAAAATATTCTATAGTGCGAGGAACATTGGAATCTCCTATCAACCGCGATTTGAAAACAAGGTTGGCACTCAATAGAACAGTAAAATACCGTATAGTGCAAGGGGCATTGGAACGATTTCTTGTAAAAAAATAGAACTCTGGTAATGGCCTTGCTAATTCAAACCATAGAGCAGAATTTGTAGCTTTACGAACAATTTGCTATTTTCATTTTAAAAAATGTCGAGATTACAGGGGAAGGGGACTCCAAACTGATAATTGGCTAGACGACTGCTCCATAGCGTTCAATATAACAGGGCACAAAACTTAATTACCATATCAGCATTCAAATATTATTTGAAAGAGAAGGCAGCATTCAAAAGGAAATATCAGGCAGTGTTCAAAAAGATATATTGGGCATTGATATCAGGCAAAAATAATTATGGTAGACAGAGTGGCGCAGCATCAGTAATGGCAGAAAACGGTTATAGAGAGTGCACAGAGCGTATCTTGGACAGCGCTGGTGAGGCAGACAGAACGCAGATAAAGGAATATGGAGGAGCAGCGCAGGTATATGCAAGAGGTGGCAGCTAAATTCTAGCTGAGAAAATATTCATAAGTGATGGCAGAAACCATAAAACAAATGGTTCAAAGAAATTATGCAGGGCAGGAATACGCCTGCTCTGATACCATGTTAAACACACATGGGCAGCAAGAGAAAATAGGAAAGATAAAACATGCAGTACAATTTTTATTAACAACTGATATACATTTATAGTACATTGTTGTGACTGTTGGGTTTCACATCCCAAGGTCTCTTGGACTACTTAGTCTATTCAGCTTCCACACTAACCCATTTAGGATTAGGTGTCCAACAATAACATAGTCATAAAGTGTCATTTGCATAATACACAATCATTCATGTAATTTAAAGTGTTTTAAAAACATAATGACATAGGAATAAAGTATCTTAATTAAAACAATTTAAATTTATAATATAATAACATAAATTAACTAGGGTCACAAATCTAAAGGTTGTTTATCCTTAAGAGATTGGTTAAATGATATGACTTAGGCCACACTAAGATACTATAACCAAGCCGACCACATTGAGTTAGTGACAAAAGGGTGGGAGAACAACATTAATAATGAATCACTACATAAGATTTGTGTAAGTTTGAGTAAATTATGGAAATATAATTTTAAAGAGATAACAAGATGGGTTGCAAAGGCAACAAGTCGCTTCTTGCAGATCCTATCAGTTTGAAGAATCATGCCTTTACTGGGATTGGTTGACTAGCGGACCTTGTTTATGTCATGATAACTCTTGTGTCAAAGGAAAGGGTGAAGCATACTTTTTCTCTTTAGGGAAGATATATAGTTTATAAACTTTGACCAAACTAACTCATATATATTTTCCTTTTACCAAGAATGAGAATTGATGCTCATGCTCAATATCAGATACATCTATTTAGTGATCTCTGATTTATTAACTCTTTATGTAGAGGACATCAGTCCAAGTTTATTTTTTGGAAGGCCGAGGATTAAAAGAAGGAAATGGATGTCATTCATTGTTGCAAGGAATTTAGTAGAAATTTGTGTGCAATTTTTCCATGTTTTGATTAGTTTTGTAATACAGTCAGTTTCCAAGGAATACACATCCTCGCCTTACTACCTTTGAGTTTATTTCGGCCAACATGTGTTTATGATTTTCAAACATAAAAGTAAGTTTATTTCATGAATGCAGGAATTTACTTTATAAATTTAGCACATATTTGTATGTTTATTTGTTTACATATAATGAAGGAAAATTGTGGCATGATTCCATATAGTATATGTCGATTTTTTATATTGAAATTATTAATCTCTGAATTAAAATCTATTTAAACTAAATTAAAATGCATCATAGTTGAATTGCAATGCTTGATTCAATATATTAAATTCCCATTCAATGCATGTAATGTTCAGACACATCATCTAGAATAGGAGGGGCAAAGAAGTAATTAAGAAAATAGATAATGATGCCACTAATGTGGGTAATTATATGTATACACCAAGATAGATATAAATTATTGATAGTGGGACCCATGTCACCCTTGGTGAATGACCTATTTCCCCTTGGAAAATGGAGATTGAGAGCCCTTAGATTAAACATAGAAATTTTACCGTGGGGTTGATATAGGTGGACATAGTGGATAGTTAGAAGAATTCCCATATGCATTTGAATATTTTCAATAGTGACTATGATTGGTAGGGCTCACTAGAGGGTCCTTATATAGAAGATAGTGTAATTCATATTCTAATGTGGACTCTAAAAGTGTCAAATGCTTGTCTGAACCCTAATTCTAACCAATAGAAATTGAACCAATACCAAGGGAAAGAAGTCCCAAAGCAAGGAGGGAAAGAAGAAATAATTGTCCAACATCAAGTGCTTTCACTGTCATGAATTTGAGCACTATGTCACAAAATTTCAACAGAAGAAGGCAAGAAATAAGGAGCCTGCAGTTGCTGCACTAGGTGAAGATCTAGCTTCACAATTCGAGCTTTATTTTACTCTCATTACATGCATGGAAAGCACAATAATGGGAAGCATGTTGTATCTCGAAAGCGGTGCCTCATTCAATATGACAGGGAATAGAGATCTCTTTAGGGACTTGGAGAAGAAAGATATCAAGAAGAACGTTGAGTTTGGAGATGATGAGGGGCCTTCTATAGAAGACAGTGTAATTCATATTAGAATGTTGACTCTAGAAGTGTCAAATGCTTGTCTGAACCCTAATTATAACCAATAGAAATTGAACCTATTAAACTCCATACCTAAAAATATAAAACATACCAAAATATAAAATTTTTATCATTTGGAGCTTTGAGACGAAAGTGTAGTGCCAAGGCATTGTGCTTATGGCAGGGTCAAAATTTTGTGTTTTTCTGCGAAAATAGGGCTCAAAGATGAAGTGATATATTTTTAACCATAAGGCATTTTGGAAAACTGAGAGAAAATTTTGTAGATAAGGATGTTGTGAAAAAAAAATCTCTCCTTTTTTGGAAATTAATTTTCATTTTCTTGTAATCCGAGCCACACAATAATGACTAAAACAGAAACTTTAACTTGATTTTTTATTTATTTTCTAACATAGGTCTCCGTGAAAGTTACATATCTCCCAATCTATGATACCTGTGTAAAACCTGAAGGAGGTTCTCTTCCATGGTGTAATATTAACAAAGACCTCTTTCACTTTTGTGACATTCATCACCATTTGCTCAGAACCATCCTTTGAAGAAAAACTGGCCCTATGTGCAGCAAATGATTTGTCCCTTGGAATGATTTCTTGAAAAATGATGGAGAAATGATGTTTATGAGATGAAATGGCCTCATACTCTCTGATATGACCTCCCTTATGCCTCCTCTACTCAGATATCGCTAATCCCATAGAAGACCCTAACTCAATGGGAGAGAAAATTAGGGTTTAGTGTAGGCAAAACAAGGGATTTGGAAATTTATAAGAATGAAGGGAAATAAAGGGGATAGGGGGCTTCTAAATTCTTAGGAAAATTTTGGGAGGTAGGGAGGGATGTTGGGAAGTAGGGAAAAGTTGAATTTCAAGGATTGACTAAGGGGAAGGGATCCAAAAGGGTGAAACACAGACCTAGCCTGAAATGTGTAAAATTGTAGCAATAGGCTAGGGTTTATGGGAAAATGGTGATTTTGAGGGATAAGAGTGATCGGAAGTGTTTAAGAAGGTATATTAAGGTTAGGGGAAGGTGTATGAGCACCATGATATAAGTTTTGTTGATATTTTTACCATGGAGGTCATGAAACCTAGAAAAATACCCTCAAAATCCTAGGAGAGGGAAATGCGATTTCCAAGCAAAATTGAGAGACAAATATGGTAAACACATGGCCACTTACTTGGATTTGATGTAATGAAACCTGAAGTTGATGCTGAAATCTTATGAAATGATGATTTGGGAACCCTAAAACCTAATGGAGACCTTGGAAACCCTAAGATCTAATGGGAACCTTGGCTGAATGAAATCATGATAAAAATGAATATGATGATGAAGACAACTCATGACTGAAGTACACTCAGCACAAAGGTGATATGATGTTAGGTCCCTATAGTACTAGTGATGCCCCCATTAATATTGTAGTTGTATCCCTTATTAATATTTTTTTGCCCCTATTGTCCCCATATTGTTATTATTGTGCCCCATATAATCTCTCTATTGTTATTTTTGTGCCTTTATATTATTATTGTTAGGTCGGCTTGGTTATATTGTGACCCCTTAGACTCATATATATAAAAAGGAGGTTTTGTCATTTGAATCATCAAAGAATTATTCATTTGTGTAACATAAAGGAGGTTGCCCCCTCAAAGAGGCTGAATTCTAAGGCGTTCAACTATCTTTTCTATCCTTTTGTGAGCTAGTTTCATAACATTTGGTATCAGAGCTTTGGATTTTAGTGTTTCGATGCTCCAAACAAGTCATCTGGAATTTTCGCTATAAAGTTTTTTCTATGATGTTTCAAAAGAAAAAAAAAAAAAAAACCCATTTGAGATGAAATCACATTGAACCTCGAGTCTGAATTTCAGAGCTTTTCGCACTATATTTGTGGAGATATGATCTAAGGAAGTTGGTCTTTTGCAGACTCCTGAATTACATTCCAAACAGGTGACCTGGGGAAAATCTTCATAAATTTCTCTCTGAGCATCAGATTGAAATTTCTTAAGAAGGTACAGAAAGAGGATGCACTGTAGTCTGTTTTATATATTTTTCAGAGCCAAAGTTCGAAACAGTGACTTGTGGCACGTCTTACAAGTTTGCTCTACTGAACTAGTCTATAATCAGGTCACTGTGGGAGATTTGGCATAACTCTTCCTTGGAGAATCCAATTTGGATCAGGCTGGTGGCATTGGAAAGAGGACGTAGAGGGCTACTTTAGGTCACAATTTCAGAACTAGATGATCCGAAATTATAGAGATACATCAGATTCAATATCAAGCTCCTACAAAGTGAAAAAAGGTGTGTAGTTTTTTTAAATTTTTGCATAAGCTTGGTTTGAAAAATTAGTTTGAAGGAATTCAAATGGCATAGTAAAGCATTATTATTGGTAATTGATGCCTCGAGGAAAGAAAATGAAAACACATAGTAAGCAACCTAAAATCTCTAGCATGACTCATGAAGAAGAGGAAGAAATGCAACATGGTACATCAAAATTACAAGACCAAGTGAAACAAGTGTCACTTACACAAAATGTAATAGAATCTAAGATGGATGGTTTAAATAAAGGCATGGAAGCTATGATGAATGGCATGGACACCAAAATGGATGGCATGGATGATAAGATGGAAGAATTGAATATAAAATTGAATAAGTTGCTACAAGAAATGGTGACTAATGGTGAAAGGGTAGTAAAAGAAACTCATGATGAGAACAAAAGAAATGTTAATCATGATTCCATGGACTCTAATGTTGGATCGAAGACCCATAATATTCCAAAAATCGATATGAGGAAGTTTGATGGCAAGGATCCCACAACATGGATATTACAGATGGAGCAATTTTTCGATCTCAATAATGTGAAAAACACACAAAAGGTACATACTGCAACTTTATATTGGAACCAAATCATTTTGTATGGTATCAATTGCTTTGCTCTCGTAAACAAATTATCACTTGGGCAATTTTTACAGAAGAATTGACAGCACATTATGAGTATACAAAAAGCAACACTTTTTTTAGCCAATTGATAAGTCTCAAACAAAAGGGTTCAATAATGGAGCACATTGAGGAGTTCCAAAAATCTAACATAAGGGTAAAAAATATTCTAGAGGAGCATAGGATTGATGTGTTCATAGGGACTTTAAAGGATAATATCCAACATGATGTTCACCTTTGGGAACTTGATTCATTAGAGAAGGCATTTAGGTTAGTAAGAAAAATGGAAAGCAAAGTTATGGCAACCAGGAAGAATACCACTCACAACTATAAAGATGGAAGTGTTGTTGCCCCTAGCCTTCCACAACCTATAAGGTTGACACCACAAAAATTGGAAGAAAAAAGAGCAAAAGGGCTTTGTTACAATTGTGATAGCAAATACACTAAAGGTCATAAATGTGCTGAGAAGAAATTATTCTATGTAGATTGTGAAGAGGAAGAAGAAAAGGAGAAAGAAAGGTCAAAAGAAGAGGATATACTCCAGGAACAAAGCCTAGATAAAGAAGAAATGAATCCAACCATATCTTGTAATGCATTGGCTGGAATTATCACTCCTCAAACCATCAAGATAGAAGGACAAATCAAGAAGAAAAAGGTAATAGTGTTGATTGATTCAGGAAGTACCCACAATTTTATTCATTGTAAGATAGCAAAAGAATTGAATTGCTTCCTATATCTAGCACCAGAGTGTCAAGTGATGGTTGCAAATGGAGGAACGATAAATTGCTCTAGAAAGTGCCATAATATCAAGCTATCCATGGGAGAATATGTATTGAAAAGCCCAATGCTTTCCATTCCAATGGGAGGTGTTGATGTTGTACTAGGAGTCCAATGGCTACAATCCTTGGGGACAATAGCTTTTATCTTTCAAGAAATTTTCATGAAATTTTATGCGGAAGGAAAGGGAGTTGAATTAAGGGGTATTGCAGGGAAACCAGGAAAGATAATAAGCTATAATGGTATGATAAATCTTGTAAAAAAGGAACAAAGAGGTATAATTGCATAATTATGTTCGCTAGATGTTTCCACATCAAAATCATCTATTTCTCCAGATCTTCAAAAAGTCTTGGACAATCATTCCAAGGTATTTGAGACTCCCAAAGGTCTTCCACCTATCCGTGATCATGATCATGCTATTCATTTGATTCGAAGAAGTGTTCCTCCAAACATTAGGCCATACAGATATCCCTATGACCAAAAGAGTGAAATTGAACATATGGTTGCAGAAATGCTTGAGGCTAGTATAATTCAACCTAGCCAAAGTTCTTTCTCTGCTCCAGTAGTATTGGTGCTCAAGAAGGATGGATCATGGTGCATGTGTTCAGATTATAGGGAGCTCAATAAGCTCACTATTAAAGATAAGTTTCCCATTCCTGTCATTGATGAATTATTTGATGAATTGCATGGATTAGTTTACTTCATCAAGTTAGATATTCATTCAGGATATCATCAAAACAGAATGAAGACTCAAGACATTCCAAAAACAGCATTTAGGACTCATGAGGATCACTATGAGTTTTTGGTCATGTATTTTGGCCTTACTAATGCACCTTCTACATTTCAAGGTTTGATGAATTCCATTTTCAAACCCTTCCTTAGAAAATTTGTGTTATTGTTTTTTGATGAGATACTAATCTACAACAAGTCTTCGAAGGATCATGTTGAACATGTTGATAGAGTGCTACAACTATTGGAGGAGAAACAATTATATGCAAAAAGATCCAAATGTTTCTTTGGAGTACAGGAGGTGGAATATCTGGGTCATATTGTATCTCATGAAGGAGTTAAGGAAGACCCTAGAAAAATTAAAGCCATTAAGGAATGGGAAATCCCCACATCCATAAATCATTTGCGAGGATTTCTCGGGTTGACAGGGTATTATTGCAAGTTTGCTAAGAATTATGGGAAAATAGCAGCACCTATAACAACATTGTTGAAGAAAGATGCATTTTCATGGACTCTAGAAGCAACAAAGGCCTTCAAATATCTTAAAGAGGCAATGTGCCAAGCACCAGTCTTAGCTACACCAGACTTCGCAAAAACCTTTATTGTGGAATGTGATGCTTCCGGAAATGGAATTGGTGCTATTTTAATTCAAGATGAAAGACCCATTGCTTTCGAAAGTCATCCAATCAAGCGAAAGTATTTACAAAAAGATATTTATGAGAAGGAAATGTTGGCAATACTACATGCACTTAAGAAATGGTGACCCTACCTAATGGGAAGACACTTCAAGGTAAAAACAAATCATGATAGCCTTAAATACTTTTTAGAACAAAGATTATCCTTTGAATAACAAAAAAATTGGGTCACAAAGATGTTGGGTTATGACTTTGAAATTATATACAAAAAAGGGAAGAAAAGTGTTGTAGCAGATGCACTCTCAAGAAAGGATGAGGATGTGGAAGCATTGTTGTGCACCATTTCTATTATCCAACTAGATTGGATAAACGAATCAAGGGAGGAATGGAAGAATAACGAAGAAGTGTGGTGTTATCACAAAAAATCCACCCTGATAGGCTACCGATCAGGAAGACTTTGAGTAACTCTTTCAAACCTACTTTTGGCTGAGGCTTAGCCTCCCCAACCTGAGAGGGCTCTCTCACAAGATTAAAGATATTGATAATGAATAAGATGGCTAACTCTAAGAAACAAATGAAAAAGTGTAAGTGGTGGAAACAAAATTAGAAAGTATCCATTGGGCTTATGGAGTCAGATATGCTTCAGTATTGACAGTAAGGTTAGCTTTACATAGAAGTCAGGGCATTTAGAACTCAATGCATGTAGAATATACCAAAAACACATAGGGCCAATACAATTTACAAATGCACGAAGGAAATTAGAGCATTGTTAGTGATTTCTAAGTAATCACACATTCATACCACTGTAGATAATAGGAAGAGAATAATACAAGACATCCAAAGCATCGAATTCCTTCTGATTCGTGAGAAGCAAAGCAAAGTACTGTATTACTAGAAACAGAGTATTACACCAAAGCACAATAAGAGAGTTTCTCTGAAAAATCTTCAACCCTTTGTACATTAGATCTTATCCTATATATAGAGCTCTTTACATGACTTAGATTCCTCCTCTAAGATGAGGAAAATTCGAATTCTACCTGACCTAACACCTATTCACACTTAAAACTAACTATTAAATGCAAATGACAGCTAACTAGCAATCCTAGAGACCTAAAACAATTAGGAGCGTAACTCCTCATTATGATTAAAACAACCTTATCTAGGAATTAAACACTCCTTTTGACACCTATAACTCCATGAATTCGAATTTGATGATGCTCATAACCCTCCAGCTGGCCCTTGATGACTCATTCTTTTACTGTTCCTAGAAACTAGGAGACTGTTCCTTGCTCTGTTCTGGTTGAAAAATAGGTCTTGGGACAGAGCTCATATATTTTCATAAAAAATGTATTTGGAAAACCTGAAGGAGGATTTTTTGAACCAATCCGTACTGAAAAAGACATCTTTTGGTTTTTTGAAACACCTTTCCTACCACCCATAATGTTTCTTTGAAAAGCAGGTGTAAAACAGAGAAATATGCTTGTGAAAAACTGCACCTACAACAGTTTCGTAGCGCAAGTTTGGTCCTTCATTTCTCCCAGATCATAATGGATTTGAAGAAAGTAGAAGAGCTTTTTGTACTTAAGTATCTCAGGAATGAAAACCTCTTTCACTTTTCAGAGAGGAGTTTTCAAATGCTCAGAAACTCTTCTAGAAGTTGACTGGAAAAAACAAGAAGACAGTTTGACTGATAAAGTTTGGAGTTAAAAAATGTCTCTCCTTTACTTGTTTTGCCCTTGCTGAATGTTGACACCTTTTAAATGATCCTTTGTAGAGATTCCCCTTCAAGAATATTTGCGTTTGTCTTTCAAAATTGGTCCATGAAATCATAATATGCAGCTATAGCAGTTTCGTAGCGTGCTACGAAATTGCTGTGTAATTTTAAAAACACGGCTTGAGGCCCAAAATTCAACTCTCTTTATCTTTCCTTTGCTTGAAATGGCATCCTTGAATTTTTCGCAAAACCTCCAACATCCAACCTATTTTAGGGCTTGTTCAACTTTGTCATTCTTTAGGATGTTTTCTAAACCCTCAAGTTCATTCCTCAAGCACCTGCCTGACCTATGTTCTTTTCTCTCTATAGATGAAACTCCAGTAGAATGAAAATTTGAAAGACTAGCACTGTCCCACACTTCAATCACTACCTCGCTTGAAAACTGCCTCGCTTGATCTTTAAGAAATTCAAATTGAAAGGCTGCTCAATTCGTTCCTCATGCATGAGCCCAATCATAATGATGAGTATGACAACTTGGCTCTTTTTGAAACTTGCAATCTGAGCGTACCAAGACATTTAACAACATTAATGATGAGGATAAGCAGTTGAATGTGATCGGCGAAGTGTATGGCCTGACCATTGATGATGTAAGAATAACGGATTTTGATATATATGAAAGCCAGACAAGATTTGTTACGGATCTACACGAATCCTCGATTTCGTAGCGCAGCCAGTGCAAAATCTGGGTTTTGCACTACGAAATCACCTAGACTAGGTTTTTGTGCTATGAAATCACCTAGACAGTTTTGTAGTGCATAAGGACTTTGAAACAAGTTTCGAAATATGATGTTCATGTGAAATATGAGACCAATGATAGACTAAAGCAGAGAATTGACCCCTTTTGACATACCAACAAGACTCTTAACAAGACTGCTATTCAAAATCTTAGACTCTAAAACAAGATGAAAAGACAAGACCCAAAACTGACACCAACCCTTTGAAAAATTTTAAAAATTGATGTTTAGAATTTGAACTATTTTTTCTTAAGTGATAACATGTGGGAACTTATTCGAAAATTACAACAAGATTATAGTACATCTGATACATTTAGCTAGAAAAATGATTCGTTATGGTACAAAGATCGCTTATACCTTTGTAAGAATTCCCAACTCAAACAAAGGATTCTTCTGGAATTTCACGCTTCTCCCTTAGGAGGGCACTCAGGATTTTTAAAAACTTACCACAGGGTTAAGAAGGAGTTTTTTTGGGATGACCTTAAATCGGATATTCAAAAGTTTGTGGCGGAATGTTTGGTATTCCAACAAAATAAAGCTAAAACAACTAAGACACCAGGTCTATTACAACCTTTATCCATTCCAAGCCAACATTGGGAGGAGGTTTCAAAGGATTTTATCACAGGTTTACCCAAGTCTGAGGGAAAGAGTGTCATCATGGTGGTAGTTGACAAAATTACCAAGTATGCATGCTTTGTGGATTATCACATCCATTTAAAGCCAATACATTTTCTACAACATTTATGGAAACAATTAAAATGCTACATGGAAACCCAAAGATTATTGTAGGTGACAGAGATCCCATTTTTACAAGAAATTTTTGGACGTAATTATTTTCTTGTCTTGGTACTCAGTTAGCTCATAGCTCATCTTATCATATGCAATCTGATGGGAAAACAGAGATAGTAAACAAATGTTTGAAAGGATATCTTCGTTGCTTTGTATCTGATAAACAGTCACAATGGGTCAAATGGTTGCCTCTGGCTGAATGGTGGTATAACACTTCCTTCCACACTGCAACAAAAATGAACCCATTTGGCACTTTATGGATATCAGCCACCATCCATCACATCATATTTAAGAGAAAATTATAAGGTTCAAGTAGTGGAACATCACATCGAGCATCAACAACAAGTTCTCCAACTCTTAAAGGATAACCTCGTGTTGGCACATAATAGAATGAAACAACAGGTAGATCAACATTGCAGTGAAAGAAGTTTTGATGTAGGTGATTAGGTATTCCTACGGCTACAACCATATAAACAAATGTCCCTCAAGCAAGCTAAGAAGGATAACAAACTGTCACCAAAGTATTATGGTCCATACAAGGTGTTGCAAAAGAGTGGTACTATGGGAAACAAATTGGAGCTTCATGCAGCTTCTTGAGTGCACCTAGTTTTCCATGTTTCATGTTTAAAGAAGGTTATGGGCAACAAGCTCCCAGTTAAAACAATATTAACAAAACTCAACGAGGAAGAAAATACTATATTGGAACTCGAGGATGTCATAGAAACAAGAACTCAACAACTATGAAAGCGATCCATTTCAGAGTATCTCATCAAGTGGAAGAACTTATCCGCTGAAGATTCCACATGGGAGGATGAGAATTTTATACAGAAGCATCCAGAACTACTCAAGTGTTGAGGACAACACTTTTTTGAAGGAGAGGGGAATGTTAGGTCCCTATAATACTAGTGATGCCCCCATTAATATTGTAGTTGTATCCCTTATTAATATTGTTGTGCCCCTATTGTCCCCATATTGTTATTACTGTGCCCCATAGAATCTCTCTATTGTTATTTTTGTGCCTTTATATTATTATTGTTAGGTCGGCTTGGTTATATTGTGACCCCTTAGACTCTTATATATAGAAAGGAGGTTTTTTCATTTGAATCATCAAATAATTATTCATTTGTGTAATCTAAAGGAGGTTGTCCCCTTGAAGAGGTTGAATTATAAGGCGTTCAACTATCTTTTCTATCTTTTTGTGAGCTGGTTTCATAACATATGAGCTAGAAAGGAATAAAAACTCTTTAAAAGGGTTGGAGACAAACCTAAGACTACATCCAGTGATCAAATTTTTTCATGATGACCTAATGGAATGATAAGAATTTGACTGTGGGGCCCTAACAAGACATTATGAGAGCCCATTGATCACTGGTGATAGGATGCAAAGACTGAAACTGACATTGGTTCCAGCTGGGGATGGAAGCTCCTTGGAGGTGTCAAAAACACCGTAGACTAAGTAGCCTTATCCATTGGGCATGGAGAAAAAACCATTCAAAATACCAAACTCAATATTGCAAACCGACTGACAAACTGGACTGTAGACTAACAACACACTTTACTGGAAGATACTACTGAAAAAGATGTTCAGAATTGAGCTTATTCATCACGCCTACTCTAACTGATTCATACATCACCTGATCAAGTGAAATGGAACAACCAATGCAACCATGTAAGCATTTTATCTACTAGTTGAATTCTTCGCAGGTGCTTGCTTATGAGCAAGAAGAGAGAACTACTGAAAGGAAACTCCCATGAAAAATTGTAAACATATTGAATCTTAATGAAATTCCAAAGTATGATCCCTCCAGTTGACCTCAAGAATGTTGAAAAATGATCTTCATAGGAACACATATTAATTTCCAAACCATCTAATATATTACTTCTTAGCTGTAGGTAGTCTTCATAACATGAATGTGAACTTTCATCTTTATCTTTACTTTCCTGATATCACTGCAAATTTTCAGATGTGCTTTGTACTGAGACTCCTGCTGAACAAGATAATGAAGCCAGTTTCCCAATCACATTTTTATCGCCTCTGTTTTGAAGCTCATTCCCAGCCAATGGAGAAAAACTTTGACTACAAATATCATCTAAAACACTTGCTATTGGATCATGAAAAAATTGGGAAGACTGTTGCAACCTATTACAGATTCGTTCCAATGAGACCTCATAATTTTCTATAAGCTACTCATTCTTAATTGTAGATATAATATGAAAATTTCCCTTCAAAAATTGAAATGTTTCATAGCATAATGGTAAATAAATTTCCTACATCATTTGATCATATATCTCAATTTCCAAGTCTTCGTCTGCAACTTGACATTGAATGGCATTCGGGGACTGAAAATCTGGATCTGAGGAGTCTTGATCAAGGATTTCATTGCCCTCTTGACTGTTAATATCAAAACTTAATGACTGTTGATTTCTAATTGCATAAAAGTTGTCTCTAATGAACTGAAATGAAGCAAAACAAATATTTTAAGATCCTTCACTTACCTCCAAATCTTCTACACTTTCCTTCACACTACCATAGCTAATATGCATCGGCTAATAACTGTATTCAAGCTGCTGAAACTAAACTTCCTCCTCCCACAAATTAGCTGCTGATTGGTATACAATATTTTCTTATTTTTGGAGAACATAATCATCGTCATACTGATCAAAACTAGGCAAATCATTAATATAAAGAATATCATCAAGCATACATGTCAGATCAACAGATCTCTCCTCTGGTATCTGATCTATAAAACAATCATTATCAGATCTATGACAATTGGGATAAGAAATAAAATGTTTTGGATCATCCACTTGTTTTTCTTCAATCAACGAGCCATGGTCCTGATCATCATACTCATTCCTTGTGATAATTTTATGCATCATCTCTTCCACTGCACTTACCAAAATGTCGAGCGTTACCTCTAATGATGTCAAGTGTTTTGGATCTATGTTCTCCCTCTCTTTTTCCTTCAACTCTGCCCTTTTGATCAATAGATTAGCCTCTATGTCTACTGCACTATTTTTCATCTTTTCAAGTGTTGCAAGGTTCCTTTCTCTCAACTGAAACTCCATTTCTGGATCAAAAGCTTTCGGATAATGCAAGAGAGCTGAGCCAGGAGGAGGTCTTATATTAGCAGGCATCAAACTATAGACTTGGTTAAATCTAGCAGAAAACTATTGTACTGTCTCCCCTTGTTGTCTTTTTAGTTGGTTACACTCTTCTAGAATCAAGAAATGGTTCTCTTTTACCACCCACTTGTTGAGGAAAACTTTAACGAACTGCGGGAAATCTGAGATGCTCATAGCATGTAGGTTTCTAAACCAAATCTCTACTTTTCCTTGAAAAGAAGGAGAAAACAACCTAATACTGACATCCTCTTCATCAACTTCAAAACGGTCGAGTAAAGTCTCAAAATTATGCATGTGCCTCTCAACAGTGATTTTGTTACATTCACCATCAAACCTTGGCAGATATAGGTAATGATTTTTAGGGAAAGCATGGAATATAGGAGGTAAAATTAGAGGCTTATATCTATCTGGGACTATAGCAAGTGTAAGACTATGTACACTAGTTGTAGGATCAGTTTTAGTCTCTTTAGACTCATCAACTCGAAAAGGATATGCACAAGTTTCAGGTAAGAGGTCGTGATCTTGATCAACATCAAAGGGAAATTCAGTATTTTCACTCTTCACATAAGCAGAATCAAATACAGTACATTGATCATCTTTTTCATAAAACAAACTCTGAAAATGTTCAAGATGGTTTCAGGAAAGGAGAAGAAGTATTTTACAAGGAATTAACTTACATCTTGAATGCAATTCCATTTTGAGTACCTGATTTTTTGCATGTGATCCTTTTGTATTCCTACTGGAAAGGTTGATCATCGAGTGGAATATTCAAATCTATTTGATTAGATTCGACATAAATGTTTTGTAATCTAGATTCCTTTGACAATAGAGTTGCCAGGTAATAAAAAAAACTCAGAACCTTTAAGTTATTCACCAGTGGAGTCTTTAAATCAATTTAAACTATGTGGAGTTTCCAGGTGAAAGATGCATAGCCTTTTTGTGTTTTATCATTGTTCACCATCAGCAATGAGATCTCATCTCTGTTGTTCTTTCCTAGGGAATATATATCACTCGTTTCCCCGGCCACGATGCCAAAAATTTTATCCCCTACAATGTCCTAGGCTAAGGAGGAAATTGAAAGAGGTAACCTCAAACCACTTTCAGTTCAATAGCTAGCCCTACTAAACCAGAGAGGGATCTCTTTAATGATTTGTCGGTGAATAATTGAAATCAAATGGATTTTAGGCTAGATGTATAAGTCTTATTTGAATATTTCAAAATTTAGGGTTTTTAGGTTTTCTGGACTAAGGATGAGAACAGGAAATTAGGTCAAGGTATCAAGTCTGTAGTAACAGGCATAAAGACGATGTAGATAACATTATATTGTGATGGGCTTCATATATAGTCAATGTAGTATAGGTCTAAGAATTTACGAAATCATAATGATCATGTATTAACATGAATTCATTAATCTTAGAAGAAGAGAAACACAAGCATGATTTTCCACATAAACAGAGATTTGAATCTAATAATTCTGCCTATATAACTGTAAGGACTACTATAAGAAGAAATCAAAGCATGTAAAGAGAGATTATTTCATCAATAAGAAACTAATATGAAAGGAAAATAACACTACAAACTCACTAAACAAGTATTCCTGAAAAATAGCTGCAATTTCTCTTTGATTAGCTGTATGAAAACATAACGTACAAGTGTCTCCACAAAATTCCAACCCTTCTCACTGAATAGAAATCATATATATAGACTCAAAAAAACCATATACCCACCTTCAAGGGTCGAATCCCTAAGTGGTGGAATAGTTCCCAATAATCTCTCAACCAATAAGAGAGAGTAAGAAGGTTAAACACAAACTCTTCTTTTAGACTTTGATTTGAGTTTTTCCACCTTTATGAGGCTTAATTAAGCACAAAAACAACATATCATGCTAATAAATTCAATAATTACATCATCAAGTCTTTAAAATATCAAAATTGCATCATAAAATGAAGATATGGAGAAAATGAAGTGAAAATGATAGCTACAGGTATAAGCATAGCACATTTGGCTATAAGAGAAGCCCCATCTTTCAAGTAGATTTTGGAAGCCTTTTGGAAGTAAAATTTGAAAAGTAAGAGAATGGTCAGCTACAATTTTTGGTATAGTTTCCTAAATAGCTTTAATTTTTAGAAATGGACCATGAGAAGGCCTTCAAAAATTGATAGCACCGAAGTGGCTTTATAAGTGAAGCGCCTGCTTCAGAATAGTGGCAAAAGTGACTTTTTCTCCTAACCAGTTTGTTGACATGTTTCAGAAAGTGGATATTTGAGATCATTAGGGAAATATCTATCCAAGGATATAAATTTTTAGCATTTGGAGCTCTAATATGAAAGCGTAGAGCCAAGTCACTGCGCTTATAAAAAATCTAGGTTTTTCAGCAAAAAATAGGTCTCAAAGATGAAGTTATATCTCTCTAACCATAAGGCATTTTAGAAAATGGAGAGAGGATTTTGTAGATAAGGATGTTGTGAAGCAAAAACTCTCTCATTTTCTAGAAATTAAGTTTCATTTTCTCATATTTTGTGCCAAAAAATAATGACTAAAACATAAACATTAACTTGATTTTTTATTTTATTTTTATTTTCTAACATAGCTATCCATGAAAGTTGTATATCTCCCAATATATGAAACCCTGAAGGATTTTTTTCTTCCTTGGTGTATTATTAACAAAAACCTCTTTCACTTTTGTGAAATGCATTTCCATTTTCTCAGAACCATCCTTTGAAAAAAAACTGGCCCTATGTGTGACAAATGATTTGTCCCATGGAATGATTTCTTGAAAAATGGTGGAGAAATGATGTTTATGAGCTGAAATGGCCTCATAATTTCTGATATGACCTCCCTTATGCATCCTCTGCTCAGATATCTCTGATCCCATAGAAAACCCTAGCTCAATGGGAGAGAAAATTAGGGTTTAGTGTAGGGAAAACAAGGGATTAGGGCAATTTATAAGAATGAAGGGAAATAAATGGAATAGGGGGCTTCTAAATTCTTAGGAAATTTTTTTGAGGTAGGGAGGGATGTTAGGAAGTAGGGGAAAATGTAATTTCAAGGATTGAGTGAGGGGAAGGGGTCCAAAAGGGTGAAACATAGGCCTAGCCTAGAAAAGTGTAAAATTGAAGCAATAGGCTACGGTTTGTGGGAAAATGGTGATTTTGAGGGATAGGAGCGATCAAAAGTGTTTAGGAAGGTATATTAAGGATAGGGGAAGGTGTATGAGCATCAAGATACAAGTTTTGTTGATATTTTTACCATGGAGGTCATGAAACAAAGAAAAATGTGCTTAAAACCTTAGTAGAGGGAAAGAAATTTCCAACAAAAACTGACAAACAAATATGGTAAACACATGGCCACTTACTTGGATTTTATGCAATGAAACCTGAAGTTGATGATGAAATATTATGAAATAATGACTTGGGAACCCTAAAACCTAATGGAGACCTCAAAAACCCTAAAACCTAATGGGAACCTTGGCTGAATGAAATCATGATAAAAATGAATATGATGATGAAGACAACTAATGACTGAAGCACACTCAGCACAAACGTGATATGAGGCAGCAAGGAATAAAAATTGTTTAAAAGGATTGGAGACAAACCTGAGACTACATCCAGTGACCAAAGTTTTGGATGATGACCTAATGGAATGACAAAAAATTTGACTGTGGGACCCTAACAAGACATGATAAGGGCCCATTTGATCACTAATGATAGGAGGCAATGACTGACACTAGCATTGGCTCTGTTAAACGCACACATTGCGAGGAAATATGAAAGATAAACATTAGATTGCTTTTCTTATTCACAATGATACATATTTATAATACATAGGAGTGACCCTTGGTTTCATATTCCAAGTCATCCCTTGGACTCCCTTTGGTTGTTCAGCTTCCATGACAACCCTTAGAGGATTAGGTGTCCAACATCCCACCCCTTTAATCCGAAGGGTTGTGTATGATTCCAAGAAGAGAGTTGTAATACAAAACGTGCAAAAATGCATGGCAACACTAGGTTGAATGTGCTCTCTGAAATGTTGGCATCAAGGGAGGTGGTTTAAGGATGACCACCAATACTGGAATGCTTAGTGCAGTTCCCAGAACTGTTCCAGATCTGGCAAGAAGTTCGAGTCTTCTTCTAGAGGAAGTGTTCTTGATTTTTTGGAGAGAGAAACCTTCAACCATGAAAGGGAGGTCTCACCTCGCATAAAAGGGAGAACCTCAACTTGAAAAGGGAGGTCTTAACCTATGATGGTTTAAGGATTACCACCAACTTGGAATGCTTAATGCAATTCCTATAAATCTTCCAAAACTGATAAGAAGCTAAAGTATTATGTTAGAGGAAGTGTCGCCAATTCTTTGAAGAGGCATCATCTAATTAAGGCATGCTCAAGGGCATCTTTATCTCTAGCTACAAATTTGGATATGGTATGGTAGGTTGTGGCTTAGGCTCTCTTGATGTGGCTTTGAAGCTTGTAGATGACCATCATTTCCCCCCTTTTTCAGATACAAGGTGAGATGATGGAGAAAACTCAACTACAAGACTGTTCAATAATCTAGAACAAGTTGGGACATATAACTGAAATATCTTCTTGGTTGTTGATGCCCATTGCCAAGAAGTGATCCATCCAAGATGAATCTTTGTTCTTGCATTAGGCTTGTTTTTGAAGCATCTGTTTGAAGAATGACTAGTTTAATGATAGTGCTTACATGGATGAATATCAAAAAAGTGATCTTTCATATGGCCAACTCAGTCACAGTGTTGGAATTTCACAATTTGTTGTTACTATGGAAGAGGAGCAAAATCTGGAACAGCTAAAGTTGAATTGTCATGAAGAAATCCAACACTCTGAAATTGGATGGGCTTTGAGTAATCTGGAATATGAAAGGAAACCTCCTTATCATATCCAAGACCTATTTTGTTCTTGTTATGGACAAGCTCTTCCCAAGGTCTGACGACCAATTTGGGAAGTGCAAGCTAAATTTCTACTTTTGCATTCAAATTTGTTGTTGCATTAGGCACTAAATGTGAATATTCCTCAACATTACTGATTTTATCACTTGATGGTTGTTGATGGGTGTTTTTTTTAACCTTGAACAAAGGATTGTTTTGAGAAGAAGAAAATTTAGAATGACAAATCCCAAAAGGTAAAACCTCAAATGAAATATGTAAAAGTTCATCTCACTGGAACTGGGACTCCAACCGCAAAAATTCCATGTTTTCTTATGCATTTTGTACACAAAATTTAATGTTAGAAAGAGTGTCCTTACTAATTTTTACCATCCCATCAACACCGAAACGTATCAGAGTATTTAACAACTCTAATGCATTATCAAGTCTGGTCATTTTCTTCATTATCAAACTTACACTTTAAAGAAACTGATCACAACTATTAACCAATGAGGAAGAAGAAAAAGCCACTCACAATTCAATGTTACTGCAATATCCTCTGTAAATGTGCACAACATAATGAGTGTGCAATATCTCTATTCAATGTATGTACCAAGACTTAAATGCAAAGACTTAATCCTCTAACCAACTAGAAACAATGACTGTAATCCACTACATATGCATAAGAGTTACCTCATAACCGACATATAAGATTAAATAGAGTGACCAACATTACTCACTACAGATATAACCAGTCTATACCTCACATCAGAAAATTATTCATCAATTTCTCAACTTTATCCTTCCTCGATAATTTGTGGGAACTCATCAATTTTTCATTACTTAAAAATAATCCCTCACTATTGAGCCTATCAAGGCCTTGAAGGATGGTTGAAGGCTTGAATTTTTCTGTATTATTTTTGTTTATAAAAGATGCCCACCTTTAGTGTTATTGCCTTCGACAGATGCTCAAAGCCATGGGTTTATTTATCTAGCTCTCTATGCTACCCCTGCTCGCAATACTCTTCCACTCCTCTGCCTCTAAGAAATCTTCGGAACATCAGAGACTGTAAATTTAGAATGAAAAATCCCAAAAGGTAAAACCTCAAATGAAATATGTTAAAGTTCATCTCACTGGAACTGGGACTCCAACCGCAAAAATTCCATGTTTTCTTATGCATTTTGTACACAAAATTTAATGTTAGAAAGAGTGTCTTTACTAATTTTTACCATCCCATCAACATCGAAACGTATCAGAGTATTTAACAACTCTAATGCATTATCAAGTCTAGTCATTTTCTTCATTATCAAACTTACACTTTAAAGAAACCGATCACAACTATTAACCAATGAGGAAGAATCAAAAGCCACTCACAATTCAATGTTACTGCAATATCCTCTGTAAATGTGCACCACATAACCAGTGTGCAATATCTCTATTCAATGTATGTACCAAGACTTAAATGCAAAGACTTAATCCTCCAACCAACTAGAAACAATGACTGTAATCCACTACATATGCATAAGAGTTACCTCATAACCGACATATAAGATTAAATAGAGTGACCAACATTACTCACTACAGATATAACCAGTCTATACCTCACATCAAAAAAGTATTCATCAATTTCTTAACTTTATCCTTCCTCGATAATTTGTGGGAACTCATCAATTTTCCTTACTTAAAAATAATCCCTCACTATTGAGCCTATCAAGGCCTTGAAGGATGGTTGAAGGCTTGAATTTTTATGTATTATTTTTGTTTATAAAAGATGCCCACCTTTAGTGTTATTGCCTTCGACAAATGCTCAAAGCCAGGGGTTTATTTATCTAGCTCTCTATGCTACCCCTGCTCGCAATACTCTTCCACTCCTCTGCCTCTAAGAAATCTTCGGAACATCAGAGACTGTAAAGATATCTGAACTAAGGATTCAACATCACAAGGCTTAGAGCTAACCTTTTTATAACTATTTTCTTGTTAAACCTATTTCTTATTTAGTTTTTCCCTTTGGCTTTAACTTACAACGAAAGTATTCTTAGTAACTAGTTGCAGGGTTTGAATGTGTTGAAATAGCGGATTATCTTTGTTTCAAAGAAAGGAAAGACATGGAAGATACACTCTTGGATTTATCTCAAGTATTCATTTTATTCAAAGTTATTTATACCAGAAATGATTTGTCAACATGTTCAACTTTACTGTCTCAACTGAAGGTTATGTTGACAGGATTTCCAACCCTCCCTCCCGTGTAGTGTGAATCATTTGTAGTGATACATGAACTGATGCTAGTAAGGGATATTTTTGAGCATGTTGTTGTTCTCAGTGTAAAAAATAAAGATCAAGATGCCTTTGAGAGGGATTTCTTGTAGCTGAAGCTATATTACATAGATACAAGAGATCTTATTCCACCATCTGCTCAGGAATGTCTAATCCCGGGGCTCAATTTACTGTGTCTTCTGGTGCAAAATAGAATTGCAGAATTTCACATATAGTTGGAGCTCCTTTCACCTGAGGCACTTGAGAATCCATGCATTAATCATGTTGTCAATTAGAGAAATCATTCATGAAAAGTGCCTATAATCGTGTTCTCAATGCTCGACAGGGAGTCCCACAGGAAACTTATGTTTATTTCATGGAACTTCTTGTAAAAACTATCAGAGATGAAATCGCAGGTTGCAGTGAGAAGGCATATGATTATTTATCACTACAGGATGCTAAGCAAATATTTACTCTCTTACCTTCTTTACTCTATGCCCGAAGATCTTTGTCTTGCTCGCATTCAAGGTCCATGAGGATCTTCAAATCAACGCGTTTTCTGATGAGCCTTTCATCTGCAACAATTTGCAAAATATTTTTAGTTTATAATCATTCATCACACCATATCATATCAAAACAGCAAGGAGAAGCCAAATAGTCTGGTAGAGGGTGTTCACAAAGGAAAAATCCAGTGATAACTTGATAAATGCCGCAAATATAACTTGATTGAATATTATTTTCCCTTCAAATAATATCTAATTGAATGCTCGTAAATGTGGGTCGTCGAGTCAAACCCAAATAATCCATCGCAATTAGTACTTCCACCCTTACAAATTCTCTACTGGAAAAATGGCCAAGAGAAAACCCAACACAGGAAGAAACAAAATCCATTAATAAATCTATTCGGTATAATAAAAATAATAGTAAAATCTTAGTGCCAAGGAGCAGAATATATATTGACAAAAACCGGAGCGTGGTGAATAACCAGGGAGTGTAAGCAGAGAGCATTAACGTAATGACCTGGGAGTGTAATTGGAGTGGTATAAAACACATATGAAACTACCATGCTCATTCCACCAACAGAGCAACTATCGAGGACAACACTGAGGAGGTTTAAGGCTTGACACACTGACAAAGAAATGACCACCGACATACTATTCGAGTAGGGAAAAAAACTGAGAGGTAAATAAATGAAATGTAGGAAGGAGTAACATTGAAGGAAGAGTGTTACTACTTGTAAATATGAGCAGAAATTGCAACTATAATTTAGCTGAGAAAATATTTATGAAATGTAGAATTGATGGTAGAACTGACCTACACAGAACGGCCATAAAACAAGTGGCTCAAATATGAGAAGGGTAGGATATCGCCCGCTCTGATACCATGTTAAACACATACATGGCAGAGGAAATATGAAAGATAAACATTATATTTCTTTTCTTATTCACAATGATACGTATTTATAATACATAGGAGTGACCCTTGGTTTCATATTCCAAGTGGCCCCTTGGAATCTCTTTGGTTGTTTAGCTTCCACACCAACCCTTACAGGATTAGGTGTCCAACTGGAGATGGCAGCTCCATGGAGGTGTCAAGAACACCGTAGACCAAGTAGCCTTGTCCATTGGGCATGGAGTCAAAAACCATTCAAAAGACCAAACTCAATATTGAAAACCGATTAACAAACTGAAATATAGACTAACTACAAACCTTACTTGAAGAGAGTACTGAAAAAGATGCTCAGAATTGAGCTTATTCTATTGAAGAATCTAGGGCAAGCAAAGTTAAGATGATTCCTTGTTACATGATAACAATTTGTGAACTATTTAAACAATCTACCTTAGCTTGATGTTTACTTCAATATTAGCATGTGTATGTTAACTTCATCAAATTTCTATCAAAATAAAAGAGACAAGAACACAAATGATTTGGCTTTCTCCAAGGGCCAAAACCTCTCCCTCTTAGAGAGGAAAAACCCACATGTAAATTATTCTTATAGAGATTCCATTGATGAATACCAAGACCATGACCCTTGACACAATCTACCTCTCCAAGACCAAGCCATCAATCCTCTTCATGTCACTGCTGAGATCATTCTCTTCACTGTACCATAGAGGTCATCACCATTGTGATCTTCATCAATGTTGCAACACCATGCCCTTCATAACTACTGCAACACTATGATCTTTATTACTGCTGCAACACCATGATCTTCATCACTGCTGTAACTTAGATTCCTTTACAATAGTATCACCAGGATCACTTGCTGCACTGAGATCCTCTGAGTCAATGAGATCACTGATATGTGATCATGATATATAATTACTTTGATCATTGTTCCACGAAGCATGTTTCCTTAACAAGATCTAAACATTGTGATGACTATAAAGAATAATTATGTCGAGATAGAGATCTAGGATCATTGCGATATCTAATAAATTGAGATCCTATACATATACCTTGACTGTACTGTGATAAGTTGAGACTGTGGTCACGCCAAATTTGTCATGCTCATTCATTGTTATGGATTTGAGACTGATCATAATATCACTACGGCTTACCAAGGTTATGTAGACATTGTTGAACTGAGGATAATCATTGAATTAAGATTCTACCATGTATCTGCAATCATGACTGCACCTAAATCCCAAAACAAGGTGCAGCCAAACCATTTTGTAGCTCCCTGTCTCATCCAAAGCCTTGAATGTGAATTCTCTTCTATCCATGCAGCTTTGTCTCACTGTGGCTACGTTATGACTGCAGCTTCATATCCTCAAGACTACAGCTACAACGACTTCTTACTATGGTTTCATTACTCAAAACTTCAGAGAGATAGAAGTGCGAAGTTCTGTTCCTTTGAGCTAACCCTTTGTGGGTATATATAATGGCGAAGGTTCATATGTGAGCTGAAATAACTTCATGAACCGATGTCTCTTTATAGCAAGCCGACATAACTTGTATTTATGTTTTTAATTCATATTTCTTTGTAGCCAATGTGATCATCTCCTTATTGCTTCATTTGCAGACTTCTTGTGCTTGTTCTTGAGGCATTGATCTTGGTCTTAGATGGATGCTACTGTTGATTTGGGGTAGCATCGGATGTTCTCTAGCCATGAAATTTGGTGGAGAGGTTGGGGCACATGTGATATCCAATACCCAAAAAGAGTTTTGGCAGATTCTAAACAGATAAGGAGATATTAAAATAATTAATATTTTTAATGGAGTCCCTAAGTCTAAACTTAGGGAAAATAAAATATTAATGTGTATTAATATGAATCTGTGTTAGAATGGTCCAAAAGACATGGATCAAACTAGATCTGATCTTAGCCATTGATTAAGGACTTAATCTTGGCCATTGATATGTCAATAGGAAAAGTATAAGAGGAGGCTTGAGGGTCACTTGGAGAATACACTAGAGTGATCACTCATTCTATTCTCTAGAGTGAGGTTTGCTAAGAGAGATAGAATTAGTGATCGAGAGATGCAGTTGAGGGGAATTTGAGTAAAGGAAGACAAACAGGTATAGATAGTGTTGGGAGAATAGTGCAATAGCCAAGGAGAGTGACGCAAGGTTAGCCAGGGCTCACACAGGGCCACATAGAGGTAGCGTGGAACTGCGCAGAGCCTCAGATAAGCCAGTGTTGCGGATGCATAGGGCCAAAGGGCTAATTCAGGGCCTCCCAAGGGTAACGTGGACCCATTTGGGGTGACGCAGAGCTAGTGTGTGGTAGAGAGGGGCTAATGCAGTCCAGAGAGAGGCTGACGTTGGGGTTTTTGGGGCACATTAGCGTTGAATAGATGCCAGAAGGATTATCCAGGGTTTCAGCCAGGAGATTTGTTAGAAACTGAGAGGTATTACTGCTAAGGAAATTCTCTATTGGGTAGGCTAGTTTCAGCACCCATATTCGACTTTGGTATTGCTTAATAAGAAAACCCTCAGATATCTGCACTGGTTTTCCCACATTGGATTTTTCCAGGGACATTAGTCCAAAAATAGTGGTTTAATATGGTGTGTTTATTTATGTTTCTTTTAGTTGTTGATCTGTAGTATCTTGAGCATGCACTAGTGTTTATTTTCAGTATTTACATCTGGTTAAGGAAAATAACAAGTAGGTAGGAATAAATCAGATAAAGTGCATGGAGGGTTTCTAACTAAGTAAATTTAGAAACATCAACATGGTATCGGAGCATGATTGTAGATCCTAAGAGGACTAAAGGAAATCATCTGAGAGGATAGCATCAGAAAATAATTGTCTCGAGGTGGCAGAAGTTGTTTCTAGCAGAGCAGAAACAAGGGAAGGGTGTCATCAAGGGTGAGCTAAGAAGAGGCAACATAGAAGCTAAGGAGGAAAAGGGAGCCTCACGCAGAGAAACAAAATAGCTGGGAAGGCTGACGTAGTTGGTTGAGGAGGCCAGATTGCTAATTCCCAGATTGCGCAGAGCCAAGGGGCTCTCACCTTCAGGTTGCTGGGGTTTAGAAGGCTGTGGGAATATTACAGAGTGGAGCTGGCGAGGTAATTTAGTCATAACAGTACCTAAAAAAGCAAGGCTAGAGGAGTTTCTACCGAGGCTTTCTAGCCGAGGATTCTGGATCAGTGGTGCGGTTGCATAAGATGATCAAAGTAGGGGGCATCTCGACAGCGACAGAAGGATTTCTAGAAGGGAAATTAGGACTGAGAGGGAGTCCAAAAGAGAACTTCCAAACGAGATGTAGAGACTTAGCGGAGTCGAACAAAGAAATTCCAGGAGGGAAGTAGAGGAGCATCATGGCACTACACGGAGTAAGAGATTAGGATAGACTAGATGGAGCATCGAACTTCACAGTCTGGAAGGCCAGAATCTTATCTGTACTTGACAAAAATCATGTCAAAAACTTCGCCTTGAAGATAATAGCTATCCCAGTCGACCCTAATGATAATGACAAGTACGAGGAGGCAATGGCAAGGGCCAAGAGCATTATCCTTGATGGGGTCAAGGATCATAGTACCACACATAGCCAAGAAGGAAATAACATTTTAGATGTGGGAGGCTCTCAAGAAGCTCTACCAGCATACTTCTATGTAGAGAAGAATGCTACTTGAGAATCAGTTGAGGTCATATCAGATGAAGAAGGGAGAACTGATTGACACCTTCCTCAAAGGACTGAATGAGATCTGAGATCAGTTGATTGTTATAGGGACGACACTGGATCAAGAGCTGATGGTGAGGATAGCCTTGAATGATGTCTCAGAAGACTGGGAAGCATTTGTCTAGAGTATACTGGGCAGAGGGACGCTTCCACCTTGGGACAAGATCTGGGCAGCTCTTTGCCAGGAAGAGATCAGACGGGAATCAAAGACAGGTAGCAGCAGCAAGGGGATCAAAGTCAAGCAGGAGGAGGAAGACGTGGCCCTAACATCTAAGGGAAAGCAGGAAAATTGGAAGAAGAAGGATCTCTCCAAGATCAAGTGCTTCCACTGTGGGGAGTTGGGTCATTATGCAACCCAATCTCCAAGGAAGAAGAGTAAGGGAGATTCTTTAGAGGCTAAGTGAGCGCCATCACGGGTAGAGAAGGAAGTTTTTATAGACGACGACTGTTCCATGAGTGCACACACACCAATTGAGCGAAAGTGGGGAGACATCAAGCTATAGTTAGGAAGACTATAGGCGATGAGGGGCAGGATCCTTGAGGTGTGCAGCCTCTTGGATTAGACCTTGCTATGTGTTGTTGAGAAAAGTATCCAATACGGAATGACCCTATCCCACTCTAAGGGTGATAGTACCTCAGCAACAATCAAAGCAAAGCTATTCGAGATTACTTCTTTATGAGATGTAAGAGAGGGGAGAAAGAGATCCACTAACCGATGTCTTCCGCTAATGATTGATCCAATCTTCTCTCTTTGCTGCTTGCTCCCAGTTCTTTGCTCTTTCACTGGCCCAGCTACACCAAGATCCTGCAAAATGGCAAGAGAGGGAAACTACAAGAAGCATACATTCATAATTGATTCAAGGATTAGAATAAATCAAATACACAAGTATAACAATACACCATTGAAACACATGCATATAGAAGAACCTCAAATGCTTTATTAATGGAAGAAGTAAAGTTCAGGAAGTGATACAACCATAAGAGGCCCAATCCAGCATCACCTCCCAGCAGAAAGAAATCTCCTCTTCACCTCCTTCAAAGCAAATCACCCAATAGTTCTATACTCAAACCAACAGCACTTCCTTACATTCACAAGATTCCAGCCCCCTATAGACCTCATGAGAGAGCTCTATATATAGGAGTTTTGGAGAAAGGATGAGTCAGCTTGTAGCTGGCATGAAGCTGACTAGTGTCCTCTCCCACTTCAGTTATTCTTCAGTTCTTGAGTCCACTTGGAGGTTCTTGCTTCCACTTGGAGATCTAGACCCTCTTACTCATCACCAGTCGAATTCTCTGATCCAAGTGTCATTTTGGAAGCTTCCTGGGCATTGACACCTTGAGGAATGACTGTGCCACTTGGCCAAACTCGCCCAGTGCAGGTAGCCTTTTTTGCAGTTGACATTCAGCGCAGGTACACAGTGGAGCAGTTGACATTCAGCGCAAATGCTCAGTGGAGCAGTTGACATGATCCAGAATTAGCTTGTTTTTGAGTGTTTTCAGGTGGAGAACTGATATTCAGTGTTGTGGTTTGCTGACCTTGTTCCTCTAGGGGTAGGAACAACATGCTTAGGGACTTTGGATCCCTTAGATTATTGACATTTCATGCTTCATGCTGCAAGGCACAAAAATGTCTATAACACTATGGGAGCCCCAAAGAGGAGTAGCAGTGCTAGCTGAGTCAGGTAGAGACGGATGTGGATGGATGGCAGAGAGAGCTACAGTGCTGGAGTCACGAGATAGCACGAGGCTAGCAGGCTGCAACAGTGCGAGAGGCACATGAGTGTTCTACCAGTGCAGGATGGCATAGAGAGGTGTGAAACGGTGCAAGATGCAGGAAGTTGTTGCAGCAGCGCAGAGGTCAAAAAGGGAGCACTTGTCAATGGCAGAGGGAGCTTCAGTGTCAATGGGTATCTCTAACCCAACATTGAGAACAGATTGGGAGATTAGTTACTTACTTCTCAGTAACTAATTTGCAGTGCAGCAGTGGACAACACGATGCAACATGATGAGAGGAGGTGCAGTGCGGATGCAATGTTGGGAGAAAGGACCACCATCAGCACGGATGGAGAGGGAGTTGTCATACAAATGCAGTAGTGCTAGTGACATAACCATGGGTAGCAGTATAGGATGCAACAGTGCAGAGGATGTTGGGCAGGAAGGCCTAGCATCAGCACAGGTACCTATGCCGGATGATCAGAGTAATACTCAGTAAGGAGTATTGTTAGAGCACAGTCCTCGTTAAGAGGGAGTGTTGAATTGGGGTAGCATCGGATGTGCTCTACCATGAAATTTGGTGGAGAGGTTGGGGCACATGAGATCTCCAATACCAAAAAAGGGTTTGGGCAGATTCTAAACAGATAAAGAGATATTAAAATAATTAATATTTTTAATAGAGTCCCTAAGTCTAAACTTAGGGAAAACAAAATATTAATGTGTATTAATATGAATCTATCTTAGAATGGTCCAAAAGACATGGATCAAGCTAGATCTGATCTTAGCCATTGATTAGGGACTTAATCTCAGCCATTGATATGTCAACAATAAAAGTATAAGAGGAGGCTTGAGGGTCACTTAGAGAATACACCAGAGTGATCAATCTCCCCTGGCTGTCTTTTCAATTGGTTATACTCTTCTAGAATCAAGAAAGGGTTCTCTTTTAGGAAAGCATGGAATATAGGAGGTAAAATCACAGGCTTATATCTATCCAGGACTATAGAAGGTGTAAGACTACGTACACTATCTGTAGGATCAGTATTAGTCTCTTTGGGCTCATTAACTCGAAAAGGATATGCACAAGTTTCAAGTAAGAGGTCGTGATCTTCATCAACATGAAAGGGAAATTCAGTATTTACACTCTTTAAATAGGAAAAATCAAATACAAGACTTTGATCATCCTTTCATACAACAAACTCTAGAAAACTCTAAGGACAGTTTCATTAAAGGAGAAGAAGTACTTTACTAGAAAGTAAATTACATATTGAATGCTATTCCATTTTGAGTACCTGAATTTTGCGTATGATCCTTCCATATTCCTGCTAGCAAGGTTGATCATCCAATGGAATATTCAAATCTAGTTGATTGGATTCAACATGAATATTCTATAATCTAGATTCCTTTGACAACGTAGTCACCAGGGAATAAAACGAACTCAGAACCTTTGGATTCTTCGCCAGTGGTTTCTTTAAATAAATTTGAACTATGTGGAGTCACCAAGTGAAAGATTCACAGCCTTTCTCTGTCTGATCACTGTTCACCATCAACAATCAGATCTGATCTTTGTCATTCTTTCACAAGGAAGATATAGCACTCATTTTTCTGGCAACGATACCAAAAATGTTATCCCCTACCATGTCGTAGGTTAAAGAGGAAATTGAAAGAGGTAACCTCGAACCACTTTCAGTTCAGTAGCTAGCCCTACTGAACTAAAGAGGGATCTGTTATAGACATTTTTGGGCACTACAACCCCAAGCATGAAATGTCCATAAACCAAGGGCTCCTAAGTCCCTAAAAGTGTTGTTCTAACCCCTAAAGGAACAAGGTCAACTGATTACAGCTTCTCCCAGGAGTTCTCCATGAAAAACTGCTCAAAACTGGTCAAAACAGGATCATTTCAGCTGCTCCATAGGCAAAGTGCGTTGCATCTCACCTAAGTACACTCTGTGGGTGCGTTGCATGTCAAAAAACCCTTCTATGGGGTGCGATGGGCGAGAAGTGACAAATGGCAGTGTCAATACGCGAGGTGGAGTGGCATGGAATCTTCCAGAAACTTCTCCTGTGACACTTGCCTCTCTGAATTCGACTAAGGATGAGTAAGAGATCATAAATCTCCAAGTGGAAGCATGAACTATCAGAGGGAAGACACTAATCAAATCACAAGCTGACTGATCATCTCCCTTACAGATATCTATATATGGATCCCTCACCCCAGAGATCCAGACGCTGGAATTTTGCATCTTGTAAGGAATTTTTGTTGGTTTCTTGAGACAACATCATAGTGTTGGGTGATCTAAGCTTTGTATGAGCTGAAGAAGGGCTTACTTGCTGAGAGGATGATGATGGGTCAGAACAACTAGTTGTAACTCCCTTGGATATTTCTTGATTATCAATAAAAGCTATTCAAGTTTTCCTTCATACTCTTATGCCATTTATGTTTTATGCATTTGTATGGTCAATTTACATCTGATCCTAGATTGTTTATGATTATAGATCCATGTTCTTGTATAATGTTATGCTACTGTGATCCTATAGGTACTCTGTCAAGCCGGGCGTACAAGGGAGCAAGTAGCGAAAGACTATCAAGAGAGAGAGGAATCAAATTAGGAGATAAGCGCAAGACAGAGGTTGGTCTTCTTTGTTCTTCTCTCATCTATATTTCATAAAGGAAAAATGAAAGTAGCTTTACCTTGTTTGTTTCTAAGGTAGCTACCACACCTTAGTGGGATAAGCAGTTATGTGTAGACACTTTTCCCTGTAACAAAATGGCGACTCCGCTGGGGACGAATTAGTTTGTTTGTTTATCTTCCTTGTTGTTTATTTTATAAACTTACAGACGGAGCTGAAGTCAAGCCAGGTAGCTTTCGAACTGCATTTGCTATGCAAATGCAAAGTAGATAAATGCCGCTTCAGTCAATCTCTGGGTTTTGTTTATAAATTAAACAACTGATTTACAAACTCTCTGATTTCCCTTTGTGGTACTTCCAGTAACCTCCTTAGATCTACCCCTGATTGTTGATTTATTGATTACCATTTGCTCGGCCAAAACCCCTGAACTGAACTGCAAACTGTGACCCAGAACCCAAGCAAAGTCTCGTCTCTGGCCCAGTGCAGGCTCTGTTCTGTGAATCTAAAATTCAGCGCACTTCCCGAGTGTTGTAGGTGCGCTGCATTTCAAGTTCCCTGTGTTACAGGTGCGCTGATCAGACTAGGCATTGTTCCTGAGTTTTGGTTTCTGTGTTCATTCTTTTCAGTTCTATTCATGAGTTTTGCTGTTTGTAATCAATATATCTCTGTTTGAAACCCCTTTCCTTGCTGATATTCCGCCTCCATTGTGCAGAAGAACTGTAAATGTTTTTGTGTATTTGTTGAGTCATTTTCAGTTCTCCTTTGCAAAAAGTAACGTAATTGTACTGTCGTTCCTTGATTTGAAAGTGTCGCAAGTGTCGTTTTCAATCATAGGAGAGAGTTTGGTTGCTATTGATAGTCAATTACCCTGTTACTATTGTATTTGGTCTAAATTTGTAGTTTTTCTAGTGTCGAAAGCAAGTATTCATTTCCGAATCGTAAAGTGTTGTGATTGTCTCCATTTTTTATTTTGAAAAGAAACTTGTTAGTAATTGTCGCTTGAAAAGTAATTCAGATTTGCACATTAGCTTTCTTTTTATCATTCACATACTACGAAAGCCGAAAACAAATACATGCATGTGCATTTGCATTTAGACCGTTTGATTGGTTTGATTTAGGACAGTGCATTTAGTGTGTGCTCTTTGCTCTTTGTGAAAGAATACTGTCTCTCTTTCCTTAGTAGCTAGGATTTTCATTGCACAAAGAAGATAAAAGACTGTTTATCATCTTAGATTGCATTTTAGGAATTGTACATCTACATCTCGCGGTGAACCTGAAAGGCAAATTTCTTAAGCAAGATCAACTATAAAATAAATTTAATGAATCTAACAACGCTTTGGAACCTAACGCACAACATCTAGAAGTCTAGGCTAGAGACGTATTCCGACGTCGTAAAGCCTGGTAACTGTTGTTCTCACTGATGGTTGGGTGATTCCTCCACTTTGAGACGATAAGTGACAGTACAGACTTGTGCTCCCACGTATCGTCGAGTATATTTTGGGAGACCAAAATAGGCTTAATCCTTTATCCATAGGAAGCCGTGTCTGCCGCCCTATCGATCGCAATGCACTGAACAAAGCATTCGGGAAGATTGACTGTCGTACCTTAAAAAGTATTCTGTAGTTTTGCGATTGGTTTTGTAATCCCTCTACCTAGATTTCCAGAGCAGTCCCTTTCGTTCCTTTTTAGACTGATTAACGGAAAAGGTCCATCTGAGCAATTGTCACTTCAGGCTCATTAAAAATCGAAGGCGACTAGAGTCATATTTTGTTTTTTCTCGACTCTTAAAAATTGAAAAAACAAGTTGTGTCAAAGCATCTAAAATTTATTTTAAATGGAATAATCATCACCCTTTCCTATGTTGATCTTAGGTTGAGAAAATGGAATCTTAGGTTGAGAAAATGGAATCCACCAACCAAGGAATTCCCCTTGGATGAAATCCTAGTCCCTTCTCCTCTTGGGGAGATGTTGGTGCACCCCATATGGCCACATTGTCGCTTCCAGGATTGACAATCGCTTTGCCCGTATGGATCTTCTCAACCTCTATCATTCAGAACACCGCAATTCTTGAACAATCGAGTCAGTAACTAGACGAATCCAGAGTTACCCACCAACCTTCTACTTCCTCCAATTCTTCCCCTCCTCCCTCCTCTTCGCTTGATGGGGTTGGTAAAGCCAAAAATCAAGTACCTGAGAAGAAGAAGGAAAAGAAGAAGAAAGAGAAGAAGAAGAAGGAGCCAAAAGTGAAAGGGGGCAACCAAGCATCGTCTAGTGAAATTCCACACACTGCACCGACCAGACCTAAATCGCCATGTGTCATTTATAAAGGAGACCACTATCATAGAGATTGTCCCTGCATCCCTCGGATCTTAAGGGACTGGTCTCCTCGTTTGCACAACCCGGTGTCATCAACCTCTGATGATCATGTTGAAAGCACACCGTCGATTAGTGAAAGTGAAGCCCCATGACAAAAAGGAAAATATAGATTTCCTTGTAAACTGTGCGAAGGCGATCATGCCATCCACCGTTGTCCCTTCTTAGACGAGGCTAAAAGAGTTTTGGACGATCGTCCGGTTTCACCGTTACGACTTCCTCTTGGATATAAAAAACTCTTGCCGAGTCCGTCACTAGTTGAAAATCCGGCTGACCCGCCCAGGTGGTTGGCCAAAGCGTATATCATTGAAGACAAACCATCTGAACCCATACCAGACGAAAGTCAAAAGGTCGAGGCGACAGTTGACCCAGCCTTGCCTTCAGAGGTTCCATCTTCAGATGATACAGTCACAGAAGAGAATAAGGATGACGTCGTCCAAATTCTTTTTGTAAGCACAGACTCCGATGAACATGGGGGAAATTTAACCATTCCTTTACCGTAGGAAGGAAGTTCGTCAGAGTCGTACTCGGCCGTCTATTCGGTCCCACCTCCGAGCAACCTAGTTGTTTCCTTCGACTGGAATCAACTAGGCAGACCCTGTTTACCAGCTAGTGTACCATTCCGAATCATTGCTCAAGTATATAGAATGGTTATGTCTGGTACCATCATAGATGAAGGGGCTTCTGTGAGTATCCTTTCCTCGACTGCTTGGAAAGCGCTTGGTTCGCCATCACTTTTGCCTGAGATGAGAAATCTAACAGGCTTTGATAAAGGAACCAGTCGACCGTTAGGGATCCTTCCCAATGTTCCCATAGCATTGAGAGGGAAAACTGTTCACATGAACGTAATGGTAGTCCAAGGACCCCTGGATTATAATCTACTCCTTGGATGAGACTATATTTATTGGATGGGAGCCATTGTCTCATCACTCTTTAGAGCAATGTGTTTTCCGCACGAAGGAAGAGTGTTCAAGCTCATAAACCCGCTTTCATTTCCCGGATCACACATAGCAAATAGTCATATACCATCCCTGAATGGTATTTTCACACAAGGAATGTCTCATCAATCTCCAGTCCGTCCACCTGATGAGCGCGAGTGATTCAGGGGACATGACTGAAACCCAAGGGGCATGCACCCTAGTCTGCTTCGGCAGGAAAGCTTCCGGTATAGGGTAGGTTTCTGTGAGAGATATATGACTAGTCTGTACTCCCGTCCGTGATTGGAAAAGGGAGTTAGACTGGAATAAGATTCCCTCGTCAAAGTTATGTGAGTGGAGGCGTCTGCACCGCTCACCTTTGTCTATTTCGGTAGACATTGCCGAAGAAATGTTTTGCTTGCACTGTGAATAGAACAATCTTTGGTAACCTGAAAGAGGTAGACCTTTCCTGATAAAACAAATGTTTCGTCGGTAGAACAAAAGGTGACCTTGAAGCTTTATTTTATACCTGGGGGCATGCAAACCTTTTGGCATGCAAGCGAAGAGCGGCTATTTATTTTTTTTAAATTTGTAGGTCCTCTAACCCTTTAAACTCGTAGGATTGGTTGTTTCCTAACTTGCATAAAGAAAGGATGTGGGGCAAAACTCTAAAAATTGCCGTTTTCATGAGACATTCTTATTATACGACTGGATTAATCGAGCAGTTTTAGCACATAGTTCAAGCTCGTTAAAAAATAAACATAAGTCATGAGCAAATTTTTCTCCCCGCGTTTAAGCTCATTAAAAAATGAATTATTTCGTGGTAAATAACCATCGTGAATTTAGTACTGCAGCCTTTAAAGCCTTGGTCGTGTTCTCATCATCACCTCCACTCTGTATTATCCGATCATTCACCTCCATTTGATTGTTTACCCATTTTGAGGAACAACTGCGAAGAGTGATCCCACTAGCCATCCTTGTAACACTCCCATGATTGGAAAATTCCAAACCTTACCTCCAATCAGCTGCTACCCAATTTTATCACTCATTCCTCAAAATACGGGTCTCCTTTAAGCTCTTTTCAACTGACTCGTAAAATATGAAAATATTGTCGAGCCATTGGCCTCTCCAGCTCGCTAAAGGTATCGGAAGTGCTATCCCTCCATTAGATTTTAATCTTTTTGGACCTGAGGGATTATTACACAAAAAGATCGAGTGCTTGTTTTGTTCGGCTCGTTAAAAGTATCGAAAATTCATCCCTTCTGTATTGTTTTATACTTTTTTCGGACTTAAGGGATTAGATGACGAAAAAGGAATTTTGGAGTTTCCTTTACGTCCCTTTTCAGACTCTCTAAAATTGAAAAGGACCGAGTTATCTTTGTCGTTAAACCCGTTTAAACTTAATAGCGACAAACTTGTCCATAACAGACAAGAACGAGTTTCACTATCACTAGGCTCGTTAAAACATAGCGATGGGTTTGCCCAAAGGGCAAATTGTAGAACAAGCATATGTTATCCTCCTCAATCTTGACAAAAATAAAGAGGTACTGGTCAGCAATGACTGGGGAAAAATTGGGAAGAAAACTTGAAGAAACTTTGTTGGTAGCAAGTCACTCTTGAACATGACACTTTCACTCCGCATCCAAGTCGGGTTAGGTTGTTTCATTCACCGGTCACATCACCATGGTCCCATCACACCATCCACATTTGGGGTTAATACTACCAATCCATCACGTCAGTGTTGCCGATATGTTCAAGAGAAGTCATTCAGAGAATTCACCTGTGTCTCACCCACTACAATACATTTACACTCCATTCTTTCATGACCGCCACCCTGAACCTTATGTCATCAGATCGTTTTCACCTCCATTAAAATCATTTTCTCCATTCCATGTCATTGATGTGGGATTCATTAAGGCCCTCCTGTGACGGATCGCTTCTTCTTGTCGACATCAGCTCATTATCCAAGAAGTCGATCTAGGAACACCCCGTTCAGTACTTTGAAGCTTGCATGCCTCAATGGCAAGTTTCTCACTTCCGGCGACAGGTTTACATCAATGGCCTTCGACCGAAAGATTTTGCGTGGTGTTTGACGCCAAGTCCTTTATTCACACCACGTGAATTGTACTGCAGTACCTTGAGGGTCATTATCATTATCGGTGATTCCTCTCGCACCTGTTAACAGCTTACATCATTGGCTGGTAATCAGGCGATGTCTTTCCATGTTCGACTCCAGAACATCTCTCACATGGATAGACTTGTACTTCGAGTGAAGATCGAACGAGATTGAAGACCTCGGATCTAGTTTCATCCATCCGGGCTGCGATATATATTCAGGGAAATAAAGACATCAAATGTACATCATTGCTGCACAGATAATCATCCAATCAAAGGGATGATGGCTCTACTAGAATCATCAGTCTACACTCAGACGATTGTCTGTCCTATGTACATGAAAATGAATTTATAAAACTGAGCATGGGAATTCCCGCCTCAGCTAGATCATGAAAATATTATGAAGATAATGTATTGTATTGTATCTTATTACAGGTCTCCTCCCAGCTTGAAAGAACTTCAGATCCTCATAATAAAGCATTTCACCCGACATCAAAAGATTAACGACCTCATGCTTTAGGGGGCAACTGTTATAGACATTTTTGGGCACTGCAACCCCAAGCATGAAATGTCCATAAACCAAGGGCTCCTAAGTCCCTAAAAGTGTTGTTCTAACCCCTAAAAGAACAAGGTCAACCAATTATAGCTTCTCCCAGAAGTTCTCTATGAAAAACTGCTCAAAACTGGTCAAAACAGGATCATTTTAGTTGTTCCATAAGCAAAAGTGCGTTGCATCTCACCTAAGTACACTCTGTGAGTGCGTTGCATTTCAAAAAGCCCTTCTATGGGGTGCGATGGGTGAGAACTGACAAATCGTAGTGTCAATCCACGAGGTGGAGAGGCATGGAATCTTCCAGAAACTTCTCATGTGACACTTGCCTCTCTGAATTCGACCAAGGATGAGTAAGAGATCATCAATCTCCAAGTGGAAGCAAGAAATATCAGAGGAAAGACACTAATCAAATCACAAGCTGACTCATCTCCCTTACAGATATCTATATATGGATCCCTCACCCCAGAGATCCAGAGGCTAGAATTTTACATCTTGTAAGGAATTACTGTTGGTTTCTTGAGACAACATCATAGTGTTGGGTGATCTAAGCTTTGTATGAGGTGAAGAAGGGCTTACTTGCTGAGAGGATGATGCTGGGTTAGAACAACAAGTTAGTAACTCCCTTGGCTCTTTCTTGATTATCAATAAAAGCTATTCAAGTTTTCCTCCATACTCTTGTGCCATTTATGTTTTATGCATTTGTATGGTCAATTTACATCTGATCCTAGATTGTTTATGATTATAGATCCATGTTCTTGTATAGTGTTATGCTATTGTGATCCTACAGGTACTCTGTGAAGACGGGCGTACAAGGGAGCAAGTAGCGAAAGACTATCAAGAGAGAGAGGAATCGAACTAGGAGATAAGCGCAAGACAGAGGTTGGTCTTCTTTGTTCTTCTCTCATCTATATTTCATAAAGGAAAAATGAAAGTAGCTTTACCTTGTTTGTTTCTAAGGTAGCTACCACACCTTAGTGGGATAAGCAGTTATGTGTAGACACTTTTCCCTGTAACAGGATCTCTCTAAGGATTTGTAAATGAAAAACTGAAAAGAAATGGTTTTTAGGCTAGATGTACTAGTCTTCTTTGAGTATTTGAAAATTTAGGGCTTTTAGGTTTGCTAGACTAAGGATGAGAGTGGGAAATTAGGTCAAGCTATCAAGCGTGTAGTAATAGGCATAAAGAGGAGCTATATAACAATGTGTTATGGTGAACTTAAGATTTAGTCAATGTAGTATAGGTTGGAGAGTTTAAGAAATCATAATGAGCATGTATTAGCATGAATTCATTAATATTGGAAGAAGAGAAACATAAGCATGATTTCCCACATAAATACGGCTTTGAATCTAAGAATTCTGCCTATATGACTGTAAGGAAAACCATAAGAAGAAATAAAAGCATGTAAAGAGAGATGATTTCATCAATAAGAAACTGATATTAAAGGAAAATAACAACACAAACTCACTGAACAAGTATTCCTGAAAAATAGTTGCAACTGCTCCTTGATTAGTTGTATGAAAACATAATGTACAAGTCTCTCCACAAAAGTCCAACCCTTCTCATTGAATGAGAATCATACATATAGACTCAAAACAACCATTTCCTCACCTTTAGGGGTCAAATCCCTAAGTGATGGAATAGTTCCCAAGAATATCTCAACCAACAAGAGAGAGTATGAAGGTTAAACACAAACTCTTCTTTTAGACTTTGATTTGAGTTATTCCACCTTTATGAGGCTTAATTAAGTAGAAAAACAACCTATCATGCTAATTGCTTCAATAATTACATCACCAGGTCTTTAAAATATCAAAATTACATCATAAACAAAGATATGGTGAAAATTAAGTGAAAAAGACAGCTACAGGTATAAGTGTAGCGCATTTGGCTATAAGCGCAATGCATTTGGCTATAAGCGCAATGCATTTGGCTATAAGTACAACGCATTTGGCTATAAACGTAATGAAATCTTGCAAGCATATTTTGGAAGCCTTCTGGAAATGAAATTTGAAAATGAAGAGAATGGTCAACTAGAATTTTCTATCTAGTTTCCAGCAAAACATGAGTTTTTTGAAATAGAGCAATGGAATTCCTTCAAAAATTGATTCTCCCGAGGTGACTCTATAAGCGTAGCGTCTGCTTCAGAATAGTGGCAGAAAGTGACATTTTCACCTCTTTTTTGGCTTTTTCTCCTAACCAATTTGTTGACATGCTTCGAAAGATGGATATCTGAGATCCTTAGTGAAATATCTATCCAGGTATATAATTTTTTTATGATTTGGAGCTTTGAGATGAAAGTGTAGCACCAAGGCTCTTTGCTTATGGCCCGGTCAAAATTTAGGGTTTTTCTGCGAAACTAGGCCTCAAAGATGAAGTTATATCTCTCTAACCATAAGGCATTTTGAAAAAAAGACAGGTTTTTGTAGATAAGGATGTTGTGAAAAAAAAAATCCCTAACTTTTTGGAAATTAATTTTCATTTTCACGTAATCCGTGCCACAAAACAATGACTAAAGCAAAAACTTTAACTTGAAAATTGTAGATTTTCTGACATAGGTATCCATGAAAGTCGCATATCTCCCAATCTATGATTTCTGTGTAAAACCTGAAGGAATTTTTTCTTCCGGTGTATTATTAGCAAAAACCTCTTTCACTTTTCTGAAATTCATCTCCATTTGCTCAGAACCATTCTTTGAAGAAAAACTGGCCCTATGTGTGGCAAATGATTTGTCCCTTCGAATGATTTCTTGAAAAATGATGGAGAAATGATGTTTTATGAGTTGAAATGGCCTCATACTTGCTGATATGACCTCCCTTCTTCCTCCTATACTCATATGTCTTTGATCCCACATCAAACCCTAATTCAATGGGAGAGAAATTACAGTTTAGTGTGGGAAAAAGAAGGGATTTGGGTAATTTATAAGAATGAAGGGAAATAAAGGCAATAGGGGGCTTCTAAATACTTAAAAAAATTTTGGGAGGTAGGAGGGGATACTATTAAGTAGGGAAAGTGAAATTTCAAGGATTGAGTGAGGGGAAGGGTCCAAAAGGGCAAAACATAGGCCTAGCCTAGAAAAGTGTAAAATTGTAGCAATATGCTAGGGTTTGTGGGAAAATGGTGATTTTGAGGGATAGGAATGATTGGAAGTCTTTAGTAAGGCATATAAAGGATAGGGGAAGGTCTATGAGAATCAGGATACAAGTTTTGTTGATATTTTTACCATGGAGGTCATGAAACCAAGAAAAATGCCCTCAAAACCCTTGGAGAGGGAAATGAGCTTTCGAGCAAAACTGAGAGACAAATTGGTAAACACATGGCCACTTACTTGCATTTAATGTAATGCAACCTAAAGTTGATGATGAAATATTCTAAAATGATGATTTGGGAACCCTAAAACCTAATGGGAACCTTGGCTGAATGAAATCATGATAAAAATGAATATGATGATGAAGACAAATCATGACTGAAGTACACTTAGCACAAAGGTGATATGAGTGCAAGTAATCAAAATTCTTTAAAAGGATTGGAGATAAACTTGAGACTACATCTAGTGACCAAATTTTTTCATGATGACCTAATGGAAAGATAAAAAGTTGACCATGGGACCCTAACAAGACATGATAAGAGCCCATTTGATCACTGGTGACAAGATGCAAAGGCTAACACTAACTGGCTCCAGCCAGGGATGGCAACTCCTTGGAGGTGTCAAGAACAATGTAGACCAAGTAGGCTTATCCATTCTGCATGGAGTCAAAAACCATTCAAAACACCAAACCAAATATTGAAAATCGACTGACAAACTGAACTGTAGACTAACTGCAAACTTTACTGGAAGATACTAGTGAAAAAGATGCTTATATTTGAGCTTATTCATCACACCTACTCTAACTGATCCAAACATCACCTGATAAAGTGAAATGGAACAGTCAATGCAACCATGTAAGAATTTTATCTGCTAGTTGAATTCTTCATAGGTGCTTCCTTATGAGCATGAAGAGAGAACTGTTGAAAGACAACACCCATGAAAACTTGTAAACATATTGAATCTTAATGAAATTGCAAAGTATGAGCCCTCCAGCTGACCTCAAGAATGCCGCAAGATATTTTTATAGGAATACATATTGATTTCCC